>JACEVL010000480.1:240000-632500 GCA_020284085.1 Aporrectodea caliginosa | reverse complement strand
GTACCAGATTGAATGTACTGGTTCCTTGCGTCCGTTGCTGGCGCGTGCTGAATCATGAATGCATTCACGTTGTCCAAGTACATGTAACAACGAAGAAGTCTCGAATTGATGCCGCAGTTTTAGCAGTTCTCTGACTTCTTGCGGCTGCTGTGTACTTCGACCAGACTCACATGTGCTGGCAGGAACTGATAATTATAGAAATGATGGGATGGCTATTGCATGAGATATAGTAAAGTGTTAGGATATTCCGTGGTTTAATCTACACCTTATCACTATACCTTAATTAATTCATTCATTCATTCATTACGAAGTTTTATAGAGCGCCCCTTCAAGGTTACTACTCAGAAGCGCTCCCGACCTCAGCACGGCTGAAAAGGACAGTTAATGACGCACGGTCAAGTCTGTAGGTTCATGGAGGGTGGGGGAGCTTAGCCCATCCCCTTGCCTTTCATAAACTCCATAAGTAGACATACTGTCAACCGCTATTGTTCACCTACAGCGTTTTGCCTGTTGTTTAGGAGATTAACGAATATACATACATACACACACGAATTCCATCTTTTGAACCTTCCTGTTGACACTGCTTTTAGGCCTATTTTTAATCTATTATTCGTTTGAAACTTTGAACTATCTGTAGCCTAATCAGTTGCGGTGTGTCAGCTGTTTTTTGTGTGCCAATTAGAGAGTGACATGGGAATTTCCCCGCGGGTAAACCGCGGTAACCGCGGTAACCGCGGTAAATCCCGCGGTAATGGGGACAACAATTGCGGTAATACCGCGGTAATGGGGACAACAATTGCGGTAATACCGTGGTAATGGGGAATGAGCCGCTATCACGAAATAGAGTATCCGTCCTAGGACTATCCATGAATTTATCCCCGGATGGAATAAACCGGTTTAGAGTATCCGGGGGGGATAAACCATTCTATCCCCCATCGGTATACGCATCACGATAGCCTCGGCGAAAATCCAGTCAAAATCACTAAAAACGAAATAACTTGATTTCAGGTCGACGTACATAGCCTACTAAAGATACGCAATTTAAAAATGTTATGTGTACAATAAATCCAAACAGTAGGACTGAATAAACTTAGAAACCGCCAAAAATGCAAATTAAACAGAAAACTCCATTTCGCTAAGGGGGATAGGCCTACTGATGTATGGGGGATACTCTATTTCGTGACACCGGCAAGAAACCCGGGTGATGTTAAGAACTTGAGAACTGATAAGGAGATTTTCTTATTTCCTGAAGCCTTCTAGTCAGAAAAAGTCAGGACTTGGTTAATGCAAACTGTCGATAAGATAATAACAGACTATAATTGCAGTCTGTAATACAAATAGATTTTAAGCTAAAAAATGTTATTTTTAAATTTGAATTGGTATAAACTTTTTGCGGGGAATGTGATGTCGTCCTGCGGGGATGGGGTGGGGATGGGAAGAAAACCTGTGAGGATGGGGCGGGGATGGGGAGAAACCCTGCGGGGATGGGGCGGGATGGGGAAGACTTACTTGTTGCGGGGCGGGGATGGGGACGAGATTGTCTCCCCATGTCACTCTCTAGTGCCAATAGACGAATATAATAATAATGGCTTTCGAGCTATCGGCCATTAGAACTATAGCGCTATAAAAATTTGAAAAATTGTAATCTGGCAGAGGAGACTCGCTTCCTCGAATGAATATTTGTATATTATTTCGGGTGTTAATCAGATTGCCATTATATTATTATCGTGATCATTGCTGCAGTTAGATCAGAAATAATTGAGGCGTTTAAATAACGCCATTTAAAATACTATCGCGGCGCTCATTAAACGGTGACGTCATTATCGAAAGCTGTTGATCTTCCGGTGACGTCATCTCGTCATTGTTGATATCTTGTCATTGTTGATCTCTTGTGTGATTTGGTTTGCTCGAGTTTAACGATTCTTGGAGATTTTAATACTTAATTGTCTGCAATTTTCATTGCACTTTCGTGTCTTTTCTTCAGAGCTTGTTAGCTTGTCGAGAGGAGATGTTCGCTGGAGTTTCTGGACGTCGTTTCTTCCCTGGTCGGCCCTGCGATGCTGAGGAGGTTCCGTTGGAAGGTGAGGACGCGGTTGACGTTCGATCTTCGGACGACGGTCTTCGAGACTTCCGCCGTCCCCCTCCGGTTCAGGTTTGCCGCCAGGTGAAGGAGGTTTTTGATGGTAGCGCCGCGAATGCAGTCGGGGCTTGTTCAATCGATGCTTCGGCTGCATTCGCTTTTGAATGTGCCCCTACCCATGGAGGTTCACTTTTGATGCATGGTGAGGGTGAATGGACGCTTCCAGGTGGATGGGGTGGAAGTCTGGTGATGAAAGGCAAGGGTAAATGGGCTCTTTGTGATGGTGGTGCTGTGATGCGTGGAAATGGTGACTGGTGGCTTTGTGGAGGAAAGGATGGTGGTGCTGTTGTGATGCGTGGAAATGGTTTCTGGGAGCTGTGTGGAGGAATGGATGGTGGTGCTGCTGTGATGCGTGGAAATGGTGGCTGGGAGCTGTGTGGAGGAACGGATGGTGGTGGTGCTGTGATGCGTGGAAATGGTGGCTGGGAGCTGTGTGGAGGAATGGATGGTGGGGCTGCTGTGATGCGTGGAAATGGTGGCTGGGAGCTGTGTGGAGGAACGGATGGTGGTGGTGCTGTGATGCGTGGAAATGGTGACTGGTGGCTTTGTGGAGGAAAGGATGGTGGTGCTGTTGTGATGCGTGGAAATGGTGGCTGGGAGCTGTGTGGAAGAACGGATGGTGGTGGTGGTGCTGTGATGCGTGGAAAGGGTGACTGGTGGTTTTGTGGAGGAACGGATGGTAGTGCTGCTGTGATGTGTGGAAATGGTGGCTGGGAGCTGTGTGGAGGAATGGATGGTAGTGCTGCTGTGATGGGTGGAAATGGTGGCTGGGAGCTGTGTGGAGGAATGGATGGTGGTGGTGGTGCTGTGATGCGTGGAAATGGTGGCTGGGAGCTGTGTGAAGGAATGGATCGTGGTGGTGGTGCTGTGATGCGTGGAAATGGTGTCTGGGAGCTGTGTGGAGGAATGGATGGTGGTGCTGCTGTGATGCGTGGATATGGTAGCTGGGAGCTGTGTAAAGGAATGGATGGTGGTGGTGCTGTGATGCGTGGAAATGGTGGCTGGGAGCTGTGTGGAGGAATGGATGGTGGTGCTGTGATGCGTGGAAATGGTGTCTGGGAGCTGTGTGGAGGAATGGATGGTGGTGGTGCTGTGATGCGTGGAAATGGTGTCTGGGAGCTGTGTGGATGAACGGATGGTGGTGGTGCTGTGATGCGTGGAAATGGTGTCTGGGAGCTGTGTGGAGGAATGGATGGTAGTGGTGCTGTGATGCGTGGAAATGGTGGCTGGGAGCTGTGTGGAGGAATGGATGGTAGTGCTGCTGTGATGCGTGGAAATGGTGACTGGGCGCGTTGTGTTGGTACTGATGGCCGTCGTATGATGCAGGGTGCGCGTGAATGTTCTCTTTCTGGTGGATGTGATGGGAGTTCTGTTGTGAATGGAAAGAATGTCGAGGGTTCAGGTTTTTGTTCTGGAAGGTGTCGAGCAGAAGATGATGAGAATGGTGACGAGGTGAGACAGTTTGTGGAAGTGGAGGAGGGTGAGTTGCCTGGACAAGTGGTTGATGTGAGTACGAGTGATTCTGTTGAGTCGGATTCTGAGGTTGAGGGAGATGAGTTGGACAGTCCACCTGTTTGTGCAGGAGAGGGTGAGGACTTCGTGGGTACAGCTGAGGAAGGGGATGCTGAGGTTGGGTGCGAGATGAGGCAGGTTTTGGTAGGGATGCGTAAGGAGGATTTGATGTGGGTGGACCGTTCTGATGATTCGAGTGACTCCATTGGTGACATAGACGAAGAGATCGAGGAAGTTCTTGAGCGTGTCCAGAGTATGGTCCACGAAAGAGCCGTCTCGGACGGGCTGGATGCAGAGCGGAAACAGGAGATGAGTGGAACAGAGTCGGGTGGTTTGAGTGGTTTGGTTTCGGCAGGTTTGGATAGGTTGGGTGGATGGGTGTGGGGAAGGAGTCGGGTGAGCGGTTCTGAGAGTTACGTGGTTTGAGTTTTATGCGTGATTTTATTCTTTCAGATTAGTTGCGGAAGAAGTTTCTTGGTCAAGAACATGCTTAATTTTCACTTTTGTTTTGTAGAACTGTAGGTTAGACTTTACTGTGTGAGTTTATATACGTTAGAATTTAGTGTGATTCCATTCTTTCAGATTCCTTGCGGAAGAAGTTTCTTGTATCAAGAACATGCTTTATTTTCACTGGTGTTTTTTAGAATTGTAGGTTAGACTTTACTGTGTGAGTTTATATAAGTCAAAATTTAATGTGATTCCATTCTTTCAGATTACTTGCGGAAGAAGTTTCTTGTGTCAAGAACATGCTTAATTTTCACTGTGGTGTTTTGTAGAGCTGTAGGTTAGATTTTACTGTGTGAGTTTATATAAGTTAGAATTTAATGTGATTCCATTCTTTCAGATTATTTGCGGAGGAAGTTTCTTGTGTCAAGAACATGCTTTATTTTCACTTTTGTTTTGTAGAACTATATATCTACATGTATAGGTTAGACTGCTGTGTAAGTTTACTTCAATTGTGTTGGATTATCTGTGGTGGATCTGTAGACAAATGTATTATTATCTGATTATTTGAAGAAGAGAAGTGCAGTCTCTTAAACTAGTCCTGATAGAATCATATAAAGATAGATTCAATGCTCAAATTGAGTGCAGTGGCCACCCGCCCTTATATGCCATTGCTAAGAAAATGAAGTTGCTAACGCCGAAATACCGATGGCAGCCATGGCTATTTTCTTAGCAACGGCATGTAAGGGCGGGTGGCCACTGGACTGGATTCACTTTGAGCGTTGAATCTATCTTTATGTGGTTGTTGTGGGTGAAAGGTGATGACCAAATGCATCGCCTTTTCTCTTGATACGTTTTATTACATTTGGGTAGCTCATTCCTCTACAGCTTGAAGCCATTTAGTTTATTTTACATTTATTTAGTTTTTAAGGGGGGTTGGTCTGCTATGTTCTTGCAACCTGTCCATGCTTTGTCCATAACTGAACTTTAGCTTTTCTCTGTTTCTTGCTTGCTTCTTCACAGCAGCATCTTGGAAAGTTAAAATAATACTAAGACTGAAACTTAAAAGTAAACTTAAATAACCCTGTAGTGTATCCAGAGACCTTTTTCCTAGTTGTCAGCTTCTGCCGTCTTTTCATTCCTATCAATTTCATCTTCCCATATCAGTTTCTTTCTCTGTGTCTCGTTATATGTCCTTCTTGCTGCTTGGATATTCTTAGTTTAATATTTTGCCTTGTTGCTGGTTAAATAATCCAATATTGCATGATGCATCCGTCTCCAGATCCTCATCATCTTTTCTGTGTCCTGGTGTTCTCTAACATAACTATTGTCCCTTTCCCTGTTTGTCTTTTGCACCAACAGAAAATTGAAAAATTCAAAATTACAATTTCATGAAATTGGGTATATCGGGTTTTTTGCTCAAGATTGGCGATTATGATGAAATTTAATAGCAGTGTTATTTTAGTTCCTGCATGATAATAGAATAAGAATAATAATTATTTTAAATTAGTTCCACGGAACGAAAACTGGAATAAAAAATAAGTCTAGAAAGAGAATAGAATAGGAATAAGAATTTAAATATTTTTCTTGAACGAGAACGGAATAGAAAAAGAAATTTTTATAAACAGTTGCATTCACATTGTCCATAATATACTAATCTCATAAATAGGTCATGACACTGTTCTGTGTGACAGTCTGATAGACATTAATCGTTCATGTTAGACATTTCTGTGAGAACTGTAGGTGGAAGTAGGCCTATATTTATTTTCTGGGACTGGAACTGGAACGAAAAAATTTTACAGATAGAAAGTGGAAATAGAACAAGAACAAAATTTATTTATAAAGAGGAACTAGAACAGAAATGACGACAGTGGAATAAAATAAGAACAGGAATAGAAATTAACGCTGGAACTAAAATAACACTGGAAATTAGTTGCTTCAAGGCTGTAGATGAATGAGCTGCGGAGACCTTTGCCAAAACCTCCACGCGGTGGTCTCTGGGCGTGCAGTTGGCTGATGGCTGACTGCATGGCGAATATTGGCAGCACATTCCATTGGCCGAATGTGCAGTGTAACTTTGCTACTGAGCAAACTGTTACATGACACAGTGTGAGTATGACAATGACAGATTGACCAATCTGTCATTGTCATACTTTCTTGTTATTGAAACTGCATGTAACTAATGTAATTTTCAGGTGAAAAATTCAGATTCCTTTGAGAGAAACTTTATCGATGATTTGATTTGCCTACATTTAATTCATTGTATGCTAGGAAGACACTTTAGACCAATGTAACTATGTAAATGTACATGTTTTTAATATATCAACCGTATGGCCTTGACCCTGCTTATTTGTTAATGAATTGATTTGCTGAGATCCTTCATCACCGCTGCCCGTTTGAATGGGTGCCACCCCATTTAAGGTCCCCGTGTACACGCAGTGCTAGCGGAGATTTAAATCTCGTAAATAGTCCAGTCAATATGCGACTTGCACTCTCAATCACACACAGGTTCATTTATTAATGCAGGTGCTTTAATACATGGAATGAATTCCTTGTCTGCCCCTATAAACATCAACTACGGATAACGACTGCCTTGGCAGTAACAGGCAGCAAGTCTGCAAATGCGGCCGACAGAAGGAATGTCCTGCTTTAGAACTGTTAAACTAATGTGCCACTCTCTTGTAATGATCCACTAATAGGTGTTTAGGTTGGTGTAGCCGCCAAATGTATTTTGTATGTATGTATGTATATTCGTATATATTTCAGAAAACAACAGGCAGAACGCTGTAGGTTAACAATAACAGTTGACAGTAACTTATGGATGGGTTGATTAGTACATGTTTTCATATAACATTCTAGGAATAAAGTTTATTGCAGTGATGACAGTTTATTTTGTTGCCATCTTCGACCTTTCCATCAACATTCACTTTAAATGCAAAGTGATCGCTCAATTTTCAACTCAACGTTTCACATTATCATTGTTGGCCAATGCCCATATTGTTTACTCCGGAAATGGGCCGCCAGAAATCATGAAATAAGTATAAAAAATAAGTGAACAAGCAGCAATTAATCGATTAAAATTTTGAAGGATAAATTCATCAATTAATCGTTAAAATCCGTGGCCCTTCATTTATTATATATATATATATATATATATATATATATATATATATATATATATATAATCTTTATATATATATATTGAATCTTTAAGTTGCAAAAAACAAGTCAGAAACCGGTATCAGCAACCGCACTGGTTTTGCAGAATTTTTTCAATAATTACAAATTACCATAATTGTAAAAGACAAGAGACATCACTATTCATAATCATGATCATGACAATATTGTAACAGATACCATTATTAACATTGTTAATATCTATTACAGAAATTACATACTATTTCAGCAAAATTAAATATCCCATTAATAATACATATAATTGTAATGGTACAGTATTATAGTCCTGTCATTATCAATTTTCGCATTTGTGTGTGTGTGTGTGCGTGTGTGTGTGTGTGTAGGTGTGTGTGTGTGTGTGTGTGTGAATGTGTGTGTGTCGCACAGCATATTCACGAATCTTTAAGTCTGCACGTGTAACTGTGCTCAGCTTTTAAGTTGGCTTGCTAAACTGGAGTTGATCACTTGATGGAGTGCTTCCACCTGGAGAAAGAAAAAAAAACATATCAGGATTAAGCAAAATTGAAGCATAGAAGGAACTACACTTTCTATTTCTAAACATCTTTGTTTTTCCTGTTTTCTTTGTCTTCTTTGTTTCGCCTGAATTCTGTCCATTGCTTTTTTTGATTTTCTGGACAACTCCCTGCACTTAGCTTTAGAGGAGCGATTTAAAAATATGAAGTTTACAATTATGATTAAAGGTTACTGTAATAATATATTTTCGTTTATTCAACAATCCGGTTGACATACCGCAACCGGTTACAGTGTACAATTATGCAATTCACAAGACACAAATCTTAACTACTAACAGAACAGACAGCCTGCAAACACAAAGCATATCCGCCCAACGGGGGGCTCGAACTCGGTACCTCTCGGTCACTTTGCCAGATGTTATCCAATGCGCCACGGGCCCCCCGATCAATGATCACTATATTGAATTGGAGAATATTAAGTTTCACCAATACCAGCAGCATGCCACATGTACCCAAGCAGAGGTATCTACCTCATCATTTGGCCAATTACGCAGTGCCCTCTCTTTTTCTCACCACTTCCCTCCCCCTTTTGACAGAAGCGCCACAAGTTTGTGTACAAACGTACCAGTGAATATGTAATAACGGGCATTTAGTATATTGTGTGCTCAAGCACTGTATCTACCGTAACAGCAAGACTCAGCAGTGCTTGGTATTGCCAGGGTGAATAACATCGAAAATTAGAAGATCAGTACATTGCACTAAGTTCCTGAATCAGCCCTGTGTATAAATTATCAAGAGCAAAAACAGCCGTCGAGAAAACAATGTTGACGAACTTATAGGACCGGTTAAAAGTGTTTGCGAGGTGTCTAAAACGAGCATTGTGTAACCCAGCGTTTAAACGACATTTTGTTGCTGCCAGGGACAGGATCCAATCTCTTGGGGTCACTTGTCTCCGGGGATTATGCCTGTCTCCTGGGGGTCACTCCTGTCTCCTGGGGTCACTCCTGTCTCCTGGGGTCAATCCTGTCTCCTGGGGTCACTCCTGTATCCTGGGTCACTCGATCCTGTCTCCTGTGGGTCACTCCTGAGCGAGTAAGAATTAGTGGACGGCAAATTTTAATTCCATTAGCGCAATTGGAAGAGTGCCAAGCGGACGTTTCGTCTTACCTGGTCAGCATGGATCATTGGCATACCACGCAGCTGGTAGACTGTCACCTGACCCTCGCTGTCTCCAACGAGTAAACAGTCCGAGTTTCTTGAGAAACTGACGCTGCTTAGCTTAATATCGACTGCAGAGGGAGTGTTTTGCAAAATGGGATCCAACCTACAAAAGATAATTCAACAGAAGCCAATCAAGTTGTAATTATTATTATTATTAGTAACATCCATAGCGCCAACGTTTAATGCACAAGACATCGACCAATGGCACTCATTATGCAGATAATGAAGTTCCACTATGCAGGTAACGACTGGCTGGTTGGCTGAGCGACTGGCTGGCTGGCTCAATGACTGGTTGGCTGGTCACTGAATGACTTAATGTATTAGTGTGCAAGCAAGCAAAGTAAGTGAGTGAGTATGCAAATGAATGAATGTGATTGATTGAATGAATGAGTGATTGAATGAGTTATTGAATGAGTCAATGAATGAGTCCGTGAATGAATGAATGAATGCATGATTGAATGATTTCATGATTGACTGAACAATTGATTGAATGGATGAGTGATTGAATGAGTGAATGAATGAGTGACTGAATGAGTGAACAAATGAACGAATGATTATCTGATTGATTGATCATATATCAGATATGAATGAATAAATGAAAGAATGAAAGAAAGAATGATTCATGAATACGTCAATTAATAAATTAATTAATTAATGACTTAATGAGTGAAGAAAGGAATTAATGAATGAACTAATGCAGAAATGAATGAATGAGTGAATGATTAGCTGAATGATTAGCTGAATGATTTCATGCATTGACTTGTCCATTGATTCCTACGTATTCTGACTGAGATCCCAGACTTCGAGAGCTCCTTCATTGACGCAGGCAAAGACGGTCGAACTCTTTGGAGACCAAGAGATGCTATGAACCGCTTTCTGAAATCAAAAGCAAACTCATCTGTTTGGAAACAGAAATTCTACTCAGCATGCACAATTTTACAACTCAGCTTAGTAGTCGTATTCCTATATGTATCATGTATGCACATAGTTACAAATACTTGTAAGTATGTATGTTTGTGTGCATATATATATTTATTTATGTAGATATGTATTCATTTATAGATGTATTTATGTACATCTGCATATGTACATGTATGTATGAATGTATTTTTGCATGTCTGTATGCATATATTAATGTACAAACGTATACAATCTCGCATGCATATAGACATGTATGTTTGTGTATGTAGATAAATATGTATGTCTCTATGCATCTATGTATGTATGCATGTACATATGTATGTATGTGTGTATGCATGTATTTATGTGTGAGTACGTGTTACGTATGTATGCATGTGATGTACATTTATAAAGATCCTGAATAGGTGTATTTGCCTCCTTGTGTATTTTTCATTCATCAGATGATGTCGTTTATTTTACCGTGGATGAGAATAGTTTGAGGACCGGTTGGAGTCGTTCCTGGTGCCACAGCCGGACGCTCCAGTCAGCACTGCAGCTGAGGAAGATGTTGTCATCATACGGAGACCAACTGACGCCATAGACCGGACCCTGGTGGAAAGTAATCAATCACAGCAGCACATAAGCGTAATATGTAATTGTAACTGAACAATTTATATAGCACCGCTTGAAGAGTAATGTCAATCAGATTAACCTCAATCGAAATGTATTTTATATATCTGTAATCAACTTGTAATGTAATGTATGTAGCTGTAGCCTGTATGAATGACATTGTGGTCTCATTCTAAGACTTATAGGTTGGGAGGCATATTATGGAACACAATTAAATGATGGCAATCTCAAATATCTTGAAGGTAGGGCAAACCAAATGGCATGTATCATTAAGCGAAAGGAACTAGCCATTGGAACGCACTGTGTGACCCTGGTAGCTGTCCAGATATTGTTCATTGTAGGAGCAGGAACACTTGTGGATGTATCCATCCTCCGTACCAGCCAAATATCTACAGCAAATCATCCAACCACAAAAGTACAGGTGAAGCCAGATATTATGCACAGGTAATGCATTGTATTCAAGCGTAGTGTAATAAAGCTGTGAAATGTAATTCATGTGTATTTTAAATCAATCATAATACAAATAGCGTGTAATGTAATAAGGTTTAATACAATCAGGTGTAATCATTTGTTGTTTCATTTGTAACAATCAAGTGTAATGTAAGCAAGTGTACTACAATCATGTATCATGCAATAATGTTTAATGTAATCAAGCATAATACAATTCCTAAGTATAATTATGTGTACTGTAATCAAGTGTAATACAATTATGTAATCATGTGTAGTGTCATCAAGTGTAATACAAATTTGTAATCACATGTGATGTAATCCAGTGTAATACAATCAGGCAATCGTGCATAGTGTAATCAAGTGTAATACAATAATGTGCAATGTAACAAAGTGTATTCAAATCATGTATTATATAATCATGTGTAATGTACTCAAGTGTAATACAGTCATGTAAAATGAAGTCGTGTGTGAAGTAACCATGTCCATTGTAATCATATGTAATATAAATCAATGTACGCCTAATATAATTCACATTCAGAAGTGTAGTAATCAATTTATTACAATAGTGTAATATAGTCAGATGTAATGTAATAAGCTGAAACACAATTATGTGTAATTTCATCTGGCACAGTGTAATTGTGTGCAATGTGATCAAATTTAATGTAATCATGTGTAACATAATAAAGTGTAAATACAATGCGCTTATGTAATGTGTTATGGAATGTGTTGGAGTGTGATATTTAACAGTAGTCTAGCATGAAGTAATAGAGCAATATAATGTACTCTTATATAATGCAGTTTAATATAGGCCTAAAGACTATTTATATAGCACCACCCGAAGGAACTCCTCACAAGAGCCCAATAATAATGCAGTGTACTATCCTCTGGCATAGTGTAATTACGTGTAACGTAATGAAGTGTGTGTAACGCAAAGCAGTGATTTACATGTTGGAGTCTTTGGCGCTGAAGTTGAAGCAGAGACCAGACGCGTATTTCGATATGTATGCCTCGCTTTTCTTCTGCTTTCCCTGCGACGTCTGCTTTGTCATCACTCTCTTCAACTTTATTAAGTCTGAAAGTAATTCAAATAACTCGTTACTAAGCTACACGAGAGACTCGCAATACTTTATATTACAGGAAGAAGCTCAGCACCTTAAACAAATGCAGAGAGGCATGCAGCGTAAATCTCCTATATTTCAGGGCACCACACAAAAGCCACGTCAGGTATAGACCAGATTATTCACCAGCGCCAGAGCAAATCACTTGATTTTAATAACACTTGTTGGAACACCACAAAAGCCAGTGTTACATAAACTACTGTATCCACCACGTGTTGTTTGCAATTACAGAAAATGAATGGCATATAAATGAGAAGGAAAGACTGGTTACTACCGTAGCTTTCGAATCCCTTTCGAATCGCCCACTGAGTGACCCGTCCATCAGCCGATATGGAGACGAGAACCTCTGTCCTCTCCTCGCCTTTTCCTCTCTCCTTTTCGATCCAACATAACTGCCAAACCGGACCAATGTGTTTGCCACTTGCTTCCCTACAACATTAACAGATACAAGAAATGCTCATATTCGACATGTTGCCCTTTTAATCCTTACATATATATATATATACCTGGTAGTTATAATCCTTTGGTTGGTGTGAGTGTCTGTCAGTCCTGACTTTTTAATCATCAGAGAACTTTTTTGGTTACAAACACATATACAGACACACATGTACACACACACACACACACATATATATATATATATCTTCCTCGCTATAATCAGCTCTGACCGTTATAATCTAAGGGTTCACTGTGTAGCGTATGAGGTGCTTGACAGTGCAGAAGTTAGCATGCTGGACTGTCAAATGTCAATCAAGAAGTCCGGAGTTCCATCCGCCAGGGCAGAAATTTGGTTTGAGACTTCTGCTCCATCTGTGCCCCTAGCCAACTCAGCAATAAATAAGTAGGTCAACACTGAGTGTACACTGTCAGTTGGAAGATGAGACGGCAAGGGAGAGGACTGGCTACCAACCCTCATATGCCAAGGCTAAAAAAATGAAGTTGCTGACACTTCATACCTATGACTGCCTCTTGGGTTAGCTTAAGGGATTGTGCTTCTTCTTCTTCTTCTTCTTCTTCTTCTTCTTCTTCCTCCTCTCCTCCTCCTCCTCTTCTCTGCACAGTCGTTCCTCCCTTAGGTCCACGGCCCGTGGTTACTTGGTTGTCCCGCGGGTGCGTACTTCTACGGCCCAGTCTAGGAGTTTCGCTATTGTTGGTCCCAATAGCTGGAACCAGTTGGCAGTTACTCTATTTCTTTTGACCAGTTCCGCCAGCGCCTGGAAACCTCTCTTTACCAGTGAAGACAATGGCCCGGGTCGGGATCGTCTATTTTTTTAGTGGCGCTATATAAATGCTCGATTACGATTACGATTACGCTTACATCGTAGTTGAACGAGCGGCAAAATGGAGAAATGGAACTAAATGATTGGCTACAAGATGCACGTGATCAACATTGGTGCTGTGATTGGATAGGCCTACTGATTGTTGACGTCATCTTGTGCAACAAACGCTATAATGATGACGTAAAATCCTTGGCCATTGCAAAGCAGACTTCAAAGTCAAGACGTGAAGTGAAGAGAGACAGAAGGTATATTTAATTTCAGATAATAATTATTCTGCTTTATATTTCTATGAGAGAATACGATAAGCACAGAACTGAGAGAACACTTTAAAACACAGAACTGAACATTAGCGTGCATAGCCTATTATTTTAAACTTAGCTTTTTCGTTGGTTTTGGTCTTATGATTATTTAAAGTTGAAGGGGCCAGAGGGTTTTCAGGAAATCAACATGTGAAAAAGAAATCCACATCGAAATTCGACTTCAGCATGGCCAGCACGAAAGCAAAGCCAACCAACTTCAAAGCCAAGGTGTGAAGTGAAGATATTACGAGGTATTTAAATTCAGGTTCTTTATAAGAGAACACTTTAAAAGACAGGACTGAACTTTATCAAATAGGCCTATAGTACTGAACATTTACTTACATATTTAAACTGAACTTTTAATTGGTTTGAACTTATGGTAATTTGAAGTTGACGAGGGGTGGGGGTTTTAGCAAATAAAATTAAATGAAAAGTCCAGGTCGAAAGTCAACCGTATTATGGCCAACATGAAAGCAAAGCAACGCCAAATTCAAACGCCAAATTCAACTTCAAACGCCAACTTCAGCTTAAAACGCCAACTTCAGCTTAAAACGCCAACTTCAACTTCAAATGCCAACTTCAACTTCAAACGCCAACGCCAACTTCAAACGCCAACTTCAACTTCAAACGCCAACGCCTACTTCAAACACCAACGACAACTCCAACTTCAAACGCCAACTTCAACTTCAAACGCCAACGCCAACTTCAAACGCCAACTTCAACGCCAAGATGTGAAGTGAAGATACGAGGTACCATATTTAAATTCAGATTCTGTATTAGAGAACACTTTAAAAGACAGGACTGAACTTTATCAAAGATAGTACTGAACATTTACTTGCATATTTAAACTGAACTTTTAGTTGGTTTGAACTTATGGTAATTTGAAGTTGACAAGGGGTGGGGGTTTTAGCAAATAAAATTAAATGAAAAGTCCAGGTCAAGTCAACATGGCCAACATAAAAGCAAAGCAACGCTAACTTCAAACGCCAACTTCAACTTCAAACGCCAACTTCAACTTCAAACGCCAACTTCAACTCCAAACGCCAACGCCAACTTCAAACGCCAATGCCAACTTCAAACGCCAACGCCAACTTCAAACGCCAATGCCAAGTTCAACTTCAAACGCCAATGCCAACTTCAAAGCCAATGCCAACTTCAAACGCCAACGCCAACTTCAAACGCCAATGCCAACTTCAACTTCAAACGCCAATGCCAACTTCAAGCGCCAACGCCAACTTCAACTTCAAACGCCAACTTCAACTTCAAACGCCAACTTCAAACGCCAATGCCAACTTCAAACGCCAATGCCAAGTTCAACTTCAAACGCCAATGCCAACTTCAAGCGCCAACGCCAACTTCAACTTCAAACGCCAACTTCAACTTCAAACGCCAACTTCAAACGCCAATGCCAACTTCAAAAGCCAACTTCAAACGCCAATGCCAAGTTCAACTTCAAACGCCAATGCCAACTTCAACTTCAAACGCCAACGCCAACTTCAGACGCCAACTTCAAACGCCAACGCCAACTTCAAACGCCAACTTCAACTTCAAACGCCAACTTCAACGTCAAACGCCAACTTCATCTTCAAACGCCAACGCCAATGCCAACTTCAACTTCACACGTCAACTTCAAAGCCAAGATGTGAAGTGAAGATACGAGGTACTATATTTAAATTCAGATTCTTTATTAGAGACCACTTTAAAAGACAGGACTGAACTTTATCAAAGATAGTACTGAACATTTACTTGCATTTTAAACTGAACTTTTAATTCATTCATTCATTCATTCATTACTTGAATTTGTATAGCGCCTCTTCAAGGGAACTACTCAGAGGCGCTCCCAACCCAAGCGCGGCCAAATAGGATCGTTTTAAGTTGAGAGAGGAATGACTGAGAAGGGGTTCTAGGAAGGGAGCGGAGTGTCAGAGGTAGGCCATTCCAGGTCGAGGGGCCAATCACAGAGAAGGCACGGCTCTGCCTGGTGGAGGTACGAGCAAAAGGGACAGAGAGAAGACCCTGTTCAGCTGAACGGAGGGAGCGCGAGCCTCGAGCACTAAGGGTGGGGCTACAAAGCTCAATAAGGTAGGCAGGAGCAAGACCCAGCAGGCAGCGCCAAACTAGGGCAGCTACCCTATATTCGATACGCTGCCTAAGCGGGAGCCAGTGAAGAATGTCGCGCATATAGCTGGAGATGTGGTCGAATTTAGGTATGCGGCCAATAAGGCGAGCTGCAGAGCGTAAGACGCGAACCAGACAGCTTAGTCGGGCAGCCGGGAGGCCAACATAGAGAGAGCAGCAGAAGTCAAGTCTGATAGTGACAAAAGAATGGACAAGGGTAGCAGTAGCCGTAGGACTTAGCGAGCGAGCAATAGTGCGTAGTTGGCGCAGTTGGTAGTAACAAGCACGGCTGAGAGAGTGAAGGTGAGGAGCAAAGGTGAGCTCCTGATCCAGAGTAACGCCAAGGTCACGGACCACAGAGGAGAAGACAAAATGAGGAAAGGCGGTAGCAAGGGCAGCCATATCTAGCTTAGCCAGCTGCTGGCGAGTGCCCAGCCAAATGAATTGAGTTTTTGAGGAGTTGAGGCGGAGACGGTTGGACGACATCCAGGCCCCCAAGGCCGCCATGGCCAAGCTCATATTGCGGACGGTACCAACGGCGTCAGAGGCGAGGCAATGTTGGTAGGCCTGAACGTCATCTGCGTACAGCTGGGCCAGCATAGCGTGGGAGGCGAGGAGAGAGGCGAGGTCAGAGGTATAGATTATGAAGAGAAGGGGACCCAAAACGGAGCCCTGAGGGAGACCATAGGGGGCGGGGGCCCATTGGGACCTAGAGGACCCATGGACCACACGAAAGGAGCGCTCACTAAGAAAAGATCTTAGCCAGAGGAGCATGGTACCAGAGAGGCCAAAGGATAAATGTAACCGTTCTAGCAAGATATCATGGTCCACAGTGTCAAACGCTGCACTGACATCAAAGAGAGCTAAGAGTGTCAGTTGCGAGCGATCGATGGCACCGTAGACATCGGAAAGGAGACGAAGAAGCAATGTCTCGGTGGAATGACCTTTCCGAAAGCCAGACTGGATCGCTGGTAGTAGGTTGTTAGTCTCAAGGTACGATGTAAGCTGGAGGGCGACTATCTTCTCAATGACCTTCGAGACGAATGAGACATTGGCGATCGGTCGGAAGTTGACTGGGTTGTTTGAGTCTAGTCCCTCACACTTGAGAACTGGTACCAGGATGGATCTTTTTTGAGACGCCGGCAGAACGCCCTCACGGATGGAGCTGTTGCATAGGACGGCGAGGAGCGGAAGAAGGACATCGACGAACTCCTGCAGCAAGGAAGTAGGGAGGGGGTCAAGTTCACAGGATTTAGGAGGGGAGGCGAGGATGACTCGGCGTAATTCAGCAGTGGTGACTGGAGTCACAGTTGACAGAGTGAAGGCTGTAGGAGGATAAGCTGGTGGGGGGGAGTCGGCGGTGTCCTTCCGGATGTTATGGTAATTTGAAGTTGAACGAGGGGTGGGGTTTTAGCAAATAAAATTAAATGAAAAGTCCAGATCGAAGCGTCAACCGTCGTATGGCCAACATGAAAACAAAATGCAACGTCAACTTCAAACGCCAACTTCAACTTCAAACGCCAACGCCAACTTCAAACGCCAACTTCAAACGTCAACGCCAACTTCAACTTCAAACGCAAACACGCCAACACCAACTTCAAACGCCAACTCCAACTTCAACGCCAACTTCAACTTCAAACGCCAACTTCAACTTCAAACGCCAACTTCAAACGCCAACGCCAACTTCAAACGCCAACGCCAACTTCAAACGCCAACTTCAAACGCCAACGCCAACTTCAAACGCCAACGCCAACTTCAACTTCAAAGTCAAGATGTGAAGTGAAGACACGAGGTATTCTAAAGATTCTTCTACTTTATAGTACCTATAGGCCTGTGAGAGAACACTTTAAAACACAGAACTGAACATTAGCTCGTAGTATATTTAAACTTAGCTTTTGTTTGAGAAAGGTGATAACCAAATGCATCACTGTTTCTCTTGTGCGTTAGTTTAGGCGCATTTGGGTAGTTCTTTCATCTACAGCCATTTAATTTTTAAGCCATTTCATTTATTTTATATTTTATTTCGTTTTCAAGGGGTTGGGCTTGGTCTTCTATGTCCTTACAACCTGTCTACGCTTTGTGCTAAATGAGCTTTGCTTCTTCTCTGTTTCTTGCTTGTTTCACCACATGTGCTTCATATTGTTGTATTGTATTGTATTTAAGCATTTGTAAAGCGCCTCTAGTAGGGTGAACCGCTCAGAAGCGCTCCCAGTGCGCTAGGTTCCTCGAAAAAAGCAGGTTTTGAGAAAAGCGAAGGAAGAAGATAGACTGCTAGAGAGAATTGTAGACCGAACAGAAGGAGAAAGCGCGTTCCAAAGAGAGGGACCAATTGAAGCAAAGCAACGAGATTGAGCCATAGCAGTTCTAGTACGGGTGAACAAAGAGGTCAGTCGTCTATTGGAGGAACGAAGTGGACGGTGGGAGGAAGCTGACTGAGGCCGAAGTATTACGCCAACCAGATATTTCGGGGTTTGAGCCTTGAAGGTCAGAGTGAGGATTTTAAATAAATTATTGTATGCGAGCAGCGAGAGGGACCCAATGAAGTTCATCAAACATAAAGTTCGAGATGCGAGACTATCGGGGAAGGCGGGCTATCAGTCTAGCAGCTGTGTTGAGCACCGACTGAAGAGGAGAGAGACGAACGTTAGGATGCTTTTCTTGTTTTACTTGTTCCGTATTGAGGGGCCTTTCTGCTTAGCATGTTGTCTGTTTCTGCCGTCCCTTCATTTCTCACCTTCAGTTTTGTCTTTCTTCCCATATCGGTTTCCTTATATGTCTTCGTTGCTGCTCGGATATTCTTCTTCTTTTGATGCTTTGCCTTGTTGCTGGTCAAGGAATCCAACATTGCGATTTATCTCCAGAGCCTAGTCTTTTGTGTTTTCTTGACCCCTGGTGTTCAATGTCATAACTACTGTCACTTTCGCTGTTTGTCTTTTGAACTATCAGAAAATTTCAAAATTCAAAATTAGAATTTCATGAAATTTGGAATTTGGGGTGCTTGCTCGGGGTGATTATGCTGAAATTAGTTGCTTCAAGGCTGTAGATGAATGAACTACGGAGACCTTTGCCAACACCTCCTCGTGGTGGTCTCTGGGCGTGCAGTTGGCTGTTGGCTAGCTGCATGGCGAAGATTGGCAGTAATAATAATAATAATAATAATAATAATAATAATAATAATAATAATAATAATAATAATAATAATAATGGCACATTCTTTACATGGTCTGGAAGACTGTTCCATGCAGTGGGTCCTGCGACGGAGAAGGAACATTCGCCAAACCTCGTAGAAGACCGGGGGACCTGAAGATTTTTTATGAGGATCGTAGCCGACTTCTGTTCCGGTTGTCTGCTACCCGAATGCAGAAGTCAGAGATGTAGTCTGGCATACCATCATTCAATGATTTATAGGCTATCAAGCACAGCTTGAGGAACACGCAGTCAGTGTAGATTGTCGCGCAGAAGGTTTGTAACATGATCAGATGGTGTCCGGCTGTATATGACACGTGCGGCAGAGTTAAGCACTGATTGTATCCGGTTTAGCTGACAAGTCGGCAAACCCGCCAGTAGGCTGTTGCAGTAGTCAACCCTGGAGACAATGAAGCTGTTGACCAATATGACGGCGGTTGAGGTTGGAATGAATCTGCGGATGGTTTTAATTTGACGCAGTTAGTAGAAACAACCTCGAACGAGTTGACTCACATGGGCCGTCATGGTCAGCTCTGCGCCGACTTCAAAGTGCCGGCGGCGGCGCGCCGGTCATTTCTGGTCGGCGGCGGCGGCGCGCCGCCGACCAACAGAAATCGGCGGCGGCGGCGGCGGCGGCGCGGCGCGGCGTGGTCGGCGTAGTGGTCTATTTCACGCCGCTCAAAACCTCCGTTGCTGACTGGAAAACCTTTAGGAACTGCACCTTTGTCAATGGTTTTCGTTGTTGCAACACTGCGAAGCGCTACCGCGCTGCAATGTGAAGAAGAAGAAGAAGAAGATGAAGAAGAAGAAGAAGAAGAAGAAGAAGAAGAAGAAGAAGAAGAGGAAGAGGAAGAAGAAGAAGAAGAAGGAAGAGGAAGAGGAAGAGGAAGAGGAAGAGGAAGAGGAGGAGGAAGAGGAAGAGGAAGAGGAAGAGGAAGAGGAAGAGGAAGAGGAAGAGGAAGAGGAAGAGGAAAGAAGAGGAAGAGGAAGAGGAAGAGGAAGAGGAAGAGGAAGAGGAAGAGGAAGAGGAAGAGGAAGAGGAAGAAAAATAAGAACAAGAACAAGAAGAACAAGAAGAAGAGGAACAAGAAGAACAAGAAGAAGAACAAGAAGAGGAACAAGAAGAAGGACAAGAAGAACAAGAACAAGAAGAACAAGAACGAGAACATGAAGAACAAGAAGAACAAGAAGAACAAGAAGAAGAACAAGAAGAAGAACAAGAAGAACAAGAAGAACAAGAACAAGAACAAGAAGAACAAGAAGAAGAACAAACAGAAGAACAAGAAGAAGAACAAGAACAAGAAGAACAAGAAGAACAAGAACAAGAAGAAGAAGAAGGAGAAGAAGAAGAGGATGAGGAAGAGGAAGAGGAAGAGGAAGAGGAAGAGGAAGAGGAAGAGGAAGAGGAAGAGGAAGAGGAAGAGGAAGAGGAAGAGGAAGAGGAAGAGGAGAGGAAGAGAAGAGGAAGAGGAAGAGGAAGAGGAAGAGGAAGAGAAGAGGAAGAGGAAGAGGAAGAGGAAGAGGAAGAGGAAGAGGAGGAGGAAGAGAGGAGGGGAGAGGAGGAGGAAGAAGAGGACAAAGAGAGAGAAGGAGGAGGGGAAGAGGAGGACAAAGAGAAGGAGGAGAAGGAGGGGAAGAGGAGGACAAAGAGAAGGAGGAGGAGGAGGAAGAGGACAAAGAGAAGGAGAAGGAGGAGGAGGAGAGGAAGAGGAGGACAAAGAGAAGGAGAAGGAGAAGAGAGGAGGAGAGAAGAGGAGGACAAAGAGAAGGAGGAGGGAGGAGGAGGACAAAGAGAACGAGGAAAAGGAGGAGGACAAAGAGAAGGAGAGGGAGAGGAGAAGGAGAAGGAGCAGTTCCTTAAGCCATGGGTATGAAGTGTTAGCGACTTCATTTTCTTACCCTCGGCATATGAGGGCAGGTGGCCAATCCTCTCCATCACCGTCTCATCTTCCCACAGACAGTGTACGGTCAGTGTACACTTTATAGCTGAGTTGGCTAGGGTGTGCTGGTGGAACAGAAATCTAGAACCAAATTTTCTGCCCTGGCGGGGAATTTGAACCCCCGACCTCTCGATTTACAGTCCAGCGCGCTAACCACTACACTATCTCGTACCTCTGCGCTCAGTGGCTCTGGAAGTGTTTAAAAGTTGCGTGAGCCAACCGCAGCCAAGTGCAGACCTAAGGTGGGTAGTATTATACATTATATCCAGTGGTATACATGTAGCTAGGTATTTTGGCGCCCGGGGCGGGTGACAGCAATCGCCCCCCCCCCCCAATACATTTTTGTATGTAACGTAAAATGGCAATTTAGACAATCATCATGTGTTAAATAATAATCAGCGACATAATTATTATGACACATACCATAAAACTTGTTTAGTCTTGATAGCTGCAAAGTCTGAGAATTACTCCGAAACTTTTGGAAGCGACCTAATTCATTCTCAGCGGAAAGACCAGCACGGCTTGTTTAGTCTCTGTTGTTACATCGCAGAAGGTAAACAGGATTTTATCAGTTTCATTTTGCTGAGAGAACGCGACTGAGACTGGTAACACTAAAGGAATCTGAATCTAGGGCCTATGGCAAAAGTCTTGGCTTTCTCTAGTCCCATTGATGAAATATTACCACAGCTAGTCTGATGACTCAGTGCCATTCGGTATACGTACCTCCCACTGGGCTAAGGGAAAGGTCTGTGAGGCGACTGCCGAGGACATCATTCGAATCTAACCCTTTGGTCCTGAAACTTTAACAGGCGTTGATATGTCTACTGAAATACAGTTTCATCTTCATTAGTCCTGACAGATGCGCAGTGAACAAGACAGAGCTACTAGCTAGAGAGGGCGCCCCGAGAGAGGAATGCATAGGGGAGAGCATTCAGGCCGAGCGAAGAAGCAGAGGGTTACTTCGACAGAGTTGACTGATATATAGCTTAAATACTCACAGAGGAAGAGAGAGACTGGGTCAGTTCAACTCATTTGAAACTCGATAGGCGTGTATAACTACACACAACATGTAGGCACTATTTGAGTTTGAGATTTCTTGTGGTTACAATCTTTGGCTCTGTTTCACAAAGGCGCTCGTCTTTTATATAGGGGCCTAATCACTATTAACACATTGACCGCCACCACCATTTTAACCAACACACCAATTAAGCCATCATCATTATGAAGACCTCGTGATTATCCTTTACTTCGTGATGGGGCAAATATCAAATGGTGGGCCATGGTCGGATTGGCCCCTCTATCATCGTCGCCACCATATCATCATCATCATCATCATCATCATCATCATCATCATCATCATCATCATCATCATCATCATCATCATCATCACCACCACCACCACCATCATCACCACCACCACCATCACACCACCACCACCACCATCATCATCATCATCATCATCAGCATCATCATCATCACCACCACCACCATCATTGTCTGTTCTGTTAGTAGTTAAGATTTCAATTGCATAACATGTAAATGTACAGCGCAGTGCGTTTGTCAGGCGTTTATTAAAGAAAAGATATTATTAGATATTATTATTATTATTATTATTATCATCATCATCATCAACACCATCACATTCATCATCATCATCATCATAACCACCACCATCCATCATCATGATCATCACCATCATCATGATCATCATCATCATCATCATCATCATCATCATCACCAAAACCACCATCATCACCATCATCATCATCATCATCATCATCACCACCATCACATTCATCATCATCATCATCATCATCATAATCACCACCACCACCACCATCCATCATCATGATCATCACCATCATCATCATCATCATCATCATCATCATCACCATCACATCATCATCATCACCACCAACATCACCACCATCATCACCACCATCATCACCATCATTGTCTGTTCTGTTAGTAGTTAAGATTTCAATTGCATAACATGTAAATGTACAGCGCAGTGCTTTTGTCAGGCGCTTATTAAAGAAAAGATATTATTAGATATTATTATTATTATCATCATCATCATCATCACCATCACATTCATCATCATCATCATCATCATCATCATCATCATCACCATCCATCATCATCATCATCATCATCATCATCATCATCATCACCACCATCATCATCACCACCATCATCATCATCACCACCATCATTCATCATCATCATCATCATCATCATCATCATCATCACCACCACCATCCATCATCATCATCACCACCATCATCACCATCATCATCATCATCATCACCACCATCATCACCATCATCATCATCATCATCATCATCATCATCATCATCATCATCATCCATCAACATCATCATCATCATCATCATCACCACCATCATCATCATCACCACAACCGTCATCATCATTCTCACATCCATCATTATCATCATCATTATCATCGTCACCTTAATCATCATCACTATCATCATCATCATCACCATCATCACCATCATCATCACCACCACCCTCATCATCATCACCACCCCCATTGATCATCATCAACATCATCACCACCACTATCATCATAACCATCATCATAGTCACCACCACCATCATTATCACCACCGCCACCACCATCATCATCGTCATCATTATCACCACCACCACCATCATCATCATCACCATCACCACCACCGTCATCATCATCACCATCACCATCATCATCATCCCTCATCATCATCATCATCATCATCATCATCATCATCATCATCATCATCATCATCATCATCATCATCATCACCACCATCATCATCATCATCATCATCATCATCATCATCATCAACATCACCACCATCATCATCATCATCATCAACACCACCACCACCACCGTCGTCGTCGTCGTCATCATCATCATCATCATCATCATAATCATCACCATCACCGTCATCATCACCATCATCTTCATCGTCATCATCATCATCATCATCATCATCATCACCATCACCACCGCCACCATCATCATCAGCACCACCTATCGTACGGCCGGGCTAACAGACAGCAAGATACACACAGCACAACTAATCACACACCTGGAATTCTTAAGTTTTGCAGCAACGCAGCTTCCAGCAACCCCAATCAAGTTTCGCAAAGAAAACTTTCTTATGGTTTTAAGTAGGCCTATACAAGACTTCGACTTCTATTTCGCATTGAAGCAACAATTTATGGCGAAATCATGCAAAACATGCGAAATGCAACAACAAGAATTATACACATCAGTGTGGCATCGGCGGCGCGCCGACAAATTGTCGGCGGCGGCGGCGCCGGCGCGCCGACCGACAAAAATCGGCGGCGGCGGCGTCCAAGAAATGTCGACGGCGGCGGCGCGGGATCCTTGTGGAACACCGCAGTTGACCAGCCTAGGTGACGTCTCTTTCCTAGCCATATGGACAGGATTGTACGACATCATTGTCAATGGTAGGCCTAATACTGATCGCTTTGAGAGTTTGCATAGCCTATTTAGAATATTTGTGTATTGACGTATTATTAATTGCTTTCTGCCCTAGGGCCCGCGCTGAAACCGGAGGGGTCCATGTGCCATGAAGGCACGTAGCCAGACTTAAATTCAAGAGGAGGCAACTTCACAGACCATTGGCTAAATCCTGGTCATTGGGTTCATTGGTCAATAGGATTTCCAGTTACATACAAAAGTAAGAGGAGGCAACTGCCTCCTCATGCCTCAATGTAGCTACGCCTCTGCCTGCATCAGAGAGGAGGTGTTTCGTACTCACAGGCTGTCCAGGATCGGTTCCTTGTTCGGGAGAGCAACGTTATAGATGGCTATCGTTCCAGTGTACATTCCCACCTGGAATAATTAAACCAACGACCAAGATCACATTTTAAAACATTAAATTAATTATCAATAAACAGGATTTGAAAAGAGTGACAAACGTAACTTGTCAAACAATGAAAGAAACAGGACAACGAACATAAAAGGAAAAGCATGGAGGGGGGCCGTGGTAGCCAACTGGTCAGATCACTCAGTTTGTAACAGGGAGAGTTAATTAGCTAGGATAATTAATAACTTCTATTGTGCCCTATTATATATTCTATTATATCCTCAGCCCCATCGATGATCTGTATTGCAGTTTGTGCACTTGTGAAGTTTGGAAGGATGGCTATATCAAATTCAGTTATATTTCTGTTTGCATTGTAGTTCAGGTGTAGTGCAAAAGAAAAGACGTTATGCACCAGATAATTACGCATGCTTGTTTATTTACCCGTTTGTTTATTTATTTTTTAAAGGTCAGATGCTTGTTCACCAGAGAGCTGTTTGGCAGATGGGGTGATAAAGAATATACTTACTTACATAAAAGTAAGATACAAGCATACACAAATACATGCATGGATACAGACATCCATACATACATACATACAAATATACAAAGACATATATATATATATATATATATATATATATATATATATATATATATTGTATATTTATACATACAGACAGACAGAAAACGACGACTTACTGCCAGGAGACTTGGGTGTGACTGACTGAAGTCGACTGACAAGACTCCGGCCTGAGTCTCATAAACTCTTTCTGGATACTGTAAAAGAAACACAAGATAAACCGTTCATTCATTGGTCGTTTCAAAGTCAGGTCAGTAGAACTGGGTCAGTTCCTTTAATTCATTCACTTTATTGGTCACTTTTATGTCAGGTCATTGGGACCAGGAGAGTTCAATTTGTTTATTGATCATTTCTATGAAGTCTTAAAGGTCAGACAATGAAGTCCAGAAAGATTTGATGTTGTGGATCTATGTGTATGTATGCACTTGTGCCTGTATGCCTTTATGCAACTAAGCATATATGAATGTATGTCTGAATCAGACTGCATGCATGTAAGTGTGTATGTATGTATGTCAAACAACTAAAGGGTCAGTCTGAACTGACCTCTGGGTTCTTGACTGACCAGCAGCAAACAAGTCCGGACTTCTGCTTCGAGTATTCGAACTGACCGTAACCGACGGCAACCAGGTCAGGGTTGACCCTGTTCCATGCAATGCAGCTGACGTTACGACCTTTGGTCAATGAGCACTGGTAAGACCACAGCCGGTCCAAGCTCGGACCAAGGTCACTGATTGCTTCGACCTTCTGAGATGGCCTTGCGGTGACCTTGGCTTTGTCTGCTTCGACTGCTGGCTGCAGCTCTGCTTCCACTGGAAAATAAGTTTTTTACCGTCATGTACAGCAGAGATGGGTAACTAATCGATTAGATGCTAATCGATTAGCTAATCGATTAGACAAACAGCTAATTCTAATTCTAATCGATTAGCTGTCATCTGAAGCTAATTCTAATTCTAATTGATTAGCAATTGAGCTAATTGCTAATCGAAAATCGATTAGCTGATCGATTAGCTGTCTGAAAATTAAGCGTTCATTAAGAATGAGTTTAGTAATATTGAGTTTGAAGAATATACTTACTTACTTACTTATCTGAATGCTGTTTCAAACTTCAATTATCTGGTCATGGCTCTATGTCCATTCTGCTCATGTAACACTGAAAATTTTTCACGTTTTCAACTTTTCATGTTCTTCGTCTCAATCATCACTGTGTTTCTGCAGCCTCAGCTGCCATGGAACTTAGTTCTGCTGGCTACGTCGTAAACGCTAGGTGCAATAGGCTAAGTGATGCACTGATTCAAGATATGATAATTGCAAAATGCAATAGTGAGCTTATGCAGTAGCAATGTCAATAACTGCAGCATGTATTGACCGATGTGGTGTTGCCTGCCGGTATGTGGACTGTTCTCACAGATAGCAGTTGTGCAACATTAGGTATTGTAATAAGCTACAGATTTAGGCATTGTAATAGGCTGCAGCTTTATGTATTTTAATAGGCTACAGCAACTAGCTGTAGTAACTTGTTGTGCTTGGATTAAAATTTGACAAATTCATGAAGGAAATAATATACACTGTATCAAACTATCGATATCTAATTCTAATTGCTAATCGATTAGCTGCTGATAATTCTAATTCTAATCGATTAGCTAGAAGCTTTTGCTAATTCTAATTCTAATCGATTAGCAAATTTCAGGAGCTAATTTAATTCTAATCGATTAGCAATTCTAGCTAATCGTACCCATCTCTGATGTACAGTATGTATACATAATTATATACACATGTATATGTGTGTATATCTATGAAAGCACGTATGGATGTGTATTTATACAGAGCTCTTGACAATCGCTCATTGGTAATTTCCAGATCAGCTCAGTAGAACTAGGTTGGAGCCATAAATTCAAAGTTCAGGTCAGTTTCTGGCTATTGTCCTAGTTTAAGTGCAGAGCTTATAACAACTGTCACCTGAGAGGTTTGGAAAGTTGCGATAAGCAGCCAGTTTCGGTTGGTAAGTGTTAAGGTTAATGACTCTCTCCATCACCACCAGGTGTTGTTTCATGGAGTCACTCTGCAAAAGAAACAGAAACCACACAACATATCAAAGAGTTTTAATAAAATTGTATTAATCGAGATCACGTGCTATCGCTCCCAAACATGGAATTTAAATCAATGTCTGGGTGTATAACCTGCAATACACCCAAGTCCTATTATGTCTAAATATAAGTACACTGTTTTTATATGATGTCCATTGTCCAACAGGGTGGGACACAGTAGCTGATTGGTTAGAGCACTTGCCTTGTAGCACGGAGAGTACGGGTTCGATCCTCCTCCTCTGAGACAGTTACTGTATAGGGACCTTGACTCCTTGAGCAAGTCCTTCACTGACAATTGCTCAGCATCATCGATTGATGATGCTTGGTCATTGGATGGTGGAGCTTAATAAAAGTATAATAATAATAATAGCATCTGCTATATATTTAAGAACTAGAACATGGTCAATCTGGTCACTGAAGAAACACTGGACCTTAAGAATTCGTTCCTCATCAAGCGAAGTGTCGATGACGTCCTCTTTGGTTGGCTCGCTCGAATCTTTTCCCCCAAACATGCTCTCCCCAATTGCCAACGAAGAAATTGTCGTTTTCTCTTGACCTCCTGAACCAAGAAACCATAAGAAGATCATACACATCATTTGACACTGATGACGACATGCACTCACCTGTAAACTTATTTAGCACCTTTTTCGATATTTCATGGTGCACAACAAGCAAATCAAGAAATCACAGCAAGATTATGTTATCTATTCTATCCATCCATCTATCTATCTATCTATCTATCTATCTGTCTAATTGTCTATGCTATATAGTGAAATATAATCTGACAATGTGATATAAAGTGTCATTCTTTATGTGATTTGACACAGTAAACGTGTCGCGTTGATGGAAAAGTAAGTAAGCATGCATTGGCATTTGTGATGTGCTGAAGGACCTACCGGCTGATTGCTTGGAGCATCCATTTGTAAGGCAGAGAGTAGTGTTTGAGCCTCTTCCTCTGAGACAGTTACTGAGTAAGGACCTTGTTCAAGTCCTTCTGTCACAATTGCTCAGCATCATCGATTGATGCTTGATCATTAGATAATAATACCTGAGCAAAACTGCAGCTGCAGCTTATGATAAGCTGAAAGGTCTCCAGAGTAACTCAATTCATACAGTCTTTCGCCTGCGAGACAGCCACAAAAGGCGCTATGTAAATGTTCCGATATAAATTGATGGTACAATCAGAGACCTTCTATTTTTGAGATAGATTTACCAGACCGACCTTCCGCAGGTATTCTGGTTGAAAGCGGAACATCCACTGGACGTGCTTCCACGTCATCACCGTCCTTCCCTTCGTCTGGCTTCAAGTTCGCTGCTGCTTCTGTGGCCTCTGATGTAAAGACGAGGAGGTCTTCATCAGGATTAGCTATCTTCTGATCAGCACCTGATTGAATTGATTAATGTCCTGTTATCTCCAAATGTCACATTACAATGAGTCAATGTTATAATTAGGTCATGTGATAAATGAGGTCGTCATACTAATTTGAGTTATAGAAGTTTAGTTACAATGATGTCATGTCATAATGAGGTCATACCATACTTAGGTCATATTATAATAAGGTCATGTTATGCAGAGGTCATGTTACAATGAGGTCATTTTATTAGGTCATGTGATGAAGTTGTCATGCAGAATTTGAGTTATAGAAGTCATGCTACAATGGGGGTCATGTTATAACAATGTCAAGTTGTGAGGTCATGTTATAATGAGGTCGTGTTATAATGAGGTCGTGTTATAATGAGGTCATGTTGTGAGGTCATTATAATGAGGTCATGTTATAATGAGGTCATTATAATGAGGTCATGTTGTGAGGTCATTATAATGAGGTCATGTTATAATGAGGTCATTATAATGAGGTAATGTTATAATGAGGTCATGGTATAATGAGGCAATGTTAAAATGATGTCATGTTTTAATCAAGCTCTTAGATTAGAACAGTGCTTCCCAAACTGTGGTCCGCGGACCGGTGCCGGTCCGCGAGACCTCAGCTGCCGGTCCGCGACGTGAGTCAAACAAATGGTCAAAATGTCTCAGAATCAAGAAATGGTTCCACCATATTTTTCATATAGCCTAAAATTTCCATAAATTAAAAGATTCGTCCTACAAGTAAATGTATTTCAGCCAAAATTGTAAGCGAAAACTAGAAATTTTGCTCTTAACATTTGCGATTTTTTGACCGGCAAAGAAACCGGATGTGACGTATGTCCATCGTCTTTAATAATCTGGTCAGTGCATCCGTGAAGAGAAAATAAACACGTCTGCTTCCACATTCAAAACTGTAAGTGCAATTCTAATATATTATAAATTTGAAAATTATAGCAATGAAAAGTAATAAATATATTAATAAACAGCACTAGCATATATACACACCCGCGCTACTATTAAATAGTAATTTCACTTTGTTTACCCAATTTATAGATGGCGAAGCAAGGCTCAATGGACATGTTTCTTAAGAGGAAAAATAGAAATGTGGAGCCAGAAATAGAAACTGATTCTTCAAATTCATCTGATTCAGATAATGCAGACATAAATGAAAGTGAAGCATCATCGTCGAAAAGACTGCGTACTAGCTTCATTCGAAAATACGATTCATCTTATATTAGGTTCGGTTTTGTAGTTACAGATGACGGTTTTGTGCCAAAGCCTCCGTGCGTTATTTGCGGCGAGGTTCTGTCTAACGATGCAATGAAGCCCTCGAAACTCATTAGGCATTTAAATACAAAACATAAAGACAAAAGTTCTAAGCCAAAAGAATTTTTTGAAAGGAAGCGTGAGGAATTCAAGAACAGTATGGATATTCGTTCTCCTTTGCGTGTAGCACTGTCCACAATCGAACCACGACTTGATAAGCTTGCAAGCAGTAAACAGGTTCGCACTAGCTAGTCACTGTTACTGATTATGATTTTAGTTCAGCTAGCATTAACTTGTTTAACACTTGTTTTATACTTAGAACTGTACTTAAATTTGTTACGTTTTCCTAACAATATCCTCTCCTGCCAATGTTACTAAACAATTTGGTACCAAATTCCAAGATTTGTTATGCATTCTTATTAAATGTTATAATACAGATAATTAAGTCTCATTCTAATATAAAATATAACAGCCATTATATTTTTAAAAGTCATAACAAAAACAATTATTAGACTCGCATTTAAAGAGCAATAGAGTCATAGACTTGGCTAAACATGCATTTAAATCAATTTTAATATATATTTGAAGAACTTAGGTGATCGAAGAAGATATATAAGCAATAAATTGGGCACCGGTCCTTCAGCTGTCTGAAAAATTCATGCCGGTCCGTGACACTGAAAAGTTTGGGAAGCACTGGATTAGAAGAAAGTGGAAGTTAAAAAGACGCTTTTGAACCTTTCTGGAGGCCGTTGTTTGTATCGAATATGTCTGATTCGCTCGCCTGCACGGCACATTCCTTCAATCAGCAAAAATTAAGCAGAGTTAAATAATATACAAATGTGTCACTTGATTATATTAATATGTTATGATATTATCATTATTGTTAGCATTATTATGTTTACCCTGAGGTACACATTATGATCCATGCAATGGCTGATCTTCTGATATTATTAGGCGCCCTTGTAACGGCATGGCCGTGTTACGGCGCCATATAAATTGTCGTAATTATTATTATTATCTTCATCTGTGGTTTGTTTAATGGCATAAGTGCTGTGGAAAACGTTTGTAGTGTAGTGCAGAATGGCATAGTTAAGTGCTGGTAGAGGAATGTAATTTCCATATTACTACCAATATTATTATTATTCCTTACAATTAATATTATTTATTATTATAATCATTATTATTATTATTATTATTATGTTACACTCATTACTATTATTATATTTTATACCCAAGGTAGATGTGATCTTTCAGGTTCAGAGACAAATTTTTGGAGAGAATTAAAGCTGTTTATTAAATATGATTAATATTAATTTCATTATTACAATAATTATTATTAATTTCATTATCACAGTAATAAAAATAATCAAAGTATTCATAATAATCATAATTTCCATAATTATTATTATTATCATTAATATCATTATCATAGTAGTAATAGTAGTAGTATTATTGTAGTAGCAGCAGCAGCAGTAGTAGAAGTAATATTCTAGCTCCTAAATATCTTTGTGACTTAATGCGCAAACCTCTATCTTCCCGCCCTCTCCGGTCTGCGGATCGACTTGATCTCCTAGTTCCCCGGGCAAGGACTGCCACGGCCCAGCACCGTGCCTTTGCCATCGTGGGCCCTTCTATGTGGAATGACCTCCCCCTCCGTAGTAAGATTTTAGTCGGAGTCCCACCTTCATCCCTTCGTTGCTTGAAGATTTTCTTATTTTCTCGGGCTGTCACGCTGAGAGCGCCTCTGAATAGCTATTACTGTAAGAGGCGCTTTACAAATTCTCAGATACGATACGATTCTGATAATTATAACTATTATAATCATCATTGTTTGTTAGTCTTACCCTTCGGGTGATTGCCATTGTGAGTGTGCTCTTGTTTTTCGGTGGATCATTGAACGTATTCATCGCTCTGTCTGTATATCTGTCGCCATTTCCCGCTTTGCCTTTCACCAACTGAAAAACCAAAACACACAACCATGCAATAACAGCCACTTCTCACAGAATACTTCTTCAAAATGCGGTCAAGAAATAAATGACTCAACACTTTTTATGCCAAAAATTCCCAGATTCTAAAGATTCTTATTAAATGCTTGCCAACATTCTTAAATTGAAACATCACCTTTTCAAATTTAAAAATGCCACAAATTCTAAAATGAACACATCCAAAAATTCCACAAGTCTGTCTTGTTCGACAGCCATTGTCTCAGCTTCAACTAAGACAGTTTTCAATCCCAGGAGTTTTGAGGACTGCTTTGAAAGTGGCTATATGTGATAACCAGTGAATACCTTACCTTACCTAATTCCTTACCTTACCTTTACACAGGAGGCATAATGTATGCATGTATCTATCTGGCTATTTGTAAAGCACCTGTTCAGAACTCTGCAAGGGTGCTTAACATGGTATGCATAAATACCATCCAAATGTATTGTAATCTGGTTGGTGATTGTGACATCATGAGCCTGACAGCAGGCACATTGTGACAGTAATACTGAGAGAAGTTACCCAAGCGTAGAGCACAGTACATCAAGAAGTATTGATAGTAGTCAAAGGTAATCCTAGAAAGTCTACTTGATTACAATGACATGCTGTGTACTGTGGAATGTGAACCTAGAGATACAGCACATATAGTGACATTCTGGATAATATGATATACTCTACACTATGACACACTCTATGTATACTGTGAACTCTACATGTACATACTGTGCACTTCACATAGAGTACTCTGTGACATGAAGCAAACTGTGACATAAAGTACAAAGTGAAAAAAATATACTGTGACAAAAGTACACTTTGACACAAAGTGCATTGTAACAAAAAGTGTACCAAAGCAGCTACAGTGAACTGTATGATGGCTGGACAACCTATGTTTTGACTCACGTTTGAATCTTTGGCGTCTGTTTTAGCTTTGGTTCTAATGGGAGCAACTCTCTGGCGACAGATCATTGAGTAATGTCAGAATTGAAACAAAAACATTTATCTGCTAAGGCAACTGAGTTATGATCATTGTCAAAACCATGACCACCGCCAATACCGTCACCAACACACATCAGCGTAAATACATACATACCTACAAACATACATACATACATACATACATACATACATACATACATATTCAGACACACTTACATACATACATGCATGCATACACAGTTACTCAGATACATATGCTGATACTTTACATTCATAAAGTTTTTCTTGATATGTAATTTATTTACATGGTAAAGACTGAAATAGGCAAACTAAATTTCTTCAAAGAAAGCTGTACCTCCTGATACTGAAGGTTAGCCTCTGAAACCTTCTTCCCTTCAGCTGAACTGCTCATGACACTTATCGCTGGGAGTTCCAGCATCGAAATCATGTCAGTTTCGGTCAGGGTTATTTCAATGGGGACTTCGAGGTCCCCTTCTGTCAAAGCCTCTGACGCCTCATCTCGTTTGTACTCGACCTTCATATCTGCAAGGTCAAACAGGTCAAGTCACTTCAATAGCTTGTAACACCCTTCTTTAAAGCCTGGCCTGAAGTTATTACATGAGCAAAATACCTATTTGCAGACTGGTTGACGGCAGGTCTTCAAATGCATTGTAGATTCATAGCCCACGTGAAAGGTTAACTACATTAGCTAATTGGTTAGAGTGCTTGCCTAGTAACATGGAGAGCATGGGTTCAAGCCTTCTGCCCTAAGATGTTTACTGTGTAGGGACCTTGATCAAGTCCTTCACTTGCAATTGCTCAGTGCCACTGATTGATGTAGCGACACTTAATCAATGCATAATGACAATGGTGATGGTGATGGTGATGATGGCGATGATGATGACGACGACGACGACGACGACGATGATGATGATGATGATATGAAGTGACCCTTTAAGACAAGTTTCTGTGCAATCAAGCCATTCTGCCTGTGCACCAGATAGTGGTGCTATATAAATGAAGGGAATAAAGTGGATATCCTACCAATCCACGTGGATGATCCGTCCAGTGGAGAGTCGCTTAAGTCATCGGAAAACATGTCGGTCGATCGACCGGACACTGACCCACTGAAGACGCTCCTAAAATATATGACCAAACAATTTCAGTCACTGCCATCATCAAAATGAATTATCAGTCAGTTGAATAATCAGTCAGTCAGTGAACAATAAATCAATCACTCACTCACTCACCCAGTCAATCAAGCAATAAAGCAAGAAATCTTTCACAATCACTCAGCCAGTCAGATACAATGCTTACACAAACTACTTTGTTCTCAAACAGTTTATTTCCCTTGAACAAGTTCTTCACATGCAACCGGTATGAACAGATCATTATACAACAGAGCTAAATAAATGCAAGAAATACAACCTGGTAAAAGAAGTAGCTACCTGGTGAATGGCCCTGCAGTGGTTACACCAGCAGCTGCCAGTGTTCCAGCCTGGTAGAAAGACGACTGAGAGGCATCCGTCGGCTGAAAAGCAACAAAAAACATGCCACTGACTGACAGGTCCTGCCAAGGAACTATAGAAATTCCATGTGTGTGTGTGCATGCGTGCATTTGTATGTGTGTGCATGTACTCATAGGCGTAGCTACATTGAGGCACGAGGAGGCAGTTGTCTCCTCTTGCTTTTTTATATACTGGAACTTCCATTGACTAATGACCTCAATGATCAGGATTTTGCCAATTATCTGTCAAGTTGCCTCCTCTTGAATTTAAGGCTAGCTACGTGCCTGCATGTACTGTTGTATTTGTAGTCAGCAATGGTCTTGAACCTCCATCTGGTATTGCTGTACAACCCTTCTGACATGACGCAGCGCTCATGAACAGGCTTTTAAGTAGTGCTTTAAAGATTTTGAGATTACAATCATAATTACAACACAAATAGTGCAAATGTATCCAACGTTTTCATGATGTGCTTCGAATGTGCTATAAGAAAGTAAATAAGTAAGCATATTCTTACTTATTAACTTACTTACTTATAGCAAACTATTAAATGTTATATCAAATATTATATCAAATGTCCTGCTACTGACATATGTTTACATACATGTAACAAAGCACTATATAAATGTGGATAATGACACAAACATTTCCAGTACACCTTCAGTTCTGCTGCTTGCCAAAACCAACATAATTATGATGCGCTGATAATTATTATTTCTTAGCTTTCTTATTTCTTTCATTTATTTCACAATGAATTACTTCTAGGTCATATTCTCAAAGGGTCAAAAGCTGCTAACATAAGTGATATGGCTACTAACATCAACTGCACTATCATAGAGGATTTCATTTCAAGATAAATTCAAGCAGTCGTTGTAACTCGTTGTCATGTTGTACAGCCGTTGCAACGCAGAATGGATGTCTTCTGAACCATTTAAAATATGTGTTATGTTATGATATGCTATGCTATGTCACTATATGTTATTTTATGTAATATTATGCTATGCTAAGTCAGGTAATGTCTACATTAACCGAATGACCAGTAACTGACCGTGCCTCCTGAACTGTCAGCCATGACGACTCCCGGCTGACCTTTGGCTGAATGACGATCAGACTGCAGCAAAGCCTTAGGAGTGACATCTTCACCAGCGTCATTGTACACCTGGACATCATCCATCGGAGAATTTTACAAAACAATTTATGTCAAAAGGTAATGTTACAATTCACATAAGATGATGTAACATGATGTGATAAACAACAGAAACTGTTGTTGTTGTTATTGTTGAGTAATAAAATCAATATTACGATTGTGAAAGTCATACAATTCCAGTTCCTGTAGTTACCCTGATCTCACTTGGTGATGGCTTTTCTAGAACAGTAGTCGGCACAAGTCTCGATCGCATGGACCTAATCACCGACTTTGACTTGAATCCGCTTTTCCGAAAGCTGTCATTGCTGGATGGAGTGTGAATGGATTTCGCTGGACTTGCTCCAACTCGAAGTGAGGTGCTAGAAAAGTGCAGATTAAGAAGCAGACAGAAAATGTTCAAGGATGGTTTGTGTTCTATGATTCTAGGTCATCTGATTGTCTTTATCTGGTCATACTGAAGCCTAGAACTGTTAGAATTTGGAACACTCTGCTCAGACACTTAAGTCATTTTGTTTTAAACTTAAAACTTTGCCTTTTTCAAACTGCTTATTTACCATAGGCTGCTCTCTGTCTTACAAACTGATCTCCTGGATGTTGACCTCATTATGACTTGGTTTTGGTGTGCCATCGGTTGATGTCTTGTGCGTTGTACACCAGCGCTATAGAAGTTATTAATTAATAGTAAATTATTAATAATTATCTGACTGCTTGTGGCCTAACAAAAGAACTAATTAATAAAGTGGATCTCAGAACTTATAAAATGATAAGCGAAAAAGAAGCAAACTATTTTCAGAAACTTATACGGAGCCATGAGTTAATGGTAAAGAAGAAACTGGGTGAGATGATTATTGGGGTGCACTAGGAACAAAAATTTCAGTGTAAACTATGCAAAGGAAGTCAGTAGCAAAGCATCAAATAGAACCAAGACTGGCACAACAACTTGGTTCTTGTAGATTTTTAATGTAATGTAATATTGTAATATACCAGATATAATTCAACTATTGCAATTGCAAACACAGATTCATATAGCGAAAGTGACTATTCTCTGAAACGGAGCAAGTGACTAAGTTCATCTCTCTGATACGACTTTTGTATGGGGCTAATCATATCCTAGATTTTCAATTACGTTTACAAGTCAAACATTTTACAAATAAATGATTGATCCAATAAAATCCAAATCCAATCAAGAAACTTCTGCATCACCACTATTGTATGAAAAAAGGCCCCAACTGATCCACCTACCCAGCATATGCCGTCTTCTGTTTTTCCAAAGACATGTTTGTAATATCTCCACAAACCTGCAAATAAAATCTAACAATACTAAAGCTAATCCAGAAACAGTTAAAATCCAAATATAAAGGAAAGGGTGCTTATACTTAGGGTGGCTGTGAATGCAATGCCTGCACAGCAGTTCCAGATGTTGACTTTGTGAAGCCCTAATCCATCAACATTTCAGAGACCCTTGCCTCACTATTTATAAAAACACAGTGAGCACAAAAACCGTCTGCGTAAACAGTTATTTTTTTTAATGAGACCACTGGCAAAGCAAGGTCCTAGCTAAGCCACGACTTGTATGGCGTATGCGCAAATCCAGCACTGAGGCATGGTGAAGTTATGCAAGCTGAACAATGTTAGGTGACCGTTCATAGAATGGACTTAAGCTGATGCGTGGAAGAACAGCACCTGCATATCTCCGCTAGCAGCAGAGTGCAATGACCACCACAGCTGGTGTTGACATAACCGGTCCCTCTCCAATAAATTTTTAAGCTGCATTCCATGACGAGATTCACAGTAGAATGCTATCAACACAGAAGTGCCTGTTAATTTGTCATTCGTCTACTGTAAGCTCGGGCAGGCCGACGTTGGTTTCCTATAGCTAGCCAATTGGGCACGGATGTCTGGATGTCTACTTACTCGCTTACATCTTCTTTTGCTCACTTATTTAACTGATCCGTCGTTTACTTAACAAACCTCATGTACTACACTGTCGCTGTAAAAGTGGAATGGGATAACAAAGGGTATCATTTATACCTAATCCCACAAATTAGTAATCATATCCATTCTTCAACAACTGAATTAAATGAACCGTTTATAAATTTACCTGCACCGGAAAACTCTTCAGTCCAAGACACACAGTTTAATCAAACCAGCATCACATCCACTCAATTCTCATCGCGCGGCGCTGTTGCCATGCCAACAACGCTGTTTCTCTGCTCTCCGTCAACTTACACATCTAGCTGCGTTGGACCGGAAGCGAAGAACCAGTCTTCTAGAGGTGTGCTCTACTACTATGGACGTCGTATATTTTTTTATTAAACACGCTCTGATCGTAAACTCAAAGTTTCTAAAGTGTCACACGAAAGCAAAACGCTCAGACAACGGCACCAGCTTATTCACGAGCGCTGCCTCAAGTCAGAGGGGTTGTCCAAAGGATAGTCAAAAGAAGGTCCTAGTCCGTCCGTCAGGGTGGTATTTTTAGAACTGGCTTGGTATCGGCACTTTATATCGATGGGGGGGGGGCCCGATAGCGCATTGGATAACATCTGGCGTAGAGAGCGAGAGGTACCGAGTTCGAGTCCCGTAGGGCGGATTTGCTTTGTAGGCTGCTATTAGCGCCGTTTATTGCAAGCTGTCTGTTCTGCTAGTAGTTAAGATTGTTCAATTGCATAACTTGTAAATGTACAGCGCAGTGCGTTTGTCAGGCGCTTGATTAAAGAAAAGATATTATTTATTTATATTATTATTGTCTTCCATTCCTTTAAAGTATGTTTCAAGGTCCCTTCAGTTTCAGTTTTTCCAAATATCGCATATGAATATCGGTTTTGACTTTTGCAATTTATGTAGGGACCTGCGAAGCTTCGATATTCTATTCGAAGACGAATCTGACGGCAGTAGGGCCTACCCTTTTCGATTCCATTAAAAAATGACGCGCTTTGTTGTAAACTAATAATTATTGTTATTAATACTACTATTAATTATTAATAGAGATCACTGAATTATGGTGGGCGCAGGTTAGATGGGTTAGATAACATTTCGTCGTGTGACACATCCTCCATTTCCTTCGTCAGTGAGCTAGCGTCTGAATTCTGCAAGTAAAATTTTTGCTGCAAGTTGCTGTAAAAGTTCTTGATTGTGTGCACCTATTAATTGTTCGATTCTCTCATATTGTTGGTAGGTCGAAGCCAGTAAACACAAAGCATATTAGCAGCCTTTGCTGGAACTTGAAATTTAAAAAATATAAACACTTCATCGGTGGCATAATGTGATTAAGTTTTCATCATGGTAACTGGTGTGCTATTATCTAGTCACATGGCAATTAGGCTACTTCTTTCCGCGTGATTTAGGCTACTTGACATTCAAACCACAATCTGTCCGTCAGAGATTATAGACTTATAGAGATATAGAGTTAATTCAGTTGGAGAACAGATAATAACAGACTCACGTACGTTACAATTGTATTGTATTGTATTGTATTTGAACACTTGTTATAGCGCCCCAACCAGATTGCCCATTCAGAGGCGCTCCCGACTACTGCGCGAACGCTGAATCGGGTTTCACGCCGAAGCGCATGAGCAATTGCGAGTGAAGGACTTGCCCAGGGTCCCTACGCGGCGACTTTGAGGTGGATTCGAACCCGCAACACTCCAGCTGCAAGGCACCGAACATACCCCTACACCACCGCGCCCCAGTTGTATTGTGATGTGTTGCATTGTGTGTTGTATTGTACTCCACGTTTATAATGCGACCGAGCCACCCGCAGTAAAGATCCGAGAAATTAATCTCTGATAATCCGACCCGACCGGGAAGCGAACCCGGGGCGCCGGCGCGACGAGCGGGCACCAACCCACTCGGCCACTTTCTAAGACAAATACAGTTCTAAACTTGGATTTGGGCACAACATATCTTAAGATTCTTTATTACTTTGACATTGTAGCCTATTTGGCCAAGGCTCTGTGAATTAGCAGGCCTAAACGTGATTTAAGCGTTCAAGTGCTTGACTAAACGTAAAGAAAATAGAATCCGAACAGAACAGTATAATTGGTTTTAATTTTTTTTAATTATTTAAAAAAAATTATTTCAATAACTTAATTTTTAGTTTCAATTGATTTTAGACTGCAGAAAAGTTATTAGGCTGCATTGATATATTGATAACTGTGTTACTGTGGTACGCTTCAAAGCTTGTGCTATGAAGTACCCACTATACTGTCTATACATGAATATCAAACTGGTACCCGCTCATTCAAGATAAGATTTGAACTTTTACCCGATTCATTTTGACTGAAAGTTTGTTATTCGCAGGTTGCTAGATGTGTGTGCTCTTAATGCTTCAAAAGTTATAGCTTAGATCTCGAGGACTAATATAAAGACCTGCGGATCACACACCAAAAGGAACTGAATAGTTTTGAAAAACAGCCTCTGTGTCAAATACATTGTTTCCCTTTAGTTAAGTAATTGGTGAACCAGTTAGCCTAATATTGATTCTTCTATGTAAGCCATAATTTTCCAGTTTGCTAATCAAGATTTGAGGGTCATCATTTGAGATCAAATGCTACAGAAGGATCCTGTGCACATGATGGCAGCAGAGTATATCAAATAAAGATGTGCAAAGAAGTTGTGCCAAGAGTTAAAAACAAATGATGGAAAGGAGCTCAATTTCTTTTAGTCACATCTGTAGCATGGACAATACCAGACTAAGCAAAAGTGCATATTAAAAACAACATTTAATAAATATTTCACACAATGTTGGATCGACATTAGGCCTCTACCAACGTTAAATGAATTTTTCTTTAACCTCCTTGCCGTTAACCCCGAGTGTTACTCGGACCGGGAATTTTATGTAAAAATCGATAACCCCGAGTCATACTCGGGAGCTTGGATAGTATCGCATTCAGCGGGGTTAACCACGCTCCTTACACTGGGTAGTACGAGGAGTCATCTAACAAAGAAAATTTACATAATATCCAAGCGTTGCTTCCATTTTTATATATTCTATGCTAAGAATTCTATGTTAGGAAACTAGTTGATAAAATTCTTGCTGAACATCGGCCGTCTGTATTGCCTGCTAAAAGTGGTCGTCGTTGCTCAACATACATACATACATACGTACATACGTACATACATATATACATATAAAGACATGTACATATACAGGTACATATATATATGTATTCACATATATACATAGGATCCTGAGTGGCCGAGTGGGTTGGTGCCGCTCGCCGCCCGGCGCCCGGGTTCGCTTCGGTCGGGTCGGATTATCAGAGATTAATTTCTCATCTTTACTGCGGGTGGCTCGGTCGCATTATAAACGTGGAGTACAATACAACACACAATACAACACATCACAATACAACTGGGGCGCGGTGGTGTAGGGGTATGTTCGGTGCCTTGCAGCTGGAGGGTTGCGGGTTCGGATCCACCTCGAAGTCGCCGCGTAGGGACCCTGGGCAAGTCCTTCACTCGCAATTGCTCATGCGCTTCGGCGTGAAACTCCGATTCAGCGTTCGCGCAGTAGTCGGGGGCGCCAATGGGAAATCTGGTTGGGGCGCTATAACAAGTGTTCAAATACAATACAAAATATACATGTATAAGTATACATATAATACATATGTACATATATACATATATATAGGTGCATGTATATACATATGTACATATATATATATACACAAATACATGTATATAAACACATATATGAATATACAGGGATATACAGTATATTATATATATGTATATATATATATACACATGTATATATATACATATATATGTAAATGTATACATGTATTTATACATATGTATATACATATATGTATAAATGTACACATATATAGCGATGTATGTATACATTATATAGATATATTACTACACCTGTATATACATGTCTATGTAAAACAATGTAACGTTTTTGGCTGGTTTTTCTGGGAGAAAATGTAACGGCAAGGAGGTTAAACATCAGAAGAGCATGTCTGTTAACCATTTGCCAATGTTTTATTAAAAGTGAGGACTATAGCTTCATGCATTGTTCAAACTGTGGATAAAAGCATCAAACTTTTTTGTCTTCAACTATAACATATTACTTTTCATCCAGAGGGCCAGAGACATGCCTGGAAGGTCAGAATTTAAAGATTTGGAATGTCTTAAGTAGTGCCTATTAGTTGACTGGGACTCCACCCAACTGATCTTGCCAGTAAATTGGGCGCAATGCATGTTGTGTCAGAATAAACACTAGAGAAACTCTACTGTCCAGCTAATTAAATTGGCATTGCCAAGAATTCTGGATATGAGTCCTTGGCAACAGTGTTGGGGCTTTACCTCCCATGTCCTGCCTCCATCGTTCTCTCACGGCTTGACACTGACAGAGGTTTGTGGGAGGCTTTCCGACTGAATAAAGCTAAATGGCACAAAGCGTGTCGTTCTAAATTTAGTGTAAGAGAATTGCAATGTAAATGTTCCAGTACTGATAAAACATGTACTAGCAGTTCATTGCAAGATCACACTAAAATGCTTTCAGACACGTTGGGCGATGACGCTATTACGAATACAGTGAGTAAACACTGATGCACAAGATATCAGTGATATGACAACACCAGGCATTATGTTTTGCTTTTTCTGTGATATGCCAGCGGTCCGCAAGGTAGGCATGAGGTATTGACACTTGAGCTTGGCATTAGGGTGAGAGAATGTGTCAGATTCTTCTTGCAAAACTTGCCACAAATGACATGTTGACCAATGGCCATTGAGGCTAAAGTTGTATAATCGTAGACGTTCTTATGAATGTAAGCAGTACAGTGTAGTGACCGTGCCTTCCTGTTCTGCTGAATGTAATAGACAGTGTTTTATTTTTAGAAAAAAAGGTTCCGGAACTCAACATATTCAGAACAATTACAGGGGCATATTCTATGCTAATATTTCTATTTCATATAATATCAATAATCAATATCAATAAACACTGAAAGCACTGAAATTAAATAAAGTATCTGAATAATTTAAAGTAATTTTATTAAAATTCTTAATTAACTCAATTCTTTTTTAACAGCTGCAAAAAGGTCCCGGAACGCCACTACAGACTGCCCCAGATGAAAAAAGCACTGGTAATAGATGGCATGGTCTTTGTTCAGGTAATCGTTTACATTTACATAAATTATTTATGATCTGTAAGTAATATTTGACCAGTTTTCAAGCTTGGTGGTCTAAAAAAATTCATGTTGACCGGTTGCAGCATGTTGATGGGCAAATCATCGGTACTGCCGGACAGAACAGTACATGTATGTCTGAAGGATAAATTGCTTGAACATTTTCCAGATACGAGATCACAGAATGATGGACATGATGTTATGCTAGTCTTCGATGATGATATTGGCGCTGCATTGTTTAAATCATGCAGTGAAGATTTTCACCAAGATGCCATTTGGTAGGGCTGCAGAAATTGTGTGTTGTGAGATTTCTGGTGATAGGCCTAAATGGTCTTTTAATGGGTCTTTTCAATTTTCGGCAAATTGTAATGATAACTCGGTGCCAAATACTTCGCTTGCCCTTGTTAGTGTGATACTTGAAGGTCCGAGTATTGATTCATCGCAGCAAAATGTACCTGCAGCAGCAACTATTGCACAGCTGCTTTTTTAACAGTGTACAACATAAACGTACCAATTGCAACTGAGTTGCTGTAATGATATGGCACAAGAAGAAATAGGAAACACCGTTACCTCTTCATGGAAATGGCATTTCCATGAAGAGGTAACGTACAGGGCTCCTTTCATTGAACTGGCATTTCTCCTGCAACATCCAGACTTATATACTCCAGGAACTGACCAACTTCATGAGAAAGAATGACATGATTGAACTCTGTATCTAATGTCCTAACTCCTGATCAGAAAATTAGGCCTAATTTAGTGATGTTCATAAATGGAGATATAACTAATTCGGAGTGTTTGGTTTCAGGTGAACTTCAGCTCGAGCAGATTGTCAACGACGTCAAGCATACTGTGCCTTCTGGTGTCGAGGGCAGTCCAAATCAAATACTGTGCAAGGGGTCGATAGACCATCTTCTACCTTCAATGGAAAGCGATATCTTGAAAGTTTGAACAACAGGCTCACCCTCAAGACCCAGAAACGTCGATGCCATTCAACGAAGACATGCTGCTTCCATCCAGATTCCCTTCTATGTCCCGCGTCATCCTGTATGTAACCCAGACTTGAAGTGGACGTTTCCGCTGCAACCTGCGCTGATGAGTTACCTTTTCTGAAGATGATTCCCACCCAGTTGTCTGCCATCATGTTACATACGTCGGAACACTGTTGCCACCATCAGCGTTCTTGGGGTCCATGATAATGGCTCATCCTGTGTTTGCATCCCACCTACAGCCACTACCATCATCTACCAAGACAGAAGAACGCCCAAGGAGGTACGTCTATCTCGCTGTCGAATGTTGGAGCACGTCCACAGTGCTTCAGCATGGGTGCCTTGGGCCAGCCAGTGAAACTTTACGCTGCCATGGACTTGCTGTGGTGTCCATTGGATCATGATGCAGTGTGGTGACAGGCCAAGATAGCGACGTTGAAGGTGTGTTTGCACTGCGCGACATGTAACCTTGTGTGCAGTACACACAAGACACTATGGCTGGAAGAAGTAACCAGCGAAGTTCCATCTTTTGTCTGGACAAATAAAAGTAACAAAGATGCCACTTACAGGTTCCTATTGTCATCTTTGTGAGGAAGGAATGCCAAGAGATGGTGCAACTGAGGAAGTCAGAGCTACACCTGACATAATGATGACATTCCTAAAGTAAATATTGATAAGATGACGTCACCACTGGGAAATAATAAACCAGCCGATGCAGTGTTAACGTCCGACCTAAATGCGATGCCGAATGGTATTGCCGTTGAAGCAGCAAGGCATCTCACGGGAAGCAAACTGTGATTGATTCCTGCTTCTCCAGTTCGTCTCCAGGACTTGATGAAGTCTCAGCCGTTGTTGAAAGCGACCAATGGAACATCAATCAGGAACAGGTCAGCCATTTTCCACATATAAGCCAAAGTGTTGCTGACTACGACTCATGACTGTCTTTTCTACTTCCCATAATCTTGTGGTTGTCTCTTGTGACTGATTGTGACCAATTCCTTTCTTCAAGATGATGCCACCAATGTATTCAACATAAAATAATAAGTAAGTAAGCTAATGTGAAGACATCTGTCAGCATTGCAATAGTTTCGTATGCAAGAATTCACCACCATTAATTATCATTGCTTGAACTTGCTTCAAACCAAAGTAACGCTGTCGTGTTGTAAGAAATATTTCAACACAGGGTCAAAATGTGCTATATGTATTAAAATTTAATATTAAAGTTAACTTGTGCTAATGAAAGCAATAATTGGGAATACTGATGGAAGTTAGTGAAGAAGTGGTCTTTCATCTTTAATAGATTTGAATGTGGCAACTACTGCCAATTTCAGAAAGATTCTATGAAACAAGAGTGTCTATGTGGGTGTGGCACCAATTCTCAATAACGCCAGACGATGAATGAACAGCAAACTAAAACTTGCATAGTTCTCTAGCAGATACGTTACTAGATAAAATCCATTTTAGCTGCTTAATCAATCATCGTACGTACGCTAGTTGGTAACTCTGAAATTCAAAGCGTTCGTGAAAACTGAAACATAGAGTTTTAACTACAATGCCGAGAATGCTTTCACCGATTAGATTAACCAGCAGAACTCATTCAATATCGTCGTCAGTCTTACTTGTTCTCGCTTCTGCAAGTTCTCAAACTTGTTCTTTAACATTATAGTTGACTTAAATTAATTCTGACACTTAAATGATTAAATCAGAGAGATTTATTTGAAACTATCCAGTATCCACGTTTCTAGCATCTCAAAACTTCTTATCACTACCGGTGTTTCTTGCTGATCCTCAGCTGACTTTTTCAAAGATCCAGATTGAAGGATTTCATTGGCTGGTGTCGCCATTACCATGGTAACCAGTCCACCTACTTCCGATTGCGTAATTAATCACTTACCTGCCGTCTGGTCTCACATTTAAATTATTATATCTCATGTTATAGTGCTGATAATCATGTCATTAAACTTCACACCGCTACTTAAATACTTTATAACAAATTCCTGTATTAAGATTAATTAATATAAAAAGGCATTTGATAACCTAGTATCACTACAATTAATAACAGCAAGATTAATAATAACACCTAAATTAATAACCATAATAACAATAAAAATGCAATCTAAACAGTGTTGACAACTTTAGACAGGATCGAGGAGGGCTATTACAAATGAGACAGTCAGGAGGCTATAATTATATTGCATCAAGATCACTGTAACGATTATTATTATTACAAGTCGAAGCAGATACTCAAATCTTTCCCATGCTGCAGACTGGTCTCCCCAGTGTTCTCAGCACCCCAGCATCAGGTTGATGAACTGGTCAAGGTCATTTTCACATAGTTGCAGGCTGTGAAGAGCACCAAGAGCCTGGTCCGACTGGGTCAGGATGGTTGGGAACCAAGCGTACAGATACCTCTAGAATAACCCATAATTTTGTAATTTTGCAGTCCGATTTCAGTTATGGCAATGATTTGAAAGTTCCTTCTGCATTCTTACACTTCACATCTTACACACACAAGTTGCTGGCAACTGGTGTGATGATGGCACTTTCAAACCACAGCTGCAAAAGACTAATTACACCTGAAGAAGTTAAAGCACAGAAGCAAGACACAGAGAAACATGTCTAGTACCTCATAGTAGAGCCTGCATGGTGCATTTGATTTTCTTTGTTTAGAAAATATATCCTATAGTTGGCCATTGTATGGCCACTTGATTTTCACTGGTCCCAAGTATGGCTAAACACAACAGCACATTAGACCCAGTTAATACAGTGACTTAGATAAAATGTTAGACAAGTCCACATTAAATCAGGACACAATGAATGATTAGTGGCACATCTGACAAGTTAAAGCTAGTTGAGAAACTTCTTTTATAAGTATTTTTCCTTGCATTCAAGGACCTCTATATATCAGTGCTTAACAGTATCTTTTGTTTTTCCTGCCTTAATTCAAAAATAAACAAGTGCTTCAAATGCTCTTGACAGGAACACTATCTCACAAAGACACAAATCAAAACAAACTCACTGCTTATACAGTAACACCTTTGACGGCTCTCTTCCAATACGTGCTGTTATGGCGGTGGCAATTTGATCATAAGACAAGGTTTCGGACAAAGTAAGAATGAAACCGTCATCCAAAGCAACCAGCTTGTCATAGCACGTTACTTCCATTTGGCGACATGCAATCCTATGAAAAACAAACCTTTTTCATCAAAAATTTTACTTACTATCAAACATTCACTGCACTCTACTATTTAATATGTAGATGTGTTTCCTACAACCAATTACAAAAGATATGAAGTGTAAGAGTGCAGAAGGACCTTTCAAATCATTGTCATAACTGAAATCGAACTGCAAAAATTAAAAATTTAACACTTTAAAACTGGCAAATTTTTACTATTATAAGTGACACCAAGCTAGTAACAGTGTGTGGTACTCCCAACTCTAAGATCAGTTCAGGCTTTGGCTATTAATCACTTATTCCATGAAATGAATAATTTATTTATTCTAATAACTTCTATTGTGACGTTATCACAATGCCAAAAGCATCAACATAAAATTGCAACCAAAAATTAAATTATGAAGTCAGATGCAATCCAATGGATCAAAAAAGTTAAAAGCTTCCTTGTATGCTGATCTCAATCTAGAAATACAATGATGACTTTATGTTCACTGCAAAATGTTCTTTTAACCTGAAATATTCCATGGCAGTTGTATGTTGTTTTGTTTGGTAATTTTATGAAAGGCATCGAAAGTCCTGTTCTGTATGATCCTAGTGTCCAGTCAGTGTCTAGTTCATTCACAACAGATTGAAGCTCCGCTGTTACCATACTTATCGTGAAACTAATACATCGAGCTGCAAGCCAGAGTTCAGAGAACTGCTGATGAGAAAGAATGCAATAAACATGTTATAGCATGATACAGTATGCTTAGTACAGAAACATTAGAAAAATCCCAGACAAAAGAAAACTAACTTTGCTTTCGCTACTCTTTTTCCCTGTAAGTCTGGTAGATCATCTTCAGAAATTGGACACAGAACAGAACCTGGAACACTTCAATTGATGAAAAACATCAATACGAGGAGCATAACTCTATGAATGATTAGTGGCACACCTGATATGCTAAAGCTAGGTGAGAAACTTCTTTTATAAGTATTTTCCTTGCATTCAAAGACCTGCATATACAGTGCTCATTAGTAGCTTTTCTCTTCGAAGTATTTTCCTTGCATTCAAGCACCTCCATATGTCAGTGCTTAACAGTATCTTTCGTGTTTCTCATCATTTTTCCTGCCTTAATTCAAAATAAACAAGTGCTTCAAAGATGCTTGGAACACTATGTCACAAAGACACCAATAAAAACAAACTCACTGCTTATACAGTAACACCTTTGACGGCTCTCTTCCAATACGTGCTGTTATGGCGGTGGCAATTTGATCATAAGACAAGGTTTCGGACAAAGTAAGAATGAAACCGTCATCCAAAGCAACCAGCTTTAAAAATAACATAAAAAACAAACTCACTGCTTATACAACAGTAGCTTTGATGGCTCTGTTCCAAAATGAACTGATATGGCAGTTGAAATTTCATCATATCGTCGCATGAGAATTATAGTGTTCTATCTGCAGTTTTGTTTACATTGGAGTTAGACACACTGTCCGATTCAGGGTAATTTGTTCTATCTGCGTGCAAAATGGCACTTGTTGAAATGGCGCCTTTGCTGGGAAAAGAACAGAAGTATTTTATTCTATTTGCATATTCTTACCAACTGATAGGTATCATAATATTCTATGTGAACCACAACCAATTATATTCCAGAGATTTTATCACGTGGATATTACAGAACACGCTGTTTCTTGATTATAATACACATGGTTCAGGATTATCTTGTTCTATTACGGTCACGTGGTCTGAACGGCAAACTGTGATTCGCACATGCATATAGAACATTATAATAGTAAGCGTGTTCCGTTACAGAAGGATAATCAAAAAAATATTACATAAAGAGACAAAATGGAGAGACTAATTCGAAAATAATGCACATATTGGGCCTATACAATGATAGCAAGTATCACAGTTAAAAATGATATTACAAAAATAGCTTTTTCTCTAGAATTATTATATAATATACTTTTATAAATAATTACAGCGATAGTCATAATTCATTTCGCTAGTAATTATAATGTTCCATGTAATGACGAATCATCATAACATTTAATTGTATAGAGCTATTTCTGTAATATTTTGTTCTATTTGAACAAATTCCAAAAGTTGCCTTCAAATTATGTTTTCTTATGCAAGAGGCTTCAATCGTCGTGATTGCTTAAAATTGCCGATGTCCACATAAATGTTTTCTAAACCTTCTTTCTCTATTTTGTCCCACCAAAGAGTTTTCAGTACTAAATTCTAAGTCACTAAACTTTCTTTTTCGATTTTCTCCGTTTCACCAAAAGTGCGCATAGAACAGTCTACTTCTCATGCGACGATATGTCAAGTTTTCTGACAATGTCAGAATGAAACCACAATCCAACGCACTGAGCTTGTTATAGCATGTCACCTCTAGGCTCTAGTTGATGATGTACTCCCCTACGAGCACCTCCATATGTCAGTGCTTAACATATCTTTCGTTTTTCTCAGCATTTTTCCTGCCTTAATTCAAACTAAACAAGTGCTTCAAAGATGCTCAGAATGTTATATCACAAAGACACAAATCAAAACAAACTCACTGCTTATACAACAGTAGCTTTGATGGCTCTGTTCTAACATGAACTGATATGGCAGTTGAAATGTCATCATATGTCAAGTTTTCTGACAGCATTTAGAATAAAACCACAATCTGACGAATTGTGCTTGTTGTAGCATGTCATCTCTAGTTGAAAAACAAAAAGGGTAATTTTAAATTAATTATTAAATTATTTAATTCACTACCAAACATTCACTTAACTATTTTCTACTATTTAATGTGTCAATGTGTTTCCAACAACCAATTACAAAAGAAATGAAGTGTAAGAGTGCAGAAATAACTTTCAAATCATTGTCATAAGTGAAATTTGACTGCACAAATTTCAAAATTTACACTTTAAAATTGGCAGATTTTTACTACGAGTGAATCCAAGCAGTTAAGGGAAGCCAATGAAGGCGTTCAGTCATAAGTCGAAATATGAGAGAAACGAGGAAGCGGGCAATCAAACGAGCAGCTGCATTAAGTACCGATTGGAGTGGAGCCAGGTGGAATTTTTGCTGAACATGAATTCTGCAAATGACTACTGGTTGATTCCAACATGGAATTGTGCTTGAAAATTAAGTTGGTAGAAAAGTAAAGAACCATTCAAAACATAATATCAATACTAAAACTACACATACCACTTTAAAATGGAATGTTATTTAATTCACTGTAAATTATGCAAAGCATACATTTATTTCTTGTCCCTAGTCTCCCTACAATCCAGCCATTTAAACGCGTGACATTTGTTAAAGGAAAGCGATAAATTTTACTGCACTTCCTGTATTTTGTTCTAGTCTGAATACAATTAGCACAAAGTGTTGCCTATGCTGTTATCTTGTTGCAGTTATTTTTTGCCATGTTTGTGTGGTGTTAAGTTTATAAATGCAGGTTTGTACCAAGGATCTAAACTTTCGCAAAAATCCTTAAATTTTGGCTGGTCAGCAAATTCAGCACAGGCAATCCACAATGCAGTACAACTTCGAGTAATATGTCGTCATGTTTAAATGGCCTCGTGGGCTGTATATATATACATATACAGTAGGTGGAAGAAAGCCACTCATCAATTACTAGAACTGTTGAAATTTGAGCCTCGGGTTTGTTGGCTTGGCTTGACTTTATTTAGTAATGCCGACTCTTTAGAAATTAATTCTTCATAGCCTAAGCGTCCTTTTGTAATGCTTTCAAACAGGAATTCAGCTGGGCTTCCCCAAGAGATTGACTTCTGACTACAGTTTCACTTCAGTGACCATAGAATGATGCGTTTTGTATATGATAAGGGAACAATAGTTATTAGATGAGATTAGATCAGATGTACTGCAGCCAAAAATGTGTGTATTACATCATAAGCACTGAGAAGTGAGAATCACTCACAAAGCCTTAATATGCTAACAGACTCACATGCCAAAGCCTTAGTTTGCTGTTCATTGATCGTCTCGTGTTATTACTTGAGAATTGGTGTCACAAATTTGTTTAATAAAAACTTCCATTGTCTTCCATTTTATTACATTCATGATAAAGAAATTTTATTATTCAGCCTCTGCTCTGACCAGATGCTTTATAAAACAAAACAGATGTGAAACTACAAACTCATTGGTGATAAAGTAACTGTAACAAATAGCTTAAAATATGCTCATTCATGAGACTAGTAGAAATCTTTTTTTTAAATAACCAAATATTATTTTTATGATATAATTTTCTTTAAAAAATTCAGTGATTTTAGGTTGATGATTAGATTAACCTTTCTGAATTTGTTGTTAAAAAACAGACTATGAAGGAGTGAGTTAACATAACATGTGGCACCCTGGTTTCTCAGGCCAACAGAGGCGCAATTCTTTCAATTGAGTCTGAAAATAGAAATGTTTAGCATGCAAGCACCTATTGGCCATTACACGAATGACCAAAACTCAGCAATTAATAGCTAAAGCAATATCAGTTTAGCATCCAATCTTCATACTTCACCCAATGTAACTTAACTATTAAATATACCAAATACCAAAAATAAATACAGTAGCTATCAAAGAGCTTCTAAAACGTGTTATGTAGATACCTCTTAAAAAATGAAAGCCCTGCAGCCTAATGCAAGCTATACAAGCATTTTTGATTATATTGAACAGTACCAATCAATCAATCAAAATGTTTATTTTGCAACCAATCAAACAGAATCATCAGGTTTGCATATCATTGCAACTCCGCTACAAAAAGGATGCCCTAAAAAAGAATCCCGCTAAGTAGGGACACCAAATTACAGATTAAATTAGATGATTAATGTACTGACGTGCTGCAGGTTATTTTCTGTAAGAAACAGTGTACAAAAAAGTAACAGAGTTATTGAATAAAACCCAACAGATCTGATTTTAGCAATACTGACTGTACACAGTCAAACAAATTCACCAGACGATCTTGTAAAACACCCACCAGATGACAATATAGGCCACGTGGATCTTTCACACCCAGTTATAGCTGTTGCCTAGATTGTGTTGATGTGATATCCTATAATCTAAGAGGTATTTATTCTGGACGTATTCTTTTAACAGAAATCTGTAATGAACCAAACACTTATATTATTGCTATACTGGAACACTGGTTGACTCATAAGAACCTGCATCCTCTTATTGATTTCCATTCAGAGTTTCTCGCTTATGGTGTTCTTCCATGCCCAACAAGCTTAGCACGGGTTTTTATGTTGGTAAACCGTTTGATGGTGTGGCCTTCGTATGGCGTAAAGCTATTAGTGATTATTGGTAGTGATTCAGGTCATCGTGTTCTTGGTATGTCTTTGCAAATTGACAAGGTTCGAAGTAGTAAGATGTTTACTGTTTATTTTACCTGTTTCAAGTCCAATGCTGAATATGCTAATGATTGATGTCCTTGCATTGGCTATATTGAAAGTGTTATTAATCTTGGTGATATAATCATTGCTGATGACATGAATTTTTTGTAATGATAGCCATATTGGCTATTAAACAATTTGTCGTAATGTTTTACAAAGTTATACCTTGTCCGAGGGCTGTTAACAATACTTGGAAAAAGTATTGGAAATACCAATACTTCGTAATAACAGTATTGGCAATACCAATACTATTTTTTGAAGTATTGCAATATAAATGCTCGAATACTTTTCAATAAGTAAGTTTACATTTATTCACATAAAATACATGTTTGATATCTAAATTACTATTGTATTGAATTGCCCAAGTATTTTAAAACATGGTAAGAGGCAATTTTGGAAGCATAGCGATTTATTTCTCACTATTTCTTGATTGCGACTTATTTAAGCTGATGAGAAACCACATAAATTATAGTGGAAAAAGTATTGGCCTCGAGTATCGCTGACAGGCTTCAAAAAGTATCGGCGATACACATGCGATACCAACAAAATAAAACGATCACGATGCTCGCTGTGATACTGAAAAAGTATTGGTGATACCAAGTATTGCGATACCATATCACTATATTAACAGCCCTGCATTGTCTCACTGCGATGATTTGTGCAGTTCTGTTGATTTCAGTAGTAACATTACTCAATCTTCGTTTGTTCATCATATTTTTGTAATGAGTTCTTTACGTCCTGCTGTTCAGGACATTTTCGTTGTTGAGTCTCGTGCTAACCGTACTGACCACTAGTTTCTAGTACACGAGTCTATATACATAATTTATCAGGAGACCTACTTCCTTCCCCTTTTGACCTAGGCCCTCCCTGCCTTGATTTTATCAGCAAGAAAATCAAATGAATTGAATGTATGCTGGAATTCTGTATATTGACTAATATTCGGGTTTAAGAAATGGGAAAGTGTTAAAAGTTTCATTAATGGACTGGGCAGACTGAATTTTACTTTTCTGGCTGGAAAAAGTACATCATTGTAAATTGTATTTCCATTGTACTTCTATTAAAATGTTGCTAATCAGAATCTGCTGTGGACATACTTACCATAATGATGATTGCCTTGCCTCGGTATTCATGAATAAACAACTGTAGAGTAAGTTTGATGACTTGTGTAACTTATATTGAGCTCATCTGCCACGGACTATAATTAATGCTGTTTTCTTTTCCTATTCTCTTTAGTTATTATGTGGTTGCTGTTTCTGCCTTATTTGGCATAATAAAGGTGGCCATAAATATATCTGACGTTGGTAACTTCAGCTTTAACATTCCCCTACCTGATTTTTCTTTAAGCATCTCTGTTGTAAGGGAAACATCATGAATGACTTGATAATTTTCAATATGGCTGCTTCTTTACTTGTGAGCCAACCGGCAGGGTTCTACAAGTCCCTCAAGCTTTTTTCAGTCGTGGCTGGGCCGGGATCGCTTCTGTAGCTTCTTGAAGAGGCGCTATATAAATGAATGAATGAATGAATGGGTATTGAGCAAGTTTTTAACCAAACAATTGCCATTCCCATCAACTGATGCCTAGTCATTAGATATATGTGCCCTTGTGAGATTCTTAGCAGGTACTTTATACATACATGTCATATACATAATTGGTCTGTTTTCAACAACTTGTGCCCTAAATGATGTCTGCCTGCAGTGCCAACACACTCAAGAATCAGGCTAAACGTGTTTAACTTTCTGTCAAAACTGCTTGCATTGCTTACAACTTTTACTCTCCTAACCCTTGCAGGAAAATCAAACATTTAAAGTTTCAAGATTTATATTATGTACCAGTTTCATAACACTACAGAAAGTCAATTAAACACAAAGTCTGGGCACCTGTTCTCACACAAAAACTTACAATGTTAAAATGCACACACAAAAATTTGATATGATACATGTATGCTTTGTGCCGTTAGTGTCAAACCTTTCACCTTGTCACCTTGTGCCATCAGTTCGTGGAACTCTAGCGACCGTCGTGACCAGCTTCCTCCAATCCTCCCTGCTTCGTACCGCGTCCCTTAGTTGTGCGAAGCTCATCGCTTTCCTCCTATATATCTCTTCCATCCAGCGAGTTCTCGGCCGACCCCTACTCCTCCTCCCCTCCCCGCACGCCAGCATCATCTCCTTCTCCAATCCCTCTGCTCTCATTACGTGTCCAAAGTACATCAAACCTTTATCATGGTAAAATATAAATGCACAGAACAGTGTTTTGCTATTGGTGGTCAAGTGTGAGTCTCAGCCAACATATACTTCAAGCTCTGGACCAGTCCAAAACGTGGAGGGTTCGGGCACCCTGAAAATTACGCTCATGTCCATCACTCAATCAAGCTTAAGGAAAAGACTGCCACTTTTTGCATCATTCATTTTCAGTTAGTCAAAGATACAGCACTTTTGTGTTGTACAAAAAACGCTGTATCAATGAGTGATACACATACATACACTACTAGATTTAACCTTATTTTCCTGCTGTCCTGCTCTTGTTAAGACACATCTAGCATTTATATGCATTTATTTATTTACTGCACCCATTCTGTGCTCACGATCAGTAAATCTGAATGAAAGTGTAGATAAGATTGCAACGAGAACTTGTTCAGGGTTGTAGCAGAAAGTCCCCTCAGCAACCTCAAACGTGCAATCACTGAATTAGACCTAGTGCACTACTGAAATAGACTACTGTGCTGCACACATATGTACTTTATGAGAAGGGAAGCGTCAGACTATTTTTCTACGAGGAATTTTTGATACAGTGTTCCTTGCTCTGAAGACGCAAAGTCCGGAATAAAGTTGACCTTGACAACTTCTTTGAATCCTTCCTCCAGTTTGGGTTCTTTGTATTTCGATCTAATTTAAATTTTCAAATAAAATAGTTATTATACATTGCAGACATTTAAATTTGATAAATTTCACCAATTATTATTGCATATGATAAATGTGCAGTATTAAATGCTCAAACTTTTTAACTTAACTGCATATGCAGCAATAATTCGTACGTGAATTCAAATATTCATCAAAGAGAACTAAGAGTAAGAGATAAAGACCAAATTTATATATTTCTTAAATTCAAACTATACGTCCAGGAATTAGTACCAATATTCGATCATTAAGTCAGAAACTCTGCTAGGTTCACAAAGCAACTTAAGAAATTTGATCAGTTCAAGTCTTTGAAACTGGGAAGTCAATGGTTGAGCTGGCAGACGCTGCTCATAACGAACGCGTTGTTTTCAATTCTACCATGTCTCTCACTGGCCAAGTAAACAGTATTTGTATGTCTGCCATCATATATTAATTGGACTGCAAGGATATCTCAGGCAAAGGCATTGGTTTCCAGTCAGTCACCTAGATTACTGTAACTTGCTTCTAACTGGAATGAATAAGTCAAACATGCTGAAGCTGCAGAGAGCTCAGAACTCTGTCTAAGGCCTCTCAAGCCATAATCAATACACCCTACTATGAAAATAACCCTTGTGTTTAAATCATTATTTAACAAGGTCATCTGATTATCTTTGTTTGGTCATACCTAATCAAGAACTTATACAAATCTATAATGGGTTGGGATTCTGCATGCACTTTCTACAAACACCTGAAAACCTTTTCCACCAAGGTTGAGCTTGAAGTGCCTCTTGGAGAGGTGCTATATAAATGCTCTGAATGGATGAGGTGCAAGTCTTACTTGTATGTATTAAAGACCATTGCACTGATCAACTGGTGGCTGCTGTCCGTCAGTTCTCGGAACTAGCAAACAAAGAAATGAAATCATGCTTAAAATGATACAGTTGAAACTCTGTAACCTCAGCAAAATCAGTTTGCTTAGTACTTCAGCATAAAAATTGTAATTTTCTTTATATGTATTTTCTGTAAGTATTGAAACAGCTAGCATACCCGTTCATTGTGAAGAGCATGGTCGATCGATGTTGCCATGAAGAAACAACGACAGGATATCCCAGCAGCTTTTGCCACATCAATGTACCTGAGGAAACAAAATTACAAAAACACCTGGAGTAAAATTAAACCGCATCATTCTAAAAGAAATTTTATATGATGACAACAAGTGTGATGATGACACTCTGAACAACGTAATGTCAAGTTGTCAACACTGGATGGATCACCTTTGGCTGAACTCTACGAATGTGAGAACCTGTCAAAGGCTGTCAGACTTTTCTAGTTATCCAAGCATTATTGTCTTACTGATGAACTTTTGGATCTTAATGAACATTAACACCACTTAAAAGGGACTGCTCTTCTTATAATATGGATAAAATAGTAGGTTTTAATTTAAGTTACTTTTGACAGCTACACACAAGGTAGCTGGTTATGGTACTATATATTTGACACATTGCTATATTGACAATCATACCTATTTCCACTGTCATTACAACTACCGGTAGTTGTATGATGATGATAACAATGATGATGAAGATAAAAATTATAACGATGACGAAGATGATAGCGTACCTTTTGCGTGATTCTTTGTCTGGACTTGTGTTGTCGACGGCAACACTCTTGCCACGGCCAAGCGCATCCTGTGTTGCTAGCACACACTTCTGCCAATTGCCCAAAACATCCTGTGTGGAAATCAATTCAGAAGAATATTGAGATCCCGACTGCCCAGCGAGATCCCGACTGCCCAGCGAGATCCCGACTGCCCAGCAAGATCCCAACTGCCCAGCAAGATCCCAACTGCCCAGCAAGATCCTGACTGCAGTAACTACTTAATACACTTCTGAGCTGCAAATACTGCACAAAACTCACATTAAGATGGAACTAGCAGAACTTATATGGCCAATATACAAAGTTGCTATACACTTATCTCTATGCCCAAGCATAAAAACTATCTAGTCAATATCACATCCAGATGCTATTAAGGCAATCAATCTACAAGCCATCACATCACACACACACAAACGTGCGCACGCACACACACAAATAGAGGAGATAGTGCTTGTATACTTACTCTGTTGATGTGTATGTATCCCTTAGGAACAAAATGCTTCTTCACAAAATGACTCTTTCCAGCTACAAAAGAAAAGTTTCAGCTTTAATCAGTAATGTAACATACAATGTATGTGCTGATTGTAATCTATTGAAAGGTTACTTCAAGCAAAGAAATATGATCACTTTCCAGAAACAACAAACCATCTATGCTAGTTAGGTGCATGGCATGAGATCCATTCAGTACAATTAAGAAAGGTGACATAATATAACGCTGGCACCATCTCACAAATAATAACACACAGCTTTAAAATAGCAATATTACATTGAACAAAAATTGAAGAAGGTGGCAAAGTGCATAAGTTAGGTCCTTTGGTTTTCGTGTTGAAAATGCTTAGTTCTTTTAGGAAGTTAGACAAAATCATGGTTAAGTCTATACTCATTCATTCATTCATTCCAAAGATTTATATAGCGCCCCTTCAAGGTTACTACTCAGGAGCGCTCCCGACCCAACCCCGGCTGAAAAGGATGGTTTTAAGGCTAGAGTAAAACGCATCTAAATGAACTCTAGGAATAAGGCGTAATGTTAATGGGAGCCCATTCCAAACCATGGGGCCAGCAACAGAGAAGGCGCGATGCTGTCTAAGAGCAGTTCGCGCACGGGGAACAAGAAGTTCACCATGTGTGGAGGAGCGGAGAGCTCTACGTCCCTGCACAATGCACATCAAAGTAGAGCGACAGAGCTCTTGTAAATACACAGGAGCGGAACCTAAGAGGCACCGCCACACCAAAGCAGAAAGCCGGTACACAATCCGCTGCGGGATAGGAAGCCAGTGCAGGACATCCCTCATAAAAGCGGTGACATGGCCGAACTTTGGGATATGGCCGATGAGGCGCGCGGCCGTGCGCAAGACCCGCTCCAAACATCCCAACCGTACAGCCGGGAGGCCAGCGTAGAGTGCACAGCAAAGATCAAGACGCGTGACGACAAACGAATGGATAAGAGTAGAGGCAGCATTAGTGGTGAGAGAGCGCGAGACGACTCTGACCTGGCGCAACTGATAATAGCAGTCGTGACAGAGCTGGTGTATGTGCCGTGCGAAGGCACATACACCAGTTACATTACAGTAACAAGAGAGAGTGCCTGGCAGTTAGCAGTTTGACTACCATTTCAAATCCCAGCTAAAGCAAGCTACCTCAAGATTTCTCTTTGCAAACTCAGCAATGCAATAACTGTTGGTGAGAAGATCAGGCAGACAAGGAGAGGACTGGCCATCCTTCCTCACCTGCTGATGTTAAGAAAACTCAAGTAGCTAAGCACTTAATATCTATGGCTGCTTCTTGCGATTAGCTTAAGTCACTGTTCCTTTTCTACTTGCAGTGAGCATAACAGAAAAACAGAACTTACAGGCAGGGAAACCAACAAATACGATCACCTGAAATGAAAACATTCAACATATGTAAGAAAACCAGAGATAAAGAGGAACAACATACCGAGAAAAATATAATGGGATGCACGATAGTCTAGTGGTTAGTGCGCTGGACTGTCAACCGAGAGGGCAGAGGTTCAAATCCCCACCAGGGTAAAAATTTGTTTCAAGATGTCTGCTTTATCTGCACCCCTTTATGTGCCAACACAGCTATTATGTGTAAACTGATCGCATCCTGTTTGTCGGAAGATCAGACGGCAGGGAGAGGACGGGTCACGTGCCTCATATGCTGAGGCTAAGAAAAATGAAGTCTTCCAACCCATGGCTGTCCAAGGCTATTTTAAAGGACTGCTAAAAAATGTGCAAACTCTTTAGCTGATTAACTAACTTAAAATTAATTAATTAATGCATAGCACCAGTAGTACATTCACAACAGTAGCTTACTTACATGAATGTAAGTAATGCAATGTATTAACATAAAACATTTGTCAGTATGTGTGGTACACATGAAAACATTTGTCTGGTGCTGTTAAAGAATCTCAGAAACACAGCTCACAATGCTCTCGAACCGGTGCAACTACGGTATTATCTAACTAAAATGCCTGCAATAATCCATCACTGTTCTGCTGTGAGTTACTTAAGTATTAAAACATGATAAAATAATTACCAGTAAGCGAGTAGATAATAAACTGCTGGACAATAGAGACTTCCTACCTCTGGCTTATCCATAGCTAGTTTGGCTGACGCAGGATCAAGAAGAGGAATTGTTGTGCTGAGCATTCTCTGAAACACATTTTAATTTAGCACTTAATTATATATATTGAATAAAGCAATTATTTATTATTTATTTATTTACTGACCTTATTACACACCCAAACTCAAATCCTATTAAATCTAAATACTCATTGAACCTGTCTAATTAATGTTATTAATCTGTATAAGAACTCAAAAAATTAAAACAATGGCCATAATTACCTACAGAATCAACAATTAGTCATTAGATCCTGAGTGGCCGAGTGGGTTGGTAGCCCGCTCGCCACGCCGGCGCCCCGGGTTCGATTCCCGGTCGGTCGGTTTATCAGAGATTAATTTCTCGGATCTTTACTGCGGGTGGCTCGGTCGCAATATAAACGTGGAGTACAAATACAATACAACACATTACAATACAACTGGGGCGCGGTGGTTTAGGGGTATGTTCGGTGCCTTGCAGCTGGAGGGTTGCGGGTTCGAATCCACCTCAAAGTCGCCGCTTAGGGACCCTGGGCAAGTCCTTCACTTTCGCAATTGCTCATGCGCTTCGGCATGAAACTCCGATTCAGCGTCTGCGCAGTAGTCAGGAGCGCATCTGAATGGGAAATCTGGTAGGGGCGCTATAACAAGTGTTCAAATACAATAAAATTAGATCAGTCCAAAAACTCATTAAATCTAATCATCCATTACATTTTTAATGAGTCAATAAATCATCTACTTTCTAAACAATTATGCTATGATTAGTATGATTAAATTCCTGTCTAATCCACTTTGCAGTTCTCTTGTTGTATGCATATTTTTTTATAGTTCTCAGTAAAGTGACCTGGGCACATGAAAGTCAACCATTATCTGCAATTTCTACATGTAAATTGTAAATTTTGAACTTAAACCTATGCTTGGGATGAGCAGCACATTGAGCAAATTGAGCCCATAGTGCCTTCTCTGTCTGGAATGTTGTACTTTTTGGACAAGTGTTTAACAAATGAGTTAAGTATTGTGAACACACTGATGCTATCAGACTGTGTTGACCATTTATAATTGCCTTCTCATGTCCTGGACCTTCTACTTGAAACGATCTTTTGCTGCACATAAGTACGACAGCATTTGACTCTAAACATTTTCAAACTTTTCAAAATGGATACGTTTAGATAGCCATGCATGCAGTGCAATTCTGAGATAATTAAAACACGCTATATTAAGTGTGTTGATATCATACGTACATAAATGGCATGTACATATGTGTCTGGTCTTTTTGTAGTGCTTTTTAAGAATCTGTCAGAAGCATTTCAAGCATGGTTGCCAAAGGGATCTAAACAGGTGTCTACATGTAGGAAGAGAACGCATAGTGACAGTTAGAAAGAACAGTGCATACATTCACAGGAAGACTTTTCTAAAGGGATGGAATGGTGCAAGAAGCGCACAGTTTTCTCCTGCTGCTGTACAGAAGCAACAGACCAGAAAATCTCCCTGGGCAATCTAGTGAACCAACTGAAACCCTGATTGGATTGAAGCCAGCATGAAAAGCAATCGTATGTAAGCTCAATGTTGCACAATAAACGGGACATAAGCCCTTGTAGGAGACTGAATTACCGGATCAAACTTTGGCATCTCATATTTGGCTGGCTTCTGTCCGAGAAAATGCTCCTCTGGAGTGTAGAACTGGATTCCAATGTTGAGGGCAAACTGGAAAAAAGCAGATGACAACTGCAATCGTAATAGAACAGCTTTTACATTACCACTCAGTTGAAAGACATTGGGCAGTCATACTAAGCTTACTATGAATGTCCACTCCAACCTATGAAGAAGTTTTTTTAATTAACAAACAAGTATGAGCCATTGTCACATAAGGAAGAGAACCAAATCATTGGTTGATGCCTTGTGTCTTAGGCACCAACATGATAGAAGTTACTAATTACGATTTCTGAACCAAACTGGCAAAGTGCACATTAAAAAAAATTATGTTTGCAAAAATTCATCACTTTCTCTAAGGTAGAATGAAAGAGGCAACAATAATAACAACTAGGAACTTCTATAATTATCAGTTTCTATAACGCTGGTGCTTAAGGCACACTGCATCAACAGATGCTGCACGAAAACCATGCTGTAGTCATGCCAATACCTGGAAACTCAGTTTGCTGAGATAGATAGGTTGATAAGTCAACACTGAAAGAGCTGTTAAGTGGAGACCAAAATTACATAAGAGACTGAGCAAATGAACAGATCAGATGTGTGTAGCAAGCTACGCAAAAAGTAAAGAAACAACAACATAAATGAACGAGCCATACCAGGCGATCACTGCACGAGAAGTCTTTCTTTCTACCAGGCGTCCAGTCTTTGGGTCGACCAGCAGCATCTGCAAATCAACACATTTATATAGAGCCACTAGAAGACAATTCTTTCAAATTAAATGCTGTGGTTGAAATCTCAAAGTTCCCGTATTAGAAATATCTTCTGCAACATGATTCAGAACATTTCAACACCTGCCACCTTTTCTTCATTCACTCATTCCCCACATCCATTCAAGGTAACCACCCAGCTGCTCTCCCAATTCAGCTCTGGCTAAACAGACCCATTCCAATGCCACTCCACATTGAAGGCTTGATTACTGAAAGGACATGTCTTAATCTGGATAAAACACCAGTCATAAATCAAATCCAGGCAACATTTTCCAAATGACATAATGAAATGTAGAATAGCAAAGAACATCAAATCTTCAAATCTGATATTCTGACAACTCATAAAGGGCAAGTTCTGCAATCTAATCTAATCAAACGACTTCTAGAGCATCACTAGAATACATGGCATCAATCAACGGTTGTTCTGGGTGAAACTGCAGCCAGAAAAGTTTACTTACTGTAGAAGGATGATCAGAATCTGATGGGACAGAGAAACCAGAAGTCAGGCAACAGTGGGCAAGACAAACTCACAAATCATCCATTGCTAGCAGATTGGGACCTCAGAGAAAAAGGAATTATGAATTTCTAATCATTATTCCTACCACATCTTTCAAATATCCAGAAGACGCTCTATAATTGTCTGGTCATGTTACAAGTGACATTAAGAATGTGCTCACCTCCAACGAAGAAGCTCGTTCCTTCATCAACTGAAAGGCCATGGTTTGCCTAAACAGTCAAAAGAAAAACAATTCAATCAAAGCAACAACTAGAGTTCTTTTGCAAATGTTCTTGACAAATCAGAGCAATGTTTAGATAATGAAAGTCAAAGTTAGCTAAACATTAATCATTCCGTGCATTCTTAGGTCAGTAACAGCAAATTCACAATATCTGCGCATATTAATCAAAGTCCGTCCTCAAAGGACTTCTACAGTGCCATTATCACAATGAACAAAGTATCAAATGATTGCCAACTCAACGAAATCACTGTCAAAGCAAATACTCAGGTACTTTCCACAAATCAATGCTTACCTGTTCAACCAGGTGATTCCACATTCCAAGTGCAGGCTTTCGGTACCGGCCAGAACCAGTTGCAAGGTAGACCTTCAAAGAACAAAGCCAAAACTCTATTTTTCATTCATGATTTGTAAGTATCAAATCCTGATTGACAACCTGCACACATGGTCAAGACAGCCACCTGTTTCTTTATCATGTCATTTTGAGTAAGGAGTCATACACAGACTCGGCTCACTAATTTTTGTTTTTTCTTACTTCAAATGTGACTTGGTATCCATTCTGAGTTATTTCTCTCTTTTGCCATTGGTTCTACGGTTTTTTATATAGTGTTCAGCTGTCTAGTATTGAGGTCTCATGCACCTCTGGTGGACTCGTCTGTCTCAGGTGTTTCAAGTTATCAGCTGGACAGGGCAAGCACTCCTTGACCAGGTCAAACTGTCCGTGGACTGGTGCTGATCATTCTACTTTGGTGAGATTTTAGCACCATTGCTGGTGGCAAAGAATGACATTCTGCAGAGACTCGATGACAGAGGGATTCTCAGACAGAGCCTCTTCTACCCTCTGTGAGGGACTGTTTGGTGGTGGGGTTTGTGTGGTGTTGCTCCTCTTCTTTGATGCTACACGTTCCAGGAACTCTGCATATGGTGTTTACTTCAGCTCTGGATGGGAATCCAGTTGTTGGACTCTGCCAGTCTGTGGGAGCTCACCAGTGGTGACTCTTCTAGACTTTATCTCAGCACTGTTTGCTTCTTGATTAATATATGTTCTTAATGACTTTAACATCATTTACGCTGCCACAGGTAATGCTTTTGTGAAGTACATAAAAGGTGCTATAGTAACAGTATTGATACATACAAACAATACGCAAAGCAACGCATGGCAACCTTATTGTTCACCAGCCAGGACTTCCACGGTCCAGCACAGAAGTTTTGCTGTGGTTGGTCCATCCTCCTGAAACAAGCTGCCTAAGAACCAGCAACATGAGCTTCTCAACCTCTCTTTACCTCTTTTCTGCAAACGCTTGAAGACCATTTTGTTCGATCATGGTTTTATTGCGTTAGGTCAGGAGCGCCTCTGATGAGTCTCTCTTTAAGTGACGCTATATAAATTTGTAATTACCATTACCATTAACCAAAGCGAATGACAGTCATCTCCTTTCTTAAGTAGCGATGCTTAATGACCAGCACCACTGCACCAGCTTTACAATGCTGGCAGAAATACTGGTTATTGCTGGAGGAAGTACTGCAGCAGCCATCTGGGGGTAAATTACACCCAATTTTAATACAAATACAATTTATCCAATTATACAATTCCTGCAGGCGCATAAGGGCCTTTGACTCCCGCTGAAGTTGGCAAAATTTCTACTGCTTGGCTACAGGCGACTAACATCCCGATGAACAAGACAGAATTATGTGAAATGTCAACAGAAAGTTTAATTAAATGCCACAAGTAAAAGAACAGAAGCTTCAGAAATTATTGCACAAAGGAGTAAGACAAGTTTCGAAGCACACACTATGTTTCTCTTATCTTTGTTTTAACTAATCTAATCTAATCCAGAAAATTAGCAGAAACAGCTCAAAATTCCCAGCTTAGAACTATCTCCCACATTTTGATTCAGAATATTTCAACAGCTGCTACATCTTATTCATTAAATAATTCATTCATTCAAAGAATTTATATAGCACCCCCCCTCCTGAAGATAACCATAACCATCCAGAGGTACTCCCAGTCTGACTCCAGCAAAATTTATATAGAACAGATCCATTCAAAGGCCATTCCACTGGCTCTTAACGCTGAACATTCACTGACTATTTTAGTTATTATTATCATTTATAATTTATCAGCGCCTCTGAGGAGTATTTCTTGAAGTGGTGCTATATAAATTTACGATTAAGATCATTATTACGGTAGAATTATCTTAAAAACTAACTGAAAAGTTCGTGTATGACATTTTAGATCCTTTGTCTTAAGACTCTTAATCTATTAAGTGGTTAATATTATTATTATTATTATTATTATATGATGTTATAAGATACTGAAATAACACTAAACCACTCACCTGAACAGGAACACCAAGTTTGTCAACAATGTTTTCAATCTTAGTCTTAAATTCTTGTGGCTTAATCCTGCCTTTCTGAAAACCCATCTGGAGATAGATAAAACAAAACAAAACACATAAAAGAGCGAAGAAATTTCCATTAAGTTAAAACTTGAAATATCTTATACAGCAACACGATAAATGCTAAATTAAATGAATGAATTGTTAACAAATATTACACAACATGCACAACTTGTTACACAGCCATGCTAATATAAGAATAAGTCTCCAGTTGTGTTAATTCACATCACATACTTGATAACCCACATGCCTCTTCATTGATAATTGGTAGAATTACAATATCACAGAATTTACCGTTTTAAACTAAAATTAAAATCGAATAATAAATTTTGCATGCATGCACGATACCTGGTTTGAGAAAAAGACGATTTTATATCCACTTGAGAAAAGCTGCTTCAGCTTACCAGGAATGTCGGGAAGCAAAATTCTATTCAAATACAGAAAACAATGCATCAATATTTCAACAAGAATATGCTACTTTAATTTATCAAAGTTAGTTCCCTAAAAATGCAAGTTGAGAACAAGTCAGCAGTTATATTAGAAATAATAAATAAGCAGTTATAGGTATGCTATCACTATCAATTATGCAGTCACATTATAGAAATGACACAGTTATGCTGTTTAACAAGAAAGAGATGAAGAACCATAAAAGAACATATTCTTCACCCATTCATCTTTATATGGTGATTTTCTTTCAAGTCAGACCTTATTCGTGCATTTGTAGCACTTATGTTGCTACTGTAATTACATCTGCACATATTTACAAACAGATGATTGAGACTTTTTGGGTGCTGGCCTGTGTGTGCATAAGAGTCCATGAAGGAGGCTAACGAGTGTTCACTTTTATAAAAAAAAAAACAATTAAGATATATGCTCTTACCACTTTTTCTGGCAATTCAAATTGTAAAGCACCCTACAAGTAGCTTGCTACTCATGATGCTGTAAAATGTTTGTTTTTGATTAACAGTAATCATAATTAACCTTTTAACAATTAGCTGCATTGGTTTCCCATACATTTTAGTACACGCTCGCCGCTAAAGAGTTAAAGGAACAGCAATAATCTATTTGACTCACTTCCAATCACTGGTACTAGTTGGAAAGACCTTGCCAGAAGCAGTCGTGATGATAGTTCCATCAATATCATAAGATGCAATCTATTTTAAAAAACAGGCAACAAAGGCATCAGACATCATTGTAAGTATGTATGTACATGTCAAGACACTGAAGCAATATAGCACATTTTAAGTGCATTGCAAATGCTCCATAAACCTGTGTTTTAAGGTCATTTGGAAATGTTTGCTGAACAGAATCAAATGCAACAGAGCGAACATGCAGACGACTGTTACAAGAGGAAGAATGAGGAAGGTCAAAGACAGGAAACGGCTCAATGGGCTCAAGTTGTAGAATATTATTATAATATTAATATTAATATATTAATATAATTTTAACTGAAGACAGGAATGATTTTTCATTGCTTCCTTCAAAATTCTGGAAAACCAGGTCTCATCTTCAGAGGAAGTTCTTCGAATGCAGTGACAATTTAGCGAAAAACGCAAATGGAAAGATGATGGAGGTCATAGATCACTTCTGCACGTGGCTGTTCAGCATCCAAATGAAAAACCAAGGCTGGTCTTAGAATGAATGAACAAAAGTATTTACCAGATCCCATGTTAAATCATAGACTATAATGACAATAAGACCTTACAAAATCCAAAAAAGTTATATCAATAATCACGAATGTATGCACATAGGAATTTACACATATATGTAGCATTCATTCATTCATTCAGAGCATTTATATAGCGCCTTACTCAGAAGCGCCTCCTGGCCCAGCCACAACTAAAGAAAACGACTTGAGGGTCTTGTAGAACCCTGCCGGATGGCTCACAAGTAAAGAGCGGAGCTAAGCGGGAGGTCATTCCAGATGGAAGGTCCCACAACCGAAAAAGCACGGCGCTGCTTATGCCAAGCATGCCCGTGGAACTGGAGAACGTAGTAATGGGCAAAGATCACGCAAGTAAGATGGAGCACATCCAAGAACGCAGCGAGAAACCACAGCAGCAGTGCAGTATGAGACCCGCTGAGAGATAGGCAGCCAGTGCAACACATCACATATGTAGGCAGAGACAGGAGAGAACTTAGTGTAGACGAGCAGCCGAGCGTAGAACTACTAGTCATAGAGGAAGGCCAGCAAGTGTATGCAATTATGTTTGTATGTAGTAATGGAAGTATTTATGATTGTATGTATGTATCAATTGTGTGTATACAGTATACTGTATGTATTATCAATTGATCATGTATGAATGAATGTATGTATGTATCTCAATATTAACAAAGTACCTTTAACGAGCCTCCCATAGCACTGAAACATGGCTATCTGCAGACTTAAGGATTTGCGACTTATGATCAGCTGAGCATTTTTCTTCAGCTGTTTCTACTGGTGACATAATTATTAGGACTTACTTTCGATGATGCCATGACACCCTTTCTCGTGTACATCAGCAGTTGGCCGTGCTCTTCCCAAACTGAATCTCGAGCAGGTTCAGCTTTCACATCACCTAGTTCTTTACTTGCAGCATGAACTGCACTTCCTGTACCCAGAAGAGGCGCTTTCTTGGTCTCCTCACTCTTAACATCTGATTTTACGTTGTGTCTCATATGCTTTAGCCGTTCCGCAACTTCCTTCTGATGCTCAGAATCTGAGTCGCTGTTTTCCGTTGAGGATGTTTGACCTAAAGCAACTTTATCACTAGTGGATGATTTGACGTTTCCAAAGTTAAGTTTCGTCTGCTTGGTTTTGGCCGAAGCGTTTACGGTCTGTTTACGTTTAACCGCTGAAGATGACATTTCCTCCGCTACTTCATCTTCATCTGCTCCTCTTTTACCCAACATCTTTTGCCCAGACATGAACTGAACGATGTTTAAAAATCTGCCAGGCAAGAGGTTTAATGAACCTCTGTGGCGCAGCAGCGTCATTTCGCCTTTTGATAACAATTTTCCTTCGACCTCACAAGGCTGGGTACCAGTCGCTTTAACTTTGACCTCTCGTTTGTCATAGTCCGCAGTCAGCTCAACTGTAAAATACAAACAGAAGTTTGATCACAGAAACTTAAATTAATTTTCAAGTATGGGAAAAGTTCACAAAATTAATACAGTTGTTAAATATTTTAGTTTTTAATGTTTCACATAAATACTGATCAAAAAAATACATTCAGAACATTACGAACTTCATGACCGTAAATCTCTGAAATTTTGGACTGACTTCTTATCAAGGATACCGTACTTACAATCAAAAAGTCAATATGTAGTATAAGATGAAGAATTGGAAGTATGATTGTTTAAAGACCATTTTTATAAGGTGACTGTTAGCAGAACCCTTGGTTCCTTTGGGTTCACCTATTGTCACTGAATGTACAAGAATATCTTCCTTTACATTTGAACTGTTATGGTGAACAATAAAGTATATATTGAATGGTAATTTTGCATTTTAGTGTTCTAAATTATTCACCATTGTATGGGTTTTAGCCTCGGTATAATACAAGTTGGATTAACGAAAAGAATTCTTGCTAAATAGAAGTTAGATTGATGAGAATAATTCTTACAACTAGACGTGGGATCGATGAAAAGAATGCTTGCCAAGTAGAAGTTGGATTGATGAAAAATAGTAATGCTACAATGAGCGAATAACTTAGAACGCTAAATGCGAAATTACCATTGACTGATTGATTGAAATTTCTCAACTACCACACAAAGTTTCAAAATAGAGAGACCAAGCTTAATACAAGTGCTGCATAAAATTCGCACAACTGTTAAGTCGTTTTTGGTGCTAGGTAATGATCCAGATGTACGGTTGCCAGCTGCACAGATTGCCTAAGGAGGACAGTGCACAGACGGTCAGAAAGGACAACAGAGGACGCATTGAATGTTTCACTCCTGACTACCGACTACGGAGTCTTAAGTAGCCAAGAAACGAAGTCACATTGGAAGACTGAATGAAATTAATTGAGACTGTTTATCATAATATTGAAAATACTTATTTAAGCAATCAATTGCACCTTCTTGATAACGCACAGTATTTCTCTGAGGAGCAATGCAACTCTCCGCAGCAAACATTCTTCACATTGTTCTATGTAAGAATGATTCCCTTTAACAAGCGCTTGTAAAGTCGTTACAAACTGCCATGAAATAATGCCCAATAGCCCAATACAACAGACAAACAAAAAGCGGGACATTTTCAGGTTTTTAGCTTTGCCTGCCGGTCAGAGGACGTGAGGCCAAAAAGGAGGACATGTCCTCCTTTTGCCGGACGTCTGGCAACCTTATCCAGATGGTCTCAACGATACGATTGCATTTTTTAAATACAGGTAATCGTCAAAATTCATTTACCATTAAAACATTACGCTCAACTGAAGCACATTATTAAATTTTTGCTTTCAACTCCGATTAAAAGAACTGACCATGGCCCCGTGACACCTGAGGATCGGTCACACGAGTGAGGGCACTTCGACCGATTGTCACGCACACTCCGTCAGGCAGATCAATGGGATCGTGAGAATCGTTAGGACAAATTAAAACACACGTTGGTCGATCCATCTGACCCAAAAAAATCCACTGGTGGTCTGATATGAGAAATTTGTGAAATTTATCCTTTCCTAGCTTTAAACGCCCCCTCCGAAAATCAACCAAGGATATGAAGCACAGGATCACCAGCTCTCTCTCGTTCCCTGTAATTGCGTTATGTTGGCCATCTATCGTGCTCAAGAGCTACTACTGATGCTTTGCTACGACTTCACAAGAATAAATTGCATAAAAATTCATAGACAATATTTTTAAAATTCCACCAAAGAATTTTCATACCTTTTCAACTATTCACCTTGCGTAATAACCTTACTAATATAATTATTAGAACGAAGTTAAATTTAAGTTGTGTCTGTGTCAGCTTAATTACCACAATAACGAATTTGATTGATTGATTGATTGATTGATTGAATTGAGGTGTTCGCCTAACTGTTAGGGGTACACAGAGGGGTACATAGTGATGATAACTTCACTGGCATGAAGAGCAGTAGGAAGCGGAATCACTTCCCGTACCCTCCCAAACATCCACTCAGCCTATCATTCGCGAGATGGCGCGTTGGTAAAATGAGATGTAGGACGTCATGGGCGCCTTGCATGGCTGTCGTATAGTCAAATTTAACTCCTGTAATAACTTATGCAGTTTGATTACAATTCAGTATGATTACAGTTCATACTGAATTGTAATCAAACTGCATTTGTCGGTTTGAATTTATAAAGAATATTATTATTATTTATTTATTTTTTGCCCCGAGGTATACAGGATCCCTCAGGGACTTGAATATTAACTATTTAGAATATAAAATATCCGGAATGGCCCTATTCTTCTGTTTCCTGGCTGGCGAAAGTGCCTCTGAACGCCACCGCGTTAAACCGTTGAATTGTTAGCGAGAGGCGTTGGAATAAAAAGATGTTTCCCGTTGGTCCCTCGTGGCGGTGCAGAGCTTTTGTCCCAGGTCCGTTATTATTATTATTATTATTATTATTATTATTATTTTTATGCCCAGAGGTAAACATGATCCCTCAGGGACTTGAATATTACTATTGTCGATGGGGATTTTATTCATTCATTCATTCATTCAAAAATTTATATAGCGCCCTTCAAGGTAACTACTCAGAAGCGCTCCCAACTCCAGTCCGGCCAAAAGGTAAGTTTTCAAGTGGCCATAAAAGTATCAGTACATGTTCTAGGGAACAAGCGTAGCTCCCGAGGGAGGCTATTCCAAACCCTAGGGCCTACCACAGATTATTCGGTTCTGCATGGTTGCTGTGCGGGCAAACGGGACCGCCACTACCCCCCCTCTCAGCAGAGCGGAGGGAGCGACTACCCTGGACCCCCGACACCGGCTTACAGAGGTCTATTAGGTAGGCTGGTGCAAGGCCAAGATGGCATCGCCAAACCAGAGAGACAACTCTATATTCGATGCGCTGTCGGACAGGAAGCCAATGCAGAACTTCCAACATATACCTGGTGACATGATCAAATTTTGGTATTTGGCCGATGAGTCGCGCTGCAGCTCGCAGTACACGATCAAGGCAAGACAACCGGCTAGACGGCAGACCAGAATAGAGAGTTAAGCAGTGATCAAGACGCGCCGTAATGAAGGCATGAACAAGAGTGGTTGCAGCGCTCTCTGTAAGCGAACGTGCAACAGTACGGAGCTGAGGCCGTATTATTATTATTATTATTAATATTATTATTATTATTATTATTATTATTATTATTATTATTATTATTATTATTATTATTATTATTATTATATTATTATTATTATTATTATTATTATTATTATTATTATTATTATTATTATTATTATTATTATTATATAGGCGCTACCTCTAAATTAGGTAGATCCTGTAGAAATGTTACCCCATTTTAAAACTGAAATCGAAACCGGTTCCCGTACCCATTGACCCATTGATTCGGGTAAAGTGTATGCGGAGTCCCTAGCTAAAATGCACGCAGATCTGAACTTCTGAAAGAAGATTATTCCACGTGGTCGATCCAACCACTGAGAAGGCACGACGTTGTATCTTTGAAGTGCGCGCAAAGGAACAAGCAAGTTCGCCTCGAAATAGGCGGCTACGGCCTTGATACACAGAACGAAGCACAAGGGCCACCATCACGGAGCGATTTTCACCCTAGCATCATGCTGTCTTCTTGGCTCGAATCCTATCCCCACCCGGCCCGCCTCCGATTTTGTCCTGGCACCAAACCCAACCAAGCTGGATCATGCAATCTAGATTTATATATATAGCGCCGTTGCTGTTCGAAGTTGGTCTTAACACGACTTTTGTGTTGCTCTATGAAATTCCTAGGTTAACATTTACGCTTTAGTCTTCATATCACTGCATCTTCTACGTGAATTCTTACAATTTAACTGGTTGCGTCTTTTGTCAACTAGATTTTTTGAATAAACGAATATTTGATTGATTGATTGATTGATTGATTGATTGATTGATTGATCCTAGGAAAGCTCAGGATGGGATGCTTCGTCGATGTATTGCACACACGGTTCTGTCTCGGGATCCGACGCTGCCTCTTCCGCGGTTTCCGAATGGGCAACGTCGTCCTGAGGATGGCCTTAATTTTCTCAGAACAGCAGCTCTGCCTCCTCTCTCCGCATGCATGGACAACCGGAACAGGATCTCCACTGCATGGACAATGGACATCGAACCCCTCTGGTATACGACGCAGCGCTCGTGAATAAGCTGGTGCCCTGAGCTTAGCGTCATCATCATAACCGTCACTATCGCCATCAATGCCCAGCATTACTGATCCCAAGCGCCTTGCATGCGGTGACTTCCAATCTCGGGTTTTGCCATAGCAAGATATGAAAGCGGAATAAATTTTGCCTGATTCGTGTAGGCCTATAGGCCTAACTTTCATTAAAATATTTCGTGTTTAACAATAAACGACGAGCGTGTACTAAAAGTGACTGGGAAACCAATGCAGATCGTCGTTAGTGTTTTAAAACGATTAGTGCACGCACATTCTAAATTTAGACATTTTCTCGGGAAAACCAAAAAATATTGTTCATTTTTTCTTACAAATTACTACCTCGTGCAAATATGTCAATTTAGTCGAAGCTTACGCGGAACACAATAAGCGTCGCATAATTATTCGTATAAAGCTCTCTTCACGAAATTTCACCAAGTGGAGTGTAGGGGTGCAAAAAAACTTTTTTCAAAATGAAAAGTTGTTTTTTTGTTTTTTCTCGTTTTTTTGTTTTTTTGTTTTTGAGATTTTCCTATTTCGGATCATAAAACTCATAAAAATGGTATAATGCCGTTCAAATTAATCGTATGCATATAAATGAAATTAACTAGAACAGTAGAACAGTAGAATCTCAAAAAACGAAGTTAACAAAGACCATACAACAATTTGCCAAGAAAGTTGAAGAGACGCCATTTTGGAATTTATAATTTCTAAATTTGTAAACAAAACAAAACCAAAATTTGCGGGTTTTTTTTTAAACAAAAAACAAAAACCAAGCCTTTAACAGCCCTGGTGGACTATGACTTTTCCCATAGCCTACCAGCCTTGTGCATAGAGCTTCTAAGGAGCTACTGAAATGCGCTTTATAAATGGCCAAATACATACATGCATACAAACATACATGCCAGTTGCCATGGCGATCCGAAGCGTGTTATGGAAATTCCCATATCTACGGCTCTACGTCAACATACTTTTTGTTCCTGTCGCCAGGCGGCACGAGGAACATGTGGATCATCCATCCATCCATCCATCCATCCATCCATGATCCATCCAAGATCAACAGTTACTATCCCTCGACAACATTTTCTGTTCAGCTTTCGTTAGGGCGGATTTGCTTTGTAGGCTGCTATTAGCGCCGTTGTATTACAAGCTGTCTGTTCTGTTAGTAGTTAACTAGTTAAGATTGTTTCAATTGCATAACATGTAAATGTACAGCGCAGTGCGTTTGTCAGGCGCTAAATTAAAGAAAAGATATTATTTGGCTATAGGCTAAAAGTATTAGGTCTGGCGACGTGGGAGGGCTCTTGTCAATCAAAACTGACCACGCCCCCTCTTCTCCATTGCATTCCGAGTCAGTGGAGCGTTTGGTTGACGTATAAAGAGAGTAGGCCTATCTATCGCATCCATCGTATCGTTTGAGTAGGACACTAATTGAAGTTTACGATTGTTCTACGACCGATTAAGGTAGGAGATTCATTTATTCATTCAGTTAGACAGTATGTCAATACATCCATCCATCCATTGTCAATACATCCGTCCATCCACTTAATCGTCCATCCATCCATCCATCCATCCATCCATCCATCCATCCATCCATCCATCCATCCATCCATCATCCATCCATCCATCCACTTAATCGCCCATCCACTTAATAATCATCAATCCGTCTGTCCATCCACCCATCCAGTTCGTATCCATTCGTTTTCCGTCCACTCGCTCATCCGTCGATGTATCCACTTGTTCTTCCATCCATCTAAACCTCTTCCTTTTTTCCGTCCATCCATGCGTATATATGGAGCCTTTCCGTCGTCCGTCTGTCCTTCCGTTCTTCCTGTTGAGAAGTCATCAACTGACAATTCATCAATCCAGTTATTCTCTCATATTATTTAGTCATTAATCGTAGCCTACGTTAAAAATATGTTAGTGACTAACGTTGGAATGTGCATGGTGTGAACAATGGCAGTTAATTACAATGGCAGTTAATTATTGACGACGCAGAAGAAATTCGGTTTGTGATCAGCCTTGGTCTTGACCTCCATTTGGTTTGTCTGCATGCTCAGTGCAACCACTCCGGCGCGCGACGCAGCGCTCTTGAATAAGCTGGTGCCCTGCGCTTAGCGTTTGTAACCGCTTAAGAAATATCGAGATTACAGGCACGAAGCAAGAGAACCTTTCCGCCCTGTTATTGCAATGAATGGAACTATAGATATGTTGTTCTGAGGAAGAGGACCCGAATGAGAACTTCAGGTGACACGGTGCATGCATGGGTTCGAATCCCGTATAACGTTTTGTAAAATCGATTTTGATCGCATTATCGTAATCGTTAACGCGATTTGTATAGAGCGCTACTTCCCTGAAAAACGACCAAGGTCGAGACCATAACACTGCTGCATGGGAATGTTTGACCTAATAACGGTCTGGCCTTCGTGCACCATCGCTTGATACCTTGTGCATTACGCACTGGCTCAATAGAAGTTGCTAATTAACAAAACAGTTGATATAGAAAAACGTACAAATAAGTTATAAGAGCTAAGTGAAGGGCAGGAGAGGTTAAGTATACGAGCGTCATCGAACAGTGCTCGCGTCGTCGTCGTTACTTTTTAATTAACGACGTTATGTCATAACAAAGATGACTAACGTCGCCCTCCTCAACCCTTTAGGCTTGGGACTGGCATTGTTTCCTCAAAATATTATATACGCCACAGGCGATTATGAAGGCGACACTCCGCGTGCAGTATGCTGAGGCTGCAGCCGGGGTTGCCAGGTCGTCGCGAAAAGCGCGAGTTGGGCTACTTTTCAATGCGCTCGCGACTGAAAATTTCGTCCTCGCGACATTTAGGCTACTTTTGAATTGTCCGCAGTCGCTACGGAGACATTACGAATTCTAATAAATTTGCTGCAATAGGCTTCTAGGTCACTTACCAGCTAATATTCTTATGTGGTATCGCTTACTTAGTAATAAATACATGCTCTATACCAGGGGTGGGCAAACTTTTGGCACATTGGGCCATATTAAACGCCAAAACATTTCGGAGGGCCAGGTAACACATTTTAAACATTTAATAACCGCTAAAATGAAAAAAGGTTTTCTGAATTAAATTTAATTGTACTTTGGCTGTAACTTGTGAGATGTATGCAACTGTGAACATGCATAACAATTTTCCCTTAATCCAGAGTGATTGCACTGGTTGCATTACTTCATTCATTCATTTTGGGTACTTATATAGCACCCCCCTTCAACAAACCTACTCAGGGCGTTCCGAGCCCAGCCACGGCTAAAGAAAAAAGACTTGAGCGATTTATAAACCCAGTCATATTGGTCAAAAGTAGCAAGCGCAGCTCCAGATGGTAGGTCATTCCAGATGGAGGGGTGACAGGGTCTGCAACCGAGAAAGCTCGGCGCTGCATAGTAGCCAAGCGAGCCCGTGGAACTAAGAGTTGCCCCGTTGTCGCGGAGCGAAGCGCCCAACGCGCTACCAGGTCGGACACTGGGCGGCAGAGGTCGCTCAGGTAAGATGGAAAACAGCCAAGGACGCAGCGTGAAACCAAAACAGCAATCCGGTATGAGATCCGTTGGGCCACAGGAAGCCAGTGCAACACATCGCACATGTAGGCAGAGACAGGGCCGAGTATCATGGGAGTTCGCACAATGAACCCAGCAGCCGAGCGCAGAACATCGATCTAGTCGCCCCAGAATTCCAAGGGGGAAGCCAACGAGGATCCAGCAACAGTGGTCAATCCGACTGGTAACGAAAGCATGCACAAGAACCACTAGATCGTCATGAGAAAGAGATCGAGAAACCACTCGGAGCTGGCGAAGTCGATAATAACGGCTTCGAGAAACTAAGTTTACATTCGTATTATTGAGTATTTGAGTTCAAGTTTAGATCAGCTAAATGAGATCATTCTGTACTTGGATTTGTTCATCTTCATAGTTGAAGATGCTTGTACAATGTACATGTATACAGATTTGGTCTGTCGGGGTAGGATAGACGGAAGTGGATGCGAATAATACAAACCGGAATAGTAAGTAAGAAAGCAGCATGAGGAATTCTTCTTCTGGTCTAAATTTTATGACTTTTTACTTTTCTGAAGAATTGTGTGGACCGGATAATATGTGCTGGCGGGCCGGATAAAATGTGTTGGCGGGCCGGATCTGGCACGCGGGCCGTAGTTTGCCCACCCCTGCTCTATACGGAGTACGGACTAGTAGGGACCTTGAGCAAGTCCTTCACGCACAATTGCTCTGCAATATAATTGCTTCTGCGCCGCCGAGGCGTGTGGCACTTCTGAGCTTGGGGCAACCTCAGTAAGAAGGGCGCTATCAAAGATCAGTTGTATTGTATTGTAGTCTACAGCAAGCACGAAGCAGTGAGTCATCTAAATTTTTACGTTAACGGTTTCATCACGTGTCTTGGCGAAACCAAAGACGTATGTATTTTGAGGTACCTAGCAAAAATTTATTAAAGTTTTCATTTAGCTGTTCAGTTCGCGACTTTTGGGCTACTTTTGGACGTGATTTCGCGACCAAGAATTTCCGAAATCTGACCACCCTGGCTGCAGCGCGTATGTCTACAATGCTCGACATGATCGCGGCGCTGCAGATGGGCGAGGCGGCATCTTCAAAGGACGCATTTATAGGACGTCGCTTGCAACAGGAGTGGGGTGGGGAGACGGAAGGATCGCTTGCGACCACGCAGGCAAGATATGTTATGTTGGTGGTCTAAGCGTAGCCAGGGTATAATCGGTAGGAAAGGGTGAGAACTATGCAGTGAGGAGGGAAATTGAGTCTTTCAGCCAAGAAGTCACATCTGCGCTGATATATAGGCGCCTGGTTGTCGTATTAAATATACTCATATAAAGTGTTGCATGGTCCAACTAAATAGCAGGTAAGAGGGATTGTGTCGTTTTACTCCCAGATCACAAGGGTCGAGAAAAAACGGGCGCCATGCATCGACGTCCCGCATGCAACGGATTTTAACTCGACATAAGCAACCGTTTGAAGTAATGTCTATGTCAACAACCCTGCCATAGCAGCCGTAAGATGTCGCTAAACATCGGAGATAGCACTCGGCCTACTTGGCACAGAGTTAATTCCTGCAGAGTGGGAGGTGACTATGTTAGGACTTGGCAAGAATCCCACGCTATCTTCGTGGAGTGTGCGGGGAAACATCACCCCTCTCGTTCCCCCTCCACCGCCTTTGTGAGGCGACATTCGGTCTGCCGGTGTAGAATAGACGGACGGACAGAGACAAATAGACAGACACAGACGGATACGTATGCATACACACACCGATCGGTGGTGGAGGAATTCACGGCGTCGTTGGTCCTTTCTCTGCAGTCGGTCGATAGGGGGAGTGACCTGTCCATTGACCCGAGGCGCTTTCAAACCGCTTTTGCTGGATGGTTACCAAATGAGTTCATGTCGACATTTGTGCATGCGGCATAGCCGCATAAAAGACAGTATCTCTTCTTCTTTAAGTGCTCTGCCCTTCGGCAGGTTCCAACCTCCAATGACGCCACTCCCCTCCGTGCTGTGCCCCTCCCCCAACTCGCTGCATCCGTCGGCCATCCACCCCAGCATCACCCGCCCCGGCCCCCTCCCTCCATGACCCCCAGAAGGGAGTCCCCCCAACACGTGCCCCACCCAGCTCCTCCGTCCCTCCCCCACTGCTGCCACCAGCGATCGCTCCCCATCAACCACCTGTAGCACCTCGTCATTGCAAGTGCAAAAGACAGTATAGGCCCCGCAATACGAAAATAGCCTATTGTTTTGAAGATGCAGTTCCCATCACCGTTTTGTTAGAAAAACTCAATCTATATAGGACGATATATAATGTGTGGGGGGGCGTGTGTGTGTGGGCGTGTGTGTGTGGGCGTGTATCGTCACGTATACATTAAGCATTCATTAATGCCACTCAGTCTCAGAGGCGAAAATCTGTAGGCCATTTGGGGGACAGATTTTTTGCGAATTTGGGGAACCGGATTTTTGCATTTTGGGTGGACAGATTGGCCCCATGCTGTCAAATCTCTTTGGGGGGACAGTGCCCCTCTATAACCCACGTGATTTATGCCTCTGGTGCCACTGTCTATAACAGTGTTTCTTAACCAGTGTTCGACCGAACCCCTGGGGTTCGGTGAGCCAGTGCCAGAGGTTCGGCAGAGGTCCTCTGAAATATATACATATTCAGGGTCAGTGAGTGTGAGTGAAAAATCATTTGCTATTTTATTTTATTTTTCGACTTTTATTTAATAAATTTTGTTTGAAATAGATTGCCTCCCAGGCCCTGCCTTATGAAATTTAAAAATGTATTAATATTGTATCACATTTTGGTACAATTTTTTATTTCCTTTTGTTCCCATTAGTTAAAAATTATTGTTCAAACTTGAGGGGTTCGGTGAGTGGTCATGGATTTCTCTTGGAGTTCGGCTCCCTTGAAAAGGTTAAGAACCACTGGTCTATAATATATGACCAAGCATACAATAAGCTGTATTAGCCTGTTTTATATCATATACGGCAAGAACTGTTTAAAAAATATTTTTTTGTGGTGCTGTCAAAAGCCTTTATGCTATGCAGCTATGGATCCAATCGATGGCGCTGAGCAACTGTGAGTGAAGGACTTGCCCAAGATATATTTCGACAGTCACTTTTATGTAGGGACTATGAACAAGCCCTTTACTTGTTACAATTGCCATCAAATTCAATGCTCTGTCGTTGTGCACTTCTGAACTTTGGAAGGAGGGCATTAGCAATAACAAAATACAGTGGTATTGTATATAATTATATAAAAATGTTCTGTTTATTTTAAACTGCACTTTTTTAAGATCAGTTAGAAACCCGTACATGTGGGAGGTAATAATTGTGATCTGATATTTGTAAAGCACCATCACTTCAAGACTAAACTCAGCTCTTCTCTCATTCCACTTGGACCGGCATCAAGCCGCATCAGTGCCATCGAATAAATGCTACATTACACATTAATTCGGTCTTAAGTTGGCCTACTACATAATTCTTTGTATAATTATCCCTTTTGACATTTAACCGTGGAATTTGACATGCACACACACTACGCTCAGTGGCGGTGCCAGAGGGATAGGGGGGAGGCTTAGCCCCGAACTGCGGCTCAGCCCAACCCCAAATCACAGGGAGGAGGGACGAAAGGGAAGGGCTTGGAGCTTTAGCCCCCCCCCCAACCTGAAATCTTGGCGCCTCCACTGACTACGCTTAGCAGTGACATGGACGGATGCTTAGCAATGGAAACTGATGGCGCCACAGAAGTTCTTGATTTGCTAGTGGCGTAGTAGGTGACTGCAGCAGCTACACTTTCTGTTGTTTTGTTGTTGTTATTGTGTAGTGTATTTATTTCGGTGTTAAATGTTTGGCAATGAAGGTTTAAGGTAATCATTCTGTTATTTCCAGGTGTCAATGGCCGACGATTACAATCTGGGCGCCATCTGGGCCGAGTTCCAGAACAACGGGAGAGACGGAGGCCCCGTCGTGACGTCTCCAGGTTCCACAGGTTCCACTCCTCCTCTAGACCTGGACACGGAATCTCTCCGTAAGCCGAAGCCGATCTACGGACGTTGTACCGAGGCCCCGCCTCCATCTGATCCTATTGTCATCGGGGCGTGTCTGAATGCAACGGAGGCGTGGCTTCGTAATTACTGCCAGCAGTCGTCTCCGCCTATTAGGCCAGCCGCAGCTGTCGATCGTGGGCTCGTGGGCGTGTGTAGCAGCCGTGGGGGCGTGGCAGTGGGCGTGTCTACGGCCAACCAATCCCGCGGAACTAACGGCATGGCTTGCAGCTTGTGTCGTACGAATGGTGAGTCTGCAGAGGTGTACACGCGCCATCGGCTGAAGGATTCATCAGGGCGGATCACTTGTCCGGTTCTGTTCGCCTACTGCTGCCCTCTGTGTGGGGCCACGGGGTTCCAGGCGCACACCCTCAAGTACTGTCCTCTCCAGCATCCGGGGGCCACTTCGGTCGTCAAGCAACTGAAGACCACGCGGAACAGCGCCGGACATAGAAGGCAATAAGTAAGATCATCAGCCCAAGAGGAAAGAACTGCATATGATCATTAATTCGACAATCACGGAATAGAAGATTCTTATTTTGACAGATTCACAAGCATAACGTTTAAGACTTAAATAAAACGCAATAAAGATAATTCAGAAATGGAAGAAAATTACTTAGATTACTAAGTATAGCCTATATACTTGAAAGCTAAGCAACAACAATTGCTTTTCTAAATTTAGAGTTCATTTCGATCAGTTCAATAGTTTCGTTTGTGCCATGGCAAAGAGATGAGAGTATACATGCAGAAACCGGCATTTAATTTAGGTGAGTAAGTGAAACATACTTCAGGATCTCTGATCTCCGTAGCCGACAAGTAGGCCCTAATTACCTGTCAACGGTCTGGTCTGTGCATAGTGCTAGTCCACCTGGCTATGTATATGATTCTTGTGGTTTATGTACAGAATTATAGTCGGAAATGGAGATTTTATATGCATTTATGATTTTGTGGTTATTTGCATCAAATGACAGCTAATCCAAAATCATTCTGATGACAGACAATCACGTTTTCGCCTCTAAATCCTGAGATTGTGTTGAGTGAAACAGTTGTTATATCGCTTTTGTTAGCAACATTGCAAACAGAATTATCTCTACGCATCACATGACAGTATACAAATATATAGATTGTGTGTGTATGAATGCATCTATGATTTTGTGGTTATTTGTTTTCATGAAGTTTTGAAAGGCTTCGTAATTATTTGCTGTAGAAAACTTTTCGTTGCTACATGTAGACTGATTTACCTTGCAGTAATTTATTTTCTCCATTGGAAATGTAACGATGTCATCAACTTAGATTTAATGATTTCATTAATTTAATAATTTAACTAGTAATGGGTTAGTAATGGGTCACATTTGCAATATTACGAAAATCTTTTTAACTTATGGGCCGATACAGATTAATTTACATATATTTTGCAACATTTTTGTGATGTCTTCAAAGCTCATGTTTGTTGGTTTCTTGAAATAGGCCTATGTGGAATTGTGGCGCATGTTTATTGTAGTTTAAAATGAGCTGGAAATTTGGGAAAACCTATAATAGTTTCAGTTTTTGTTTATCTTTGAGTGAAGAGGCCGAAATCATGTATATGATGGAGTTCTCTGCCACCATGTCCATGCCATGAGCATCAGATAGGAATCATGGGCTTTGAACGGATCCCATACAAGAATATACGGGTCCTACATGGATTTCATGTGGACTGCAGGGTTGTGGCACAAGTTTACTGTATTTTAAAATTACGTATAAAATATTATGCTTGTTGGATGTTTGGAGTCGAGTTTCTGTTTCTGTTATCCTTCTGTGAGTAATTTTGATGGGTGTTGAGTAAGACACAGTTATTTTTTTAAATCAATGATTTCAACTTGATCTATATGGAAAGAAAAATAATAATTACTGCAGCATATATGGGTTGTTCATTTTCTTTTAACTTTTAATTATTAGGGATACTTAAGCCAGAGTAAATATGAATAGTAATAAGTAATATAATAGATCTCATTATTTATGCAAGTGGCATGTGTACCTAATCCCTCGGGAGTCAATAAGTTACTGGAGATGAGGACTGATTGACCTAAATAAATGATCATGAAGTGAACTTTTGGTTATGCTAGCCATAGGTATAATAACATGATGCTAACTAGTCTCATTTCGTTTCGGTAGGTGGCGCTGATATCCTATACGTTATAAAGGTCATAATAAACTAGACTCATTTCATTAGGTGGCGCTACTAGCTATTGTGCTGACCAACATGCTGCCTGAGGGATGACTTCATAATATTTTCAACCCTTTTAGGACGCAAACATTTAGTGTATATATATATATATATATATATATATATATATATCCACACTTCCGGGTAGATGTACCAAGTAAAAGCAGTTTCAGCTGTTTCTAGATTAGTGCCTATGAGTAGCTATGACGTTAAGCTATAGAAGCAGCTGAAACTTCCACAGACAGAATAGACGGGTAGGGCGGTAGGCCTACTTGGCCCGTTGGTTTGACTTGGAAAAGTTATAGAGCAATCATGATTATGAGTCAGTTGAACACTGAGTTACCGATGGCGGTCAGAAGAGCGGAAGTTAGGTTTTTGGAGAACTGGAGAGTACAGTGTATATATATATATATGCTCGGACTGGAAAGCCGACGATGATATGGAGTACAACAACTCGTAATCGGTAGGACTGGGAGTTACTGAGTCCGTACGTGCGACAAAGGATCAGTTCCCGAGACGACGCGAGACGATATCTCGAGGAGTTGTGAATTCCCATGCATCATTCATGCTCGTGAGTCGTGGTCATCTATAATATTATATCTGTTTGATAATTGCCTTCCTTCCAAAGTGGTTTAGAAGTGTATACACACAACCATACGACAGAGGGTCACAGAGCATCGATGGCTCTGAGCGTTAAGGACTTGTTCGTGGTCCTTACAGGCTGAGCGTTCCATCCATTTGGGTATATACCATGTCCCACTGCCACTACAGATATTACTATTACCAGTTACAACACCTGTTATTCACTACTGAACGTTATTTCTCCAGAGGGATAAAGGTCTCATCCAACCACGATTTCTCGATTGACAGACGAAGACTAACCACTGGATATCGTGCATAGCTTGAGTGCCACCTAGCGAATCGTGGATTGAAACAATGTTCTATCTCTTACACCGTGCTATAGGTGAGCCATCTAGCGAATGACTGGACAGTTATTAACGGAAGCTGCGATGAAAATGAAGGCCCTAGAATGTTTTATAGCGCTTTTGTGGCCTCGACCCTGCTCATTTTTCAATGAATTGATCCGGTGAGATCCTTCACCACCGCTGCCCGTTTGAATGGACTCCACGCCGTTTGAGGCCCCCTTGTACTGACCGTACCATAGTCAGAGAATTAAATTGCTGAAATGACCATTACAGTATGTTAAAAGTGCACAACATATAGGCCTATTCAGTGCTTTTTTATCATTTACCATTGGGTCCACTGGGGCGACCGCGAGAGGTTTCGACCGTAGGCCTACGAGGGAAGGAGGCCAGCCTTGAAGCTGAGCCTTCTCTGTCGTCGTCTGAGCTTAATCATTATAACCGTCGACCTCGCTATAAAAACAGGAATTTCCACTTATCTCTACAATAGCCTACCAGGCGGGGTTCTGAACCTCCAACTTCTGCATAGATAATCAGGGCAAGCCTCGGGGGCTGAAGGTCATAGTGCGCAAGTTTACTGGCGTCGTGACTCGTGAGTGTCGCTTAGGGTCAGAGTTAGGGTTAATGTCGACGTTATGTCGTCATTAGAAAACTTGGTACCGCCCGGCGTTCGCGCAGCATGCCCAAAGATACTGCATAATCCTTCAGCACACGATACTATAAGTATTAAGTTTGCAATCTTGTGCTCATGTTTAATTGCGATAGTCTAGTGGTTAGTGCGCTGGACTGTAAAACAGAGAGGTCGGTACTTCAAATCCCCGACAAGGGAGAAAGTTGTTTGAGATTTCTGCTCCATCTGCGCCCCCTAGGCCCTAGCTAACTCAGCTGTAATGAGTACACTGACGGTACACAGTCGAGGCTAAGACAATGAAGTCGCCAACACTTCAGTTGTGGCTGCCTGTCAGCCTAACTTAGGGTAGCATGGGCAAAAGCCTTAACGTGATAATCAGTATAAAAATTGAACCGATTCATATGAAACTATCATTTCGCCTTTATTATGTAGAGATGTCAATGCATAATTGCACTTGCGGTTTAAAAATTGAAAACATTAGTTTAATAGCATTTTATTAGTGACGTAATTAGCCTATATCACGACCTGTGTCCTTTATACTGGGGCTTAAAGAACACAGGATGAACGTTTTACCCAAGGAGTTCAATATTAGCAATATGTCCTACTACAATAGGCTAACAGTTTGTTGATAGGCCTATATCCCGCTATAATCACTTGACATGGATTCAAATGGAACACAACTTCAAGCACTGCAATTAGAACAAATTGAAATTATTATAATTGTTTTTAGACCGTAAATATTCATGTAGTCCTAGATGTCACTGTCAAAACATTATCAAAATGCTTCTTTATGACTGTGGGTTAGACCGTTTCAGCTTGAACAGTGCTGGATGGATCCACAGTTTAACGGCAGCTTATGACAACATTCTAAACCTATTTAGCCTGCTTAGCCTGTAGGTAATTAAGTATTCGGTAGGTGGAACAGGTGTTAGGAAATGACGAAGTTACCCGATGATTGCCCAAGTGAGGCGACGTAAATCCATCCTCTTTATGCGCTATCCAAGACTTGGGGCCTTGGGAGCAGGAGCAGTAGACTTGGTCACTGCAGAGAGGAGTTGGAGAGTTGGATTCTTGGTCTGTCGTTGAAGTTTTAGTTGTGTTTATATATGATTCCATTGGTTGTTTCTTTTGACAGACGACGTTACAGAAGTTAAAGACAGTCTTATGGAAAGTTACATAAGTTTTAGTGACCTTGGTTCTTTTAGGTCGCTTTAAATAGGCCTAGTCAATGTGACTTGCGAAACTTTTGTAAAAATGAATGACAGAACGTACAGACAATCTCTTGACAGTTATTTTGATAAACGGCGTTGTTTAAAGACCTGTTGAAAGTCAACCATCAGGCAGCTGCAATCCCAGCAACGCCTACCAAGTTCCAGCCCATGCATCCCTTCCGTAGAACCATAAACAGAAGCAACAGGTACAGATCTACCTGGTACCTGTTATGTGTAGCGCCATCTACTCTATCCCTTCACAGGGCCGGAATGTAACAACATGATGCATCGCAACGTGAACACGTTTAAATTTAATTTATTCATCTAAACATGCAAAATAAGGGTTAGTTTAGCAAATAAAAAGAACTAAGTCTTTATAAAGACATCGACATAATATATCAGATACATAATGTTGATAACACCTTTCGAAACAAACGTTTGTAAGTTGATCCAGCCTGGAAACCTCCTTAGCATAAATATGCAAGGCATCCAATCATGGAATGGGGCAATCACCTCTAACTATACACCACATTCTGATATCAAATATATGGCAGAACCAGTATTAATGTTTTAGACCTCAATTACTGTTTCCAAATGCTGACTTTATGTTACGTGACATAGATCAGTGGCAATTAAAATTCATTTTATTGATTCATTGTGTGCTGTGTGTTGATTTTTATCACATATGCCTAGTACATGCACACCATTTAGGTGTGATGTCTGTAGGCCCTAATTGTATCTGACATTTGTAAAGAGCAATTTCAAGAAAGAACTCATCAGTGGCTCTCCCAGCCCAAACCAGTTGAATAATGTCGTTTTAAAATATTCATACAGAGGACTTATATAACGCCCTCCAAGATAACCTAATCAGTGGCGCTCCCAGTCAAACTACAACGATAGAGAGGAGTTTTCAGATTCTTGTAAAATGTGTATGCAGAGTCTCTAGCGAAAAGAACATGCAGATCTGAAGGAAGATTATTCCACGTGGTCAACCCTACCACTGAAGAAGAGTTTTCAGATTCTTGTAAAATGTGTATGCAGAGTCTCTAGCGAAAAGAACATGCAGATCTGAAGGAAGATTATTCCACGTGGTCACTGGTCAACCCTACCACTGAAAGGCACTACGTTGCATCATGTTCATAGCCTATATGCAAGATATTCCTAAATCAGATCTATGTTGCCTCAAACGCTCGATCCAGCTAGCTGATACATAGGTTTTCATTGTTGTAACTCACTTCTTATTGGTATTACTGAAGGCGATCTTCATGAACTACAAATTGTTCAGAATTCTCTTGCCAGAGCCGACACAAAGAGCACTAAATACCAACGTATAAATACTAAGACATTCACTACACTGGCTTAATTTGCCATTGAGCAAATAATCCATTAAAAAATCTTATAGTAGCGGGGGCTGACAGATATAGGCTAGTGATTAAGTTTACTGGCGTTGTGAGTGTCGGTTAGGGTTAGGGCTAGTGTCGTCATTAGAAAAGCTGGTACCGTCCGGCATCCGTGCCGAATGCCCACAGATACTATATAAATCCATCAGCCCCGATACTATAAGTTTGCCAAAGTTTGGAAATATTACTGCCCATAACTGGGTTCGTTTTACCAATNAACCGAATTGCCCTTGAACTGCCTGATTGCTGCTGACTTCCAGAGACTGACTACTTAGCTACTGTATTTCCAATCCTTATATAAAAATGCAAACTCGCGTCTCTATAGAAGTTTAACTGTCATAGGCTGCATCCTTAATTATGCAACAACCAATCACAGTTTCCTATTATCCTCAAGTCTTGCCTTATTCATTAACATAAGTTACACCCCTGTCAGTGACTTGAATCTACTCCATGTTAATAAAATTATAATAACTTATAATCCCCATAAATATAACTGTCACTCACTGTCACACACAACGTTATCCTTACGAGCTGAATTCTTATGCGTACGCGCTGATTTAATGCTTACGTGCTGTCTTAGTCTGCACGCAGTCTGAAACTAAAATTAGCAAGTGGTTATTGGCTGGAAAGTACTGAGATGGCTCGCGGACTGTCGTGGAGCATGGTTAGCCAGCTAGCCATAAGCTCCACATATCACTCCTTTCTCCCGTCACTGCTTGTGACAAGCTCTCCAACCGATCCATATTACATAGCGCACTTCGACTCTGAAATGATCTCTCTCATGTATTAAACAATTCTCAGTTCCTCCACCAATACTGTTACAAATTCACAAATTAACCTTCAAAAATTTCCTACTCTGATCCACCCACTCCGTCTTCCGAACTCTCTTTCTAATTCTAAGCAAACCTGCTTTAGCTGGTATGCCCTATAGATTAACCAGAAACAACTTTATACATTGGACAACCTGTTTTGACATCTTCAGTCTAACTCTGTATGCAGTGGTGAAAGCTACTGCGCCACCAAACTACTATAACCAATTGTTGCTGATGGATCTTATTTTGTTTCAGTCTACGTCCAAGTTCTCCTTTCACAGCTTAGGAATTGATCATGGCAAACTGCAAGAAATCGCACTGTCACGAGAATCTGAACACCACAGAGTGTGAGTCTGCTATTATACGCAATTCGTGAGTCAACCATTGTAATGCCTTGTTAGGTACTTAGATGAGCTATTTTAAGTGTCTTCATACGTACATAAATATAAAAAATATATATACATATATGTTGCATCATACATATACACATACATAGGCCTGCTTGCGTAGTTGGACAGCTGTGGCATTACTAACTGGAAGGGAAGAGAGTAGGAAGTATGGGAAGTCCGCCAAATAATTAAGACAGGTTTCCTCAACAGATTCACATTGATTTCAACAATGTGGCTGATGAAATTGCTAACAGGTGATCAGAAGTTAATGCAAACGATTTAAAGTATGCCTGTTGCTGTTTTCTGCTGTCTGTTAGCACCTAAGCCGTGTTGCCATGGTCCTGGACACCAATGGCGTAACCAGGTCTTCTATAAAATTACGCAGTTTTGAAGAACTCTGAGGGGAGGGGTCTGGGGGAGGGGGCTGTGCCCTCTCCCCCAGGGTAAGAAAAAAAATTATCATTTTGGGGTTTGTAATGGTGCATTTTGGAGACCAACTTTTGATTCAAAGTAATAACATTTTACATAAGTTCTTTGGAAAATTATAATTATAATTTCATAATTTGATTTTTAAAATGGGTTCAGCTGCAAAGTCCCAGCAACCAACGTAGACTAGAAACAGACAGACTCATCAAAGTAATTAACTAAAGCATAAGAAAATAAATTTATTTGTTGGTTTGTAATAGTCCATTTTGGAGACAACCTTTTTGGTTAAAAGTAATAACATTTTACATCAGCTCTTTGGCAAATTATGATTCATTCATTCATTACAGAGATTTACATAGCGCCCCTTCAAGATTATCTGCTTAGGAGCGCACCCGACCCAACTCCGAAGTCCGAACAGTCTTGAAGTTAGAATAGAACGTGATCTGAAGAAGGGCTCTCGGCATTAGGCGTAGTGCCAATTAGGAAGCCCATTCCAGATTGCAGGCCAGCAACAGAAAAAGCACGGCGCTGCAGAATAGCCTAATGCCGAGAGCCCTTCTTCCAGATCACGTTCTATTCCTAACTTCAAGACTGTTCGGACTTCGGAGAATGAAATCCGTAGCGCTTCTAAGTAGCATCTCTGTGGTGGGCCTGATGCAAATGTAATGACTGCATGAATCAAATCAGCAAATGAATGAATCGGCGCAATAGAACCTGCAAACAGTGTGCTCACGATGGTCCGGCCTGCTGATCTAACGTTGGTGCTGGGACTTTGCAGCTGAACCCATTTTAAAATCAGAAATGCTAATTATAATTTTCCAAAGAACTTATGTAAACTGTTATTACTTTGAATCAAATGTTGACTCCAAAATGCAAAATTGCAAACCCCAAAATGAAAATTTTCTTACCCTGGGGAGAGGGCACAGCCCCTCCCAGACCCCTCCCCTAAGAGTTCTTCAAAACTGCGTAATTTTATGGAAGACCTGGTTACGCCACTGTCTCCAAGGATTTCAGAGCATAGGGTCAACTGTTCGGATGGGGAACGATTGTTTGGTCTCTGTGGTTGGAATCCCGCCACTTATGACTTAGTTATCTTAACATATTTTGTCTATTAATGAACTCTTTATGGTTAATAAACTTTAACTTCATCTCAGACAGTTTCTCTTGAAGCAACACTATAGACATTTTTATTACAATGACATTTGCAGGCATTGTATGATCCTACTTTTTGGTGCAGCTAGAATTAGTCAGAATGATCGATCAAGCAGAGCGGACAAAGTTGATTAACATTTTATGGTGCTATAAAGCCTACCCTGCTGTTAGTTGACTGTGAGGCACCCTTGTAACGGTATGGCTGTGTTACGGCGCCAAATAAATTGTCACTGTTATTATTATATGTATGTCAACACAGTGAACGTCTGTTCGCTAAACTGTGTTGATTCAGGTGATCCATTTTCTGAAGATGAAATACATTGGGGATGAGGTGCACCATTCAGGGTGGAATTCCTGTTCCAGCTGTTATGATAAGCCATCGGAAAAGCGCAGCCATCTTATCCTTCCGTGTCTCAACTCCGACCGGATCTACATAATTGACACTCTGACTGATGAACGAGCGCCGAGCATTTTCAAGGTGAGCACATCGGTTAATTGATTTGTAGACTGGCTTGTACAAAAAGACATCTGATACTTTTTTGAGAAGGAACCTATCTTTGACAGTGGCGTAACGAGGGGGGCAGGGGGCGGCCGCCCCCGGGCGCAGGGGGGCGCAAAATTAGGTCTGAAAATGTGTTTTTTGTTAAAGAAATCAGGTAAAATAGAAAAATAGTAAAAAAAAAGTAATTTTTTTTGTGAGTCTGGGGGCGCGGGCAGGGGGGCGCAAAATGATATTTGACAAGTTTCTTGTTCAAAAACAGAGGAAAAGAAAAAAAAAAAAAGTCATCAGAAATTTTTTGGCGGAACTGAGAAAAAATTTCAGGAAATTCTTGCCCCCGGGCGCCCCCTAGTTACGCCACTGATCTTTGACACTTTTGTTGTTAGTTTTCAAAGTTATTTTATTTTTCCTCATTATAGTACAGTATAAAAATTGTTGTTATTATGGTTGGATTCTATCTTACATTAGCCAATATGTTGCAACTATAATGAAAATTTATTCATAATATTTGCAAACTTTGTCACCGTTGTGAGCTTCACAATGTATTTGTAATAGTTGTGAAATTTTGGTTCCTCTTTTTGCCTTTGGACATAAAAATGTGCTCATTCCTGTAGTAATCATATTAGCATGATAGGCTAAATGATTATTTTGCTGACACTTCGAATTATGTTATGATCTGTTTATGTTGAGAGTGCAAGGAGATCTGTGATTGCCTGGCCTGTGATTACTTTCCTGCGGCAGGCTCTTAGCCTGTGGAACACAAATCCTACATAGAGTTTTGAAGGCATTTTGTTTAGACCACTTTCTGTGATGCTTTAGTCTTTGTCAAAACAAAATCATAAATATAAAGACATATCCTAGTTAAGTTACCATGGCATATGCATGGCTAATGCAATGTTGGTTAATGTAACATGGGCCACGTATGGATGGAAATTATACTGAGTTTTCATGATGTACTTTCATCATTGATAACTGGTGTATTTCTCATAAAAAGGAAAGTTGTGTGTTTGATTGACAGGTGATTGAACCTGAAGAGGTCCATTCAGTAGGACGAGGTTCAATGCTTCACTCATCGCATTGCCTTGCCTCAGGCGAAGTTATGATATCAACGCTCGGCGACCAGGATGCAAACGCAAAAGGCAAGTAGCCTACACTTAAAAGTGGAATTGTACCTCATTAGATAAAGGATGTGCACTTTTTGCTAAATTGCAATTGGTGAAATGGCAGGCACAACCCACCATAATCCATAACCTACTGCTTAACGGGGCCTATTATGCACCCCATCTGATAAGTGGAAATTGTGCTAATGGAGCAACTGTATTGTTGATGCGCAGTGCTTTATATGCTCGAAATAACACTTGCTCATTCATTGTGTTGGTGAATTCATTTGATTGATGTAACCAAAATGTGAGGGAATGGTTGGGCTGCCAACTTAAGGCAGAGGAGAATCAGAGGGAGAAATCAGGCCAGTCCTGGTCAGGTTGAGAGCAATTCTGAAAAAGAAATGTTCTTAAAAGGGCACAATATTAATGTTCATTTTACAGATGGGAAATGTATTTAAATTCAAATAAAATCTAAGTGAGTGAAGGTGATTTCCCTGTTTGTGCTACAAACTCGCCGTTTAGACATCTTGGTCCTTCTACAGCCTTTGTTTTCTCTTTCTAGGTGGTTTCCTCCTCATAGATGCAAAGGAGTGGAAGTTGAAGCCCAACTGGGAGAAAGATGGAAAAGCTGCTCCAATGGGTTACGACTTTTGGTACCAGCCGAGACACAACGTTATGATCAGCACAGAATGGGGAGCCCCATGGGCCATCAGGTCTGGCTTTAAAGCGGAACACGTTGGTCAAGGCAAGTCACTTAAATATCTTTAAGTAGCTATGCACACGACTTTTAAAGCCCCTTGACATATTTATAGCTTGATAATTAATTTGCGGGTCACTGAGGGCTTGTTTGGTAGAGTTTGCAATTGTTACCAGAAGCTTCTGAATAAATTTTTGCATAGCATCCAAAACGAACTGCGCTTACAGCTGAAAAGGCCGACATACTGTTTCACAAGAAGTTAGACTTAGATGTTGGGCCTAGTTTCTTTCTGAAGCTAATTTCATTGTGACAGAATAGCCTAAAGGATTTATTTAGCCCAAGACAGTTGTTCATTTTCTTATTTTTGAATAAAATATATCAAATATTTACAATAAAGGCTTAACTTGCTGATTAATAGACTATTCGAAAGTGTTTCGCTGTTTCTTAAACTTGTAGGAGTGCACATAATGCCGTAAGTGTTCCTGTCTTAATTCATTCTTTTCTCCATATTATTCTTGCTGTTCCAATTCCAACTAAAGGGCATCAGCAACCTATGCGCCTATATCAGTTACTTTTGGAAGTGGCGAATGTGCCCCTCACCAATTTTGTTTTGGACTAACCACCTGTAAAAGTTCCTTTCCCAAGACTTAGGTTTCTTTTGGCACTGAAGAAATTTAGAGATTTGGATGATGATTAATTTCTAGACAAATTGTGGCTCGCACTGTACCGCTAGTGGCAACGAATTTGGCTGTCAGAGAAAGGCTCATAAATGTCTATTTCCAGGTCATTACGGTCAGCATCTGAACGTCTGGAATTGGAAGACTCACGAACTGACGCAGAGGATCGACCTTGGCTCTGATGGAATGAATCCGCTGGAGATCCGGTTCCTACATAATCCAGATGAAGCGCAGGGATATGTTGGATGCAGCGGCAGTTTTGTCTACCGCTTCTTCAAAACCGATGTAAGTCGAGTACATAAGATATGATGCTCATATAAACACATAATGCTGTGCATAACGTGATATGGGGGGGGAGTGATTGAGTGTGAGTCTTCCAAAATGTGCCTAATAGGTGTTAGTTAGGCTAAGTTAGCCTACAAGCCAAGGCCAAACTATGGGCAGAAAGAGACATGATTGTGTGCGACACTGGTGTATTTGGTGGCGCACTTCCAATGACAATGGGTTCCAGCCTGTAGGGCAGCTGCATGTAACATTTTTGGTATGGCAACGCCTCAGATCTCGGATTCAAAGTTACTTGCACTTTGTGTATGTAATAACTGCTGCAATTAAGTAAAAATAATGTATGCATAGAAGGTGCAGTTTTATTGTTCTTTAGAAGGGACAATAGAAGGGTAATTCAAGTATGAAGGCAGATAGTTCAAGGTCAAAGTAGGTTAGAACTATGAGGCCCAATCATAATTGAAATGTATCTGCTTTTAGGAAGGCCTCTGGGCTGCTGAAAAGGCTATTACTATTCCGAGGAAGAAGGTCGAGAACTTTTTTCAGCCTACTATGCCAGGTAGGCCTAGTTTTGGTTCGATATTCAATGGCAACAAATGATCTCTTAGAAGTCATTAACGAAAACCATTTGAATTATATAGAACTAAAGAAATTTGGCGACGTTTATTCATATGTCACTTTATCGAAAGACTTGCTTTCTGATCAGTCTAAGCCTAACATGTGCCTAACTGTTATCCTGTATAAGATAATTTTAGTAACAACGGTGCATGTCTGGCATTAAAGTAATGTGAAGCAGCACCTGTTTATAATAAATTTGACTTGGCTTCTAGGTGCAATCACATACATAACGCTATCACTGGACGATCGTTTCCTCTACCTTAGCAACTGGTTTCACGGAGATATACGTCAGTATGACATCACCGATCGACGTCACCCAAAGCTCGTCGGTCAGGTAGGCCTACGCACGAGAACTCAAAATCGTAAACTCGAAAATGTCTAAATAAAAGTTCTACGAGCACATCAAGTTAGAGGAGATGCCATTTCTAAGTACCGTTTAAAGGTTGAACATTGGGTGCCATTTTATTCACAAGCACTGTTTAGGGATACCGTATCAAGAACAAGAACCAGTCACTGGGAGAACAGAGAGGCAAGGAGACAGAATAACAGTTGCATGGGGGTTGTGTTTAAGGGGAGAGAAACGCAGTGGCCTCGATGGATAAGGCTGGAAGACACAGGCACTATAAAAATTGTCAGTTAATAATAATGTGCAATATATCCTTGGTGTTTTGCTAGCATCAAAGGTTGGTAATTTAGCTAACAATCTTACTTTACAGGTATTCATTGGTGGATCGATCTGTAAAGACGGGAAAGTGAAGGTCATTGATGACGAAGAACTAAAGGCAAGATTAAATCAGATTATCTAATCACAGCCTAATCTTTGGTGGTTCGCTTTGCTTCTCAGGTCACTTGACAACCTCGCACTTTATGCCAGCACTTTGTTAGGTAGACCTTCCTAAAAGGTGTTACATTAACACTTTGAACGGGGGACCATTTATTACCAAGATGCTGCGTCCTAGGCCGGTGCGTGGCAGCCATGGACCAGTGTGTGGCAGCCCTAGGCCCAATGGACCGAGGTACGAGTTTTCTCAACTGTCGCATCTTGACCTATGAAATGACAAACGAGTTAGTCATACCTCACGTTCAATGTGTTAATGTATTTGGATATTTTTATGTATCTATGCATGGAAGAAAATATGTATGTATACATACTAGGTATGTATGCATACCTGGTAAATTTTAATGAATCCATGTATCTGGTGCTAAAGCATGGCTATAACATTTAGCACCTTTGTGAAGTTGTAGTTACATATGGAGACTTAAAGGGCCAATAGTCTATACACCAAAGCCTAAAGGACTTGTAGTCTGTTAATTTGGGAGATGTGTAGATTGAATTTGTATTTAAAATCTGTTCTTGGTTTGTTTAGGAGCAGCCAGATCCTTTGTTTTTTAATGGAAAGCGAGTGGAGGGTGGGGCACAGATGCTGCAGCTGAGCTTGGATGGCAAAAGGCTCTATGTCACAACATCAGTGTATAGCATCTGGGATAGACAGTTCTACCCGGACCTTGCCAAGTGAGTCGGTCATTCTCATGCATGCATTGACACTCGCCGTGGACTATAGATGTGTTTTAAATATTTATCAGTCATTTATTCAGTTTTTATATCATCCCTTGAAGACATTAACTCAGACTTCCTCCCAGTAAATTCTGTAACCCTAACTGAAGATGCTACATTCCTACCTATTCTTCTATTATCAGAAGTGTAGCTACTATTCTTTCATCAGAAGGCTAGCCCCCTTTGGCATTCATTCTACATCCCAGCTGTCTCTTAAGAACTTTTTCTTGCCATATAGAATACGCTTATCAATCACTTGTCACTCTCTGTAACTGTCGCATAAGCACAACCCTCCTGATCAATCATCAGCTTCTTTGTTATCATTGTTGTTTCACGTAACTTTATTGAGATTCTTTTTAGTCCTGGGCATCTCATTAACTGTTCCATAAAATGATGTTTCCATGTGAATTCTTACATTTCTAGCACCACTTTGTTTGTTTTCATTGGACGACAGGAATGGCTCTTTCCTTCTGCAAGTGGATGTCGACACGGACAAAGGAGGATTGACCCTTAACAAGAAGTTCTTCATAGATTTTGGGGATGCCCCTGATGGTCCATATCTGGCCCATGAGATGAGATATCCAGGAGGAGACTGTACCTCAGACATCTGGCTCTAATTATAAGCTTAAAAACGACAGACATGTTACTTCAAAATTTTGAAGTACATTGAAAAGGAGCTATATGAAGTGTCTAGATAACTACTTATTTTATGCTATCATGAGGTTGTATATATATGTGATTGGTAGCAGTAGGTGCACCAATGAACAAAACTTTGTATTAAGAGTTACTGATAAGTCATATATACAGTAGCAATTAACTGAAATTTTGATGTTGCTCAGTTTTGAGCCTCAGTTTTTATTAAATATAATCACTTTTACAATAAAATTCATCTGTTCTTAAATATTTAGATATAAGCCAAGGAAATTAATTTCTTGAGTTTGTGAAACAGCAAAATTCAACAATAGTTGACTTAGGAACATGCGGTAAATTTCAATTCGGCTTTCGATCACTTCATTATGACAACATGGTACTTTTTACCAGGAGGTTCCACTATACCCAGTGCCGAGATATGATGACCTAGTGCTAATGCCCATGACCCAGTAATTTAAAAACCTAATCTGAAAACCACCATAGTGTAGTAACAAATTCTGAAGCTAAAAATGAATACTTTCATCAGTCATTACAGACACAAAAACAGATCCAAGAGTCAATACACAATTCTCACATAGAGCACAACATTATTTCTCTACAACCAGATTTTCTTCTATATGCCTAACAAACTCGACTTCAAACTCAACTCGATTTCATCTTTCTTCTCTTGTTCCGAACACTTTCATGTAAGACTTTCGGCTTTACAGCAGTGGAAGAAGGCGGAGGAGGAGAAGCGGAAGAGATGTCTGGCAATGCTGTGAACTGACACCAGTGAAAGTAAATGAGAAACATCACAAAGTGCATACAGCTGTACGAAGAGATCGCAACCGGAAAAAGGTCTGGGAAACGCTTAGGAGGTTGCAGGCCCAGGTAGAGGCACGTCATGATCACCATTCCAACGGCCGATGCAACAAACAACTAAAACAACAGTAATAAATGTAATGTAATAGAAAACTTAAATGGATCCTATTCAATAGCTCACCATAAAATCCAGTGTAATGCGATATAATAATAATTGAGGATGTGGAAGACTTCATAGCAACCCTTTAAGAAAATCAGCAAAGCAACAGAAGAGCAGTTCCATGAGGCTACAATGGGCATTAATTGTAATTGTAATCACAGAGTTATACAGCCTCTTCAAGTCTTGACTCACCAGAGGCACTCTTCACCCAGTGACAGAAAACCACAAACAAATCAATTTAATAACCACTTACAGAATAGAGGTAAAGAAAGACCACGGAGCTGATGTTGTAAGATGCTAGGCAATAAATTATATTCTATAGAGTTGGACCAACCACAGTAAAGCTTCTGTGCTGCACTGTGAAGGTTGGGATGGGTAACAACCAGGTCGCCCTGTGTGGCAGATCGGAGAAATCTATGGCCAGGAATGAATGAGACCGAAATACAACTCCCTACAATGGAGCACAGTCCACCTTACGCATAAACTTACTTACGCATAAACTAAGATCTTACATTCACTGCATTTGTGCATCGGTAGGCACTAGGCAGTACAATTTCTCAGAGATGAAGTCTGTGAGATGAAACCCTAGGTATATTCCCAATCTGATGGGACAAAGTTGGTTAACAAAGTATTGTCAAACGAATTCTAGGTTTCTTAGCCTTGATCCATGAAGGTGGATGGCTAGTCCTCTGCATAACCTCTTTCCAAGGTGCAATAAACTTTGTTTCTTGGCTAACCTATGTAACATGGATTGAAATCTTTTCAACTTACAATCAATAACAAACGAGGAACAGAGAAAATGGAGAATTCATTTGTCTGTGTTGTCTGTTGACCGTCTGTTTTTGTTGATTTTATGGCTGACTGAACTTCATCTCCCATCAGGATGTCAGCCAACACAAAGAAAAGAATCATGGAAGCCAAATATGCCACAAACAGACCGTCCTTCACTAACAACGGAAGCATGCTGAAAGAACAAATGCAGCTGTCACGAAGCTGTAAAGAAATCTTGGCACATTCACACACAAACACCGACACACACACAGTTGCCTGCTATGTCAAAACTGCAAATGCTTTTTTATCAGCTCTGTTATCTTATTCATCATCCTCTTCATAATCATTACGAGCATCAACTTCATACTTTGGATTATAATCCTTCATCATCATCATCTCCATAATCATCCCCAACATCATCTTCAAAATCCGATACATCTGAAATCACTGTCATCATCTCCATAAATTAACCTTCAAAATCCCAAGTATAAATGCCATCGTCACTATCATTCTTGTTACCATTATATTAAAACTAAAACTCAAAGTTCACATCATGACCATTTCTACCATTTCAATCCATAAATCACTTTCATTATTCAACACTGCTTTTGCAAATATTGAGCCCTGAAGGAACTACCGGTATGTACCTGAACGTGGAGACGAGCAGAAACCAGAGACAGATGAACAAATGATTCGGCAGAAGAAGACAGACCGGTCTACAACACAAACCAACCATCAATGACAATACATAGATGACCAGTAATCACAGGCTTAATGTGTCACCTGCTATGTCTGCTAATCTATAATCAGGCTTAATGTGCAGTGTCGTCTGCTATTCTGTAACTCAATAGAACTAATCTAATCAACTTTGACGACTTCTATTGCACCTATATAATAATGCTTAAGACATAAATCCATGGTTGCTTCAACTGAAAATGCAATCAAAAATCATAATGCATTGAAAAAGTTCAGTCTAAACTGATCTTAATCTCAACCAAAGACTTGACATGTGTTGTACAGGACCTATGAAAACTCACAGCCGATAATCGTAATCAAAATCAGAGATTACACATCTGTCTGTATCAAAATGGACAAAGAATTCACTACACTTATGGTTAAGCAAATGGCACGTTCTGTGGCCATGTACCCAGAAGTATCAGGTTCATCCCTTTTGGCTCAGGGACTTAAAAGAAAGACATCATCTCCCCATAGTCCAATAGGAATATAGAAGCATTTTCAGAGGTCCTTACATACATACCAGTACCATTCATAGATGCTTTACCAGTTGCAAAATATGTAGTATCTACCTGCTTACTTATTTACTGTCCTACTTAGTAAAAGATACACAGCGGCATTCTTCACAACCAAAGACAACTGCGATCAACTGTATGCAGACTGACATTCTTACATAGCTGCCAAAAGAATGGACTTCTCGTGGACTTGAAATGAGAAGAGAAAGAAGACCAGTGATGCATTAACCTGTAGAAAACATAAATGCGAACCATAAATAGAAAAATATCAAACGTTCATCAGTCATGGTTAAATGGATTCTCTGCATACAAGTACATCTTCAGCCACAGTCAAATGAAATTTATACTAAATTAGACTACAATCAAGCATCACAGACAAAATTATATGCAAGATGGCTACTGTGTAGGGACTTGGAGCAAGTTCTTCACTTAGTTGCAGACAGTGGCCTGTACATAATGTGTAATAATAATAATGTTCCAGTATGCCAAAAGGTCTTCCTGAATGCAAATGCAAAATCTGCCACATCAACTACTCACCACTGAAATTTAAAAAATTGCACTGCAATAGGCCCCAGATACCCTACATGGCCATTCTAATGTTAAAGTCCAGGACAATAGTTCATTTGTAGATGAGTAATGCTCTTGGTTGCCCATAGACATATCAAAAGATTAAAATCTTCCAAATAAGGACAAAAAAGCCGAATTTAAACTAACCAAGGAGTATTTAAACTTTGAGATCGACGGCTGCACAATGAGATCAAGCGCAGATGGCACAAGAAAGAGGAGTGTCGTGGAAAGGCTGCACAAAGAAAAACAAAATCATAATGTCACAGATAAATCGTAACCGAGGAATGTAATATTTTAAAGAAACATAGTCAAGATTATTGTTGACTTACTGTTTCACACATGTAACTTTGTATTCTTAAACAATAAATATAACTATTAACAATACATGGTCTTTATCATCAGATTGTCATTGCCAGGTCCTCACTTCAGTCACAAGAGCTATCAGCATATGAGGACTTAAATTTCTATTGAAATTTTTGACAATAATTAAAAGCCAGATTATTAACATCACCATTAACTTTAAACAGCTATAGAAGCTAATAATTAAGGATTAAAAATTCAAATTACCAGATTTTTACCATACTGGAAATGTTGAAGATCTCTTTGAACTTGATCAGAAGAGAAAGACTACACCAAACATTGGCCACTTTATCCTAAAAATTTAATCAAAGACAGTTATAACACAAAGCAAAAATGTGAACACAAAACTTGTCTAATGCCACACAATAAAGTGATACATGACAGAACACAAATAAACCATTATGAAATTCAAACATGTAATGTAATCTAATTTAATGTAAACACAAGGAAATGGAAATAGTTGCAAACCTCAAACAATCCTCTGGCAAATGGAAACAATCGATGAACAACTTGACTGAAAACCTCCCAGCTGTGTAGAAATGGATGCCAACAAATGTAGAATGTCACTAGGACAACGACTGCAAGCTTCGCTAGTTTTGAACAACTAAAAACAACGATGTTAAAGACATCAAATAAAACCTGATAAGAGAAAGTTTGTACAAAGTTCATCTAACAAGCAAGAGTTGTCTGAGGCCCTTCTGATTAGGCTGAGATAAATAAAACAAAAAGTCATGATATTGTAGTCTTATGATTTTCCGCTGTGACATAAAAATCATTCGAATTATCACGCCCAACAGTCTGGAATGTGATGCCAGTCGAAACCTGTGTTCTGGAACTTTCTATCGAAAGTTTCAAGAAGAAACTAGTAGTCTTACATCGACGTATATTGGGTGGACACAGCATAGCACAGCTAAAGTTGTACTGTAAAGTGAAGCTTCCGCCTACTGAACTTTCTGCCAAACATGACGTCAGACAGAGCTCATTAACATAATAGGTTCTGTGTCCATCCAATCAACGACCTCATATAAATAACGCATCCAATAAACGTCGATGATGTGACGTCATGTTTGGCAAACGGCTAGGCTTCAGTTTGAATCTCTTATGCTGTGTCCACTCAATATACGTCGATGTAGTCTTACCTGTTCACGTCATATGACTATGCCGAGCTACTACTAGCACATTTGTGGGGTATTCAGTTATATAACTTGCACCATGTAAATCTTCATATAATAATAATAATTCAGAATTCAACCCAAATTGTAATTGTGTAATTGTAATTTACAGATTTATATAGTGCACCTTTTCAAGAAGACTCATCAGAAGTGCTTCAAATCACAAAGGTCCATGGGTTAAAACATTTTTTCTCAAATGCTATTCAAAATACAATCCTTCGTCAATAAAGTTTTTGTAATAATGGTGTCCAAATGTGTAAGAATGTAAGACTGAATGAATTTACATCAGTATCCTGTGGTGGTGTGACAAACTGATGTTACTGTTTTTATCATTAATCTCTAATCTTTTAACTGGTGCCCACAGTTAACTGCATAAATGATAAGAAACACATTTTACCCTGATTTCAATCCCTTTTTCCGATAAAGATGTACACAGCTTCCAAACAGATAGCAGAAAAAAGGAGCAGCATGGTAGAGCTCCATTTGCTTGTAGTTGAGAGCTAACACAAAGGCAATAGACCCCAACAGGTCATGACCCTTGACAAGGCCAATTACGCCCCAAAGGGCAAGGCCAAGACTCAAGCAGTTATATCTATAACTGAGTCAAGAATTCAGAATCAGAAATGTATATGTTACTTTAAAACATAAAACAATTTAAGCCAATGCTAATAAATGTAACTCGCACTACATAAATTCTGTTTTGCGTTACATTGACTTTCTCCCTTTATATCATTCCCAAAAGTATGATTCTATCTAAACTCAAAGGGCAGCAGCATCATTACTTAATGGTCATTTCTTTCCCTGATTAAATTTTACATTCCTCTAAATTCATTCCACTGACACTTTGTTGAAAATTAGTGATATTTGCTCCATTTTAGCGATGATCATTTTTTTCCCTGATTAAGCCAGAAAATGTCCAGTTTTTTAGAAAAAACCTGGCAGAACAGGGCTGGCCAATGAAGAAGAAAAGCAGTCCCTTAAGCTAGCCCTGAGGCAGCCATGGGTATGAAGCGTTAGCGACTTCATTTTCATAGCCTCGGCACAGGAGGGTGGGTGGGTGGTCCTTTCCCTTACCATCTCACCTTCCCACCGATAGTGTACAGTCAGTGTACTCATTATAGCTGAGTTGGCTAGGAGATGCAGGTCGAGCAGAAATCTTGAACCAAATTTCTGCCCTAGCAGGGATTTGAACCCCCGACCTCTCGATTGTCTGTCCAGCACGCTAAGCACTACACTATTGAGCACCCAGCACAGGACAATGAACAAGACTTATTATTATTATTATTATTATTTATAGATTTATGGTTAAAAATTGTAATCCGAGATGATTATATATGCTTGTTTGTATATTGCTTAAGATTGACACAATTTCCAACCAATAAGAATCACCAAATGTAGGTTGCATATAATTAAACTCATAATTAAGTTTAGGCCTATTTTCACTTGGCTTAAACAAATAGAAACACAACAATGACAAACATAATTAATAAAAATGGTTAATCAATAGATGCAGAGTTAGTAGAAACAAAGGATACTGGAAATGCCCATAGTCAATTAACATGAGTCCGGGATAAAGCAGAACGATCGCGCTAAACAGAAGCTGCAAATTCAAAATACTCATCATTTAGCAATGCAACAGAATGAATTTTACATGCTTTCTGTCTTTCCACATTTAACCCTTTAATGACGAGCATGTACTAAAATGTATGGGAAACCATAAGCGGCTCGTCATTAAAGGGTTAAATGAAGGCAACACATATTTCAAATGATCTTGCCAGGTTTAAGGCAAGATTATACATGCATAGCATCTTCGAGAAACCAATTTTGGGATCTAGGTCCTTTAATATTCTGTATCAGAATTCATCTCAGCAATGCATGCAATTTTCCTCTACTTTTCTCTAAGCAGATATACAAATCAACATTTCTGTAAATTACAGTACAGTAGAACACTGAAATCTGCTTTTAATTGTGTGGCAGCTACATACAGGAGAATCATTGACTGTCAAAACTAAATCCCACAACATACTGCCCACAGGCATGAAGCATTAATTATTCTTTCATTAAGAATTGTGTACCTGGTTGGTTCTGTCTGCAATGCAGGTACATCGCATGAAGTACATGAAGACAGCAGGAATATAAATAAGTACATCGACAGCGAGAACTGCAAAATAAAACAGGAACAAAATCTTATGAAAAACATCAACTTTTGCAAATATCTAAATCATATCATAAAGACAACTTATCACATACAAAGAGAAATAATTAATTATGCCAAAAGTAAGGACAAGATCCAACACACCATTCATCTTCGTACAATCCTCAGTTGCTGGCAACGTTCTGTATATTCAGAGAAACAAATTCTGGAGTATGTTTTGCAGTCAATCAACTCTGAAGTTAAACAACATTGTGCCATCAAGCTTGAAGCATTGCGCATACTATGCAATGTGCATGTCAAAATTGTCTTACATGTAGTTGGATTTATTCACTCGTGCACTCAGAGCAATTATATAGCACCTCTCCAAGATGGCACTCTCAGAGGCACTCCCAGACCAACCACTGCAAAGGACTGCAGAAAATCATCATCATAATTTAGGGCATAAATACATAACTTTGGAATTTTACTGTAACCTGCACATCTTCAAGAAAAGTAAGTGGTAATGGATGTCAATGCCTTTTCTTATTTTCCTGTAAGAATGTATTGCTACCTGTGTATCTCATGAACAGTTTGTGGTCATAACTTTCATGACCTCTTGATTTGTTAAGCTCAACCCAGGACGAGTTCAGATGATGGGCCCTGGAATACAAGAATGAACAGCTCACCATCATAACTATAGACTATACCAACAAATCAGACAGTAGGTAAGATAATTAAAATAGAAATTTATACAGGAAACATAGTTCTTCACCGAAATGCATGTAAGAAACAAATTTTCAAGTGAGAGTAGCAACTAAGAGACTGTCAAAGACATATATCAAGTTATTGTTCCGCATGTGCCCCCTGGGAACTATAAAATAAGTACGCTGAATATATACACTGTCACAGGCAAGTACAGAGATAGAGGACTGACAACCTATCCTCAAATAAACATGGCTGTCTGCTGGGGAAAACACAAGGGACAGCTTTTCTTCTCTTTTCTCAATGTTACATAGGTGAGACAAGGGATCAGAAATGAGTCTGTGGATGTTGGAAATTTTAGAATATGAGTATTTTACATATTCTTAAACGATAACATTTTTTGCTTTAAAATGACACCAAAAGTTTGGTTCTACCTTATTTTTTGACAAAGTAACGAATGATTATGTCTTTTTTTATTAATATTTTTTCATTTATTTTAATATATAATCACAAAAAATCTTGTATTCTCTGTTCAAAATTCTGAAAATACACATTAAAACAATGAATTTCGTCAAATGTGAGAAATAAGAAATGTAAAAAAAATGTTTTTTCACCAATTTTCATCAAAATCTGAAAATAAGAAAAAGTGACAGCATATCATATTTTGCTGTTTTCCTAGCAATGTAAATTGCCGACATCCGACTCATTTTGATCCCTTGGGTCACATATAATAAAGAAATAATAATAAATAATAAATCAAATTTATTTATGGCAAAACATATTCTGGCTTTTTGGAAAAGAAATTCTAATAAAATTTTATTTAATAAGATTTCTTGGTAGGTAAATACATACACAGAACCCATGATCCAGCTGTGGTAGGCAGTAAGGGGTGGATAGTCCAACCCCCAATACTGGAGATCATTGTCTGTAGTATTTCGGTACCTGAAGTCAAAATAGAACAGACTGTTCAGGTTAACTCCAGAACGACTCTCAGCACTTGAACATACACACGTGTGCTTTCTGAAGTAGAAACTGATTGAATAATAGATGTCAGGTCAGTAAAGGCCCCCATGTCTCATATTAGCACTTAGGGGTGTGCTCCTATCAAGAGGCAAAGTCCTGGACAGGGCAAGTGAATCTCTAGACTTACTTCCCAGTTTACACCAGTACCAAATTATATCGCTTGGTGACAGCCAATACCAAATTATATCGCTTGGTGACAGCCAGTACCAAATCATATCGCTTGGCGACAGCCAGTACCAGACTATATCGCTTGGCGACAGCCAGTACCAAATTATATCGTTTAGTGACAGCCAGTACCAAATTATATCGCTTGGCGCTCAGCCAGTACCAAATTATATTGCTTGGTGACAGCCAGTACCAAATTATATCGAATAACACAGCCAGTACCAAATTATATTGCTTGGTGACAGCCAGTACCAAATTATATCACTTGGTGACAGCCAGTACCAAATTATATCACTTGGTGACAGCCAGTACCAAATTATATTGCTTGGTGACAGAGCGACAGGGTCTGCAAACAACTTGCCCAGGTTCATTACACGAGGTCGAAACTGCAACCACATGATCATCGACCAACTGTGTCACCAATAGACAACTGTTAGCCAGCAAGTCAGCTGGAGCGACTGCTTGATTGGCAAATTGACCGACTGACTGACATGAATGCTGATTGAATGTAGTTCTAATTGCTGTTAATATGACGCAAAGATTCACACACTTGACTGACCAAATTTTCATACTGCACGTCATTATTGTTTGTTACTCATGAGCGGGTTTGGATTCGACACAGTCTTACTGACCTTCAGTCTCCCAAAGTCTTCCATCTTAGGGTCCCTCTTAGGGTCCTCTATACTATCTATCTATAGCCTTTACATCATCAACTAAGTCTTGTCCCTTTTTGGAGGATTTCCGCTCACCAGTACATTGATTGTACTCGGGCAAATGCCACGACAGCCCACTTAATTTCATGTATATATTCAAATTTGTATGCAAGCGTTCAAATACCAATCTTCAGCCGGAAGATTATAAGTGATTTCCATCCAGTGTCTCTGAGCTTCATAATCGCCATACATCGGAGGCTTCTCAGCACCTGAAAGAAAAATATCATTTTACTTAGTCTGATGTTCTGGATATTATGGCTTGGTTGTGGTGTGCCATACGTTGATGCATCATGCATTAGACACCGGGGCATTAGAAGTTACTAATTACAATTAATTACAATATCTCAACTTCTACTGATGAATCATTGGACCAGTATTATGTTTTACTGCCAGGTTTCTGAAGCAGAGAGTGCAATGCACATGCAAAATTAGAGAAATTCGAGTACAGCTGTGCTGTGGACTTACAAGATGAATAGAAATCAAATGATCAGCATAAGCCTCATTACGGAATCTAACTGAACATATGTGAAAACTTCAGGTGCTTGTTTAAAATGAATACTGTGGCTGGTTGAGCTTCTAAGTTTCTAATTTTACAATTTACGGATCGACAATTTAATCTGGATTTTCTGGTTGACGCTAAGACCCTATGCAGCCAGATGAATACATTGACAATGCATTCCGCATTTGGTGGATGGAGACAGACCACACACAGAGAAATCTTCCATTTTATTCATTCATTCCAAATTTATATAGCGCCTAGTGAAAATAGAGGAGGAAACAGATCACCTACCATTACCGTTCTTCCGTTCAAGGACACGCTATGACCCTGCACGTGCTTCTCACAAATACACACCCCGACTTGATTTTATTTACTGTTATTTAAAAAGCATAAATCAAATAATCACATAAACATGCAAAATAAATACAATTTTCAAGGCACGCATATTTATGTAGCGCCAAGCTTTACCTGAATATGGATGAAGTGATATTGCCCATCTGATTATAACAACAAACAAAATTATTATGGCCAAATGCACCGTGGAATCCTTCATAGTTACTTTACACAGCTTATAATAATTATTACTTTAAATGATGAAATTAATCCGGAAAAATAAGTAACTCATCGGGCAATCCACGACAACATGCTGCAATTCGCCACAGCTTGGAAGTGGGCGTGCCAAATATTCGAGTACTCAAATACTGAGTAAAATAAATATAGCGCACGTCAAATGATCAACTTCACAGTAAAGCACTACCATTTCTATTAGGAAATTACCAATAAAATAAGTAATTAGTAAATATGTCAACATTTTTATTGTAATTGCAATTTCCACAACGCCACTAGGTGGCATTTAAAAAAAGAGCAGTAGGACGTGATGGACGCCTTGCATGGCTGCCAAACAGTTAAATTCGTAATAACTTGTGATCACCCGTTCATACTATGAATTGTAATCATCCTGCGTACTTATCAGTTTGAAAAATAAATTATTATAATTATTACTGAGGGAAAACAAATAGGCTAGCAGGCACCCTGTTCTGACAACCCCAAAACCACATGAAGCAAGAGCAGGAAAGGTGGGTGATACATAATTATGATCGGAGAAGCTATATAATTAATGTTTTGGTCTAATATCACAGGTAAGTTACGGACAGCAGAATAATAATTTGTACTTTAGTAGTGAATGTGTGATCGATGGGTGCAGCTAGAGTAGGCTATTATAGGTCTAGGCCTATAGCTTATAGGTTGAGGGAAACAGGCCTTGACTATAATATATAAGCTGGCTAGGCCTATCTATTTATGAACTCAGTTTTAACTTTTAGACGAGTTCAAACAGAGGAGATTTGATGTTTTCCGGGGAGGGGACTCAGAGAGATTTGGGTAACCACATGACGATTATGATCGATCGATGGAGTGGTATAGCTATAGAAGCTGTTTGGAGAGAGAAAGGGATGAACAATTATTTGGTGTCGTCAGCAGAGTTAGCTTATAATATTTTATAGCCAAGTTCGATTCGCCCTAGGCCTATAGGCTAAAGGGCTACAATTTGAATAACATCTAGAAACTTCTTGCTTCTAGAAACATCTTTGCTTTCTGCCCTGGCAGCGAACACAAAACTCTGGGTGTTCTTTCGAGAATGCTATATCTTATAGGCTAGCCGTCATAGGCCTAGGCCTACTGTAACGCACCCAATGCACGATGCATAACCTCCACGTGCTTCTCAACAGTACGAAACAATATAATATATTGTCATGTTGATAAATATCCTATAACAGCCTTGGCCTCGACCATGGCAACACGTCTTTGTAATAGTATATCGACAGGAAACTCCCCTTGAAGCGTGACGCCCATCGACGTAGCCTATATAAAATTATCGTACCTCACTCGCTGCCATACACAACTGCGTGTGAATAGTTTTATGAATAATTATTCTCAAATCGGCCAAATTTACTATAGCATGATTGTCTATCATGCTGATGCCCCTAAATTACACTTTGGCTCGATCAACGTAATGCGTATGCTTTGATTCACGGGCGTCGTCAGGGTTTTGAGAGTATAGGGATACGTATACTTATGGACGGTTCCAGAGCGGAATAATTAGAAAAGTACTGTGGTGATTATTATATCCACATTTTCGTGGTTTATTGAAACATGGGGGGGGGGGGATGGACAGTTTAACCAATCTAGCGTGCATGCTGCTATATAGGCCATATACGTGCCCATCTGGATAGGCCTCACTTTCGACAATTATCTGATCCATGCTACGAACTCGCCAAAACTTCACTCTTGCAAGGCTCACGCAAGACTTCACTCAAAACAGAAAACACTCCAGCAGTTTCACAAATTCTAATCCTGATTCCTCGTCTTCGCCTCGTAACCCCACTTGCTGCCCCAATTATAAACGCCACATAAGGGGCCGTCCATAAAGTACGTCACGCTATTTTTGACCATTTTACCCCCTCCCCTGTCACAAACTGTCACAAAACTCGGACCCCCTAAAGTACGTCACACTTTCCGAAAGCAAGGCTAATACATAAACAAGGCTTCGCAACAGCATTATTACTAGCGCTCCTAGCGAGAGGAATCGTGAAAAACACATTCAGGAGATATGCATTTCATGCTATTTTGACATAAAAACTAATTAAAATGTTTCAGAAAATTTTTGAAAATTATTTTTAAAGCTATGAAATTCTACTAAAAAAAAATATAAATAAATTATAAATAAAATATAAAAAATAAATGTGTGACGTCACACATGGCCTGACCCCCTCCCCTGTCACAAACTGTCACACTTTCGTAAACCCCCCCCCCCCTGGGGCGTGACGTACTTTATGGACGGCCCCTAACCTAGGCCTATCGTGAGGCTGTCTACAGGAACTGAGGAGGCCTTCAGACTGATCCTTGGATTCTTGACATGGAATCGATTCCGACCTCATCAGCTCATTGCGTTTTGCTTTAGCCTAAGCCCAAGGATTCTATATTAATTAAGGTCCTTGGCCTAAGCCTACTGAGCACCTATTCTTAGCTAGCCTACTGATCAGCGCCTGCCGCCTGTGGATAACGCGCTTCGCGCGACTTTTTTGGCGCTGGAGAAATCACAAGATTACGATTACTAGATAGGCCCACATATAGTGGATAGGATCGTAATAAAGATGGTAATCGTAAGATAATTTTGCAATAATCCATATAGCACTTCCTTAATTCGGAAATTCGGAACAGCTTCAATATGCGGCCAGTAGCGGCGCCAGGATATCAGGTTTGGGGTCTAAACCCCAATTCCTTCCCTTTCTCCCCTCCTCTCTGGCATTGGCAGTGAGTTCCCACTTTTGTTTGGGGGGCCTGAGCCGCCGATAGGGTGGGGCTTCAGCCCACCCTAGCCCCATGCTGGCGCCGCCACTGTTTGCGGTAGCCTATTATAGGCTATGGTTTCTGACTTTTTGTTCAATTGCTATTGGAGAGAATCCACAAGCCTTGGCCTTTGACGTTGGTCCAACGTGCGATGAGAGAGAAAATCGGCAGAAATTGTCTGTTTACTATGACATGCAGGCGGGGTTTTTGTACGGATCAGTCGGTGTAGGAAGTGTTTTTAAACGATGTCTTTCAAGATAAACTCAAAATACCTTTTGTTAGGTTTCCTATGTTTAATGTCCATCAATTTGTCTTTAGCATACGCTCGTAGGAAAGGAGGCGCCGACTGTCTGCGTGAGTATAATCAATAGTCGACTTTAAATCCTTTAATACTTCGCCGGTTTTCCCAACATCCGTTTGTAATCGTAATCATAAACTTCAAATTTCGTATATATTTTGATAATGAGGTCGTCTAACCGATAGCGGCAAGCTGATAGAATCGGGGGCTGAAGGATGCAGTGCGTGAGTTTACTGGCGTCGTGAATGTCGGTTAGGGTCAGTTTAGGCGTCGTGAGGGTCGGTTAGGGTCAGGGTTAGGGCTAGTGTCGTCATTAGAAAATCTCGTGGCGTCCGCGAAGCATGCGCAAAGATACTGTATAATTCTTCAGCCCCGATACTATAAGTTTGCCCCAGCCAACGGGTACGGGATAGGTGCCCTGGTTTGGCGCTGTGACCAGGGCCTTGCCCCAATTTATATCCGTGAGCTCTGCTGTTTGACTTCGGGTGTCCCAGAGCTTCGCCCCTCGTCTCTGTGGAAAAGGAGTTCTTCTGGTTCCCTCTGCTCGTACCGCAACTATGTGGAATTGAGCTTTTTTCTGTGGTAGGCCAGTAATCTGGAATGGTCTTCCTTTAGAGCTGCGTATACACCGTTGGACTCTACCTGAAACTTTTGCCACTTAAACCTGTTCGTTTTGGGCGTGTTTGAGTCTGGAGTGCCTCTGAGTAGTTTCCTTGAAGAGGTGCTATATAAATTCCTGAATGAATGAATGAATTTACAATTACATATTTGTACATGGGATCTTCTGAAACAAGTTTCAGTGAAAGTAGAACTTTACCACTTCCGATGACTCAAGAAACATTGTGCACTTATCTTAAACTACATCTGTTTAGAACAGTCGAATAGCCATGTTTAAATGTATTTGGGTGTGTGATACATTTTTAAAGAATGTAAACATTTAGATTTATGTATGCCGTGTGGTAGGCTAAAGTAGTTATACTGTTAATGCTTGATTGAAGAATTCAGTGTTTAGTGAACCTTGCAAACTGCTCATACTCTGGCAGTGCCAGTCCCAAGCCTGGAGAAAGGAGGAGGGCAACACTAATCATCTTTGTTTTAACAGTGTCGTTAAACAGCAACTGACCAGTTTTAGTGTGCCTTGGGCCATTACCAACAGTGGCTGTTATCTGTATGGAGGAAGGCGAAAATTATCTCTGGTTCAGACTATATAAACTATATAAACAAATGGGATGCGTTATTTGAGGCCAACAGAAGGGGCTTATAATTGCAGTTTCATAATGATGATGATTGTGACTACATGTAGTTAATTAAATAGTGGCAAGGCTGAGGCTATGGACTATGGCAGAACAAAGGGTGCTGTATGTGGATTTAAATTTAACAGTGTAGTGAGTAATGCAGTGAGTAGTGGGAGATGGTAGCCAAATGGATAAAATGCTCAGCCTGTAATGCGGAGAGTATTGGTTCAAGCCTCTCCTGCGATGGTCACTGTATGTAAGGACCTTGAGCAGTCCTTTGCACCCAGTTGCTCAGCGCCCTTGAGATTCTGTCTTATGGTTGATTAGTCGTGTGTGCACCAGAGATGGGTACGATTAGCTAGAATTGCTAATCGATTAGAATTAGAATTAGCTAATGAAATTTGCTAATCGATTAGAATTAGAATTAGCTAATGAAATTTGCTAATTGATTAGAATTAGAATTAGCAAAATCTTCTAGCTAATCGATTAGAATTAGAATTATCAGCAGCTAATCCATAGTGAAGTGGTAACATCAGTTGCGTGAAGAGCAGTAGGTAGCGGTCCACTCAGCCTATCATTTGCGAGATGGCGCATTGGTAAAAATTTTAATGAGATGTAATCATGTAGGACGTGATGGGCGCCTTGCATGGCTGCCATATACAGTTAAATTCGACTCCTGTAATAACTTGTGATCATCCGTTCATACTGAATTGCAATCATCCTGCGTAATTGTCAGTTTGAAATTGTGCACTTCTGAACTTTGGAAAGAGGGCAATACCTGTATCAAATGCAGTTGTATTGTATTTTATATAATCAAATAAACAAATGGGATGCATTATTTGAGGCCAACAGAAGGGGCTTATAATTGCAGTTTCATAATGATGATGATCGTGACTACATGTAGTTTCATTAAATAGTGGCAAGGCTGAGGCTATGGACTATGGCAGAACAAAGGGTGCTGTGTGTGGATTTAAATTTAACAGTGCAGTGAGTAATGCAGTGATATTGGGACATGGTAGCCAAATGGATAAAATGCTCAGCCTGTAATGCGGAGAGTATGGGTTCAAGCCTCTCCTGCGACGGTCACTGTATGTAAGGACCTTGAGCAAGTCCTTCGCACCCAGTTGCTCAGCGCCCTTGAGGTTCTGTCTTATGGTTGATTAGTCGTGTGTGCACTTCTGAACTTTGGAAAGAGGGCAATACGGTACCTGTATCAAATACAGTTGTATTGTATTTTATAAAACCAAATCAAATCAGACGAAAATTGTTTGCTTGTAAAGAAACGGCATACATGTGAAATGTTATAATCCTGGTGCAGTGTTACAGGATTCAGTTAGAAGCAACTGGCTTAACCCTTTCGTTACTGCGCACGTTCCCAGGCGCCGTACGGGGAATTCTAGGGAAAATATGAGATTATGTGAAAATAGTGAAAATTACATTATTTTAGCTATTCAGTTAAACTAAGTTGGAATTATTGTTTTTACATTTTTCAATGAGTTTTTCCTATGGTATGTATGTCCGTATGTCTGTATGTGTGTGATCACCAAGAAAAACGAAATAAGCAACAAAACGTTAACGTTTCTTTCAAACCAATTATAGATGCATCACTCTTAGATTGCATGTCGTTAGTAACCGAACGTAAGCCGGAACAAATGTTTAGTGAGTGATCGCTTACTGCAGGCCGTTCATCGTCAATTTCAGCGTCAACGTCGGATTGTTCAGAATTACATTCATCGCCGTCTATAACTTCTAACTCATCTACACCTAAATCTAACTCTTCACTGTCTTTATCGTTAAAAATTTCCTTCAAAACGTCTTCACCAGTCATACGTCTTTTCGCCATTTTTACCTTGAACAATCGACGCTTGCAAATGTGGTCTACGTGAAAAATTTCCATAGACAAATATTTTTACAAGAGAATAATGTTCAGACCATCGTAATATACGGTTATATCACCCACGCAGCATACTGGGCCTGACTACAAGCTACAGGTTGTATCCCCGTCGCGGCGACGGGTGCAGTACAGCAGATGGGTTTAGTAACCCGTCGGCGCGACGGGTCCAGTAACGAAAGGGTTAAACTAGCTCTGGCTGCTATTTTAAAGATGCAGTTGTTATACTTGTTATATTTCCATAAATACTTCCAGGAGACAAGTGTAAATATGCAGGTTTCTATAGCAACCAGAAGGCCTTGACCTCATTTTTCAATGAATTTATTGGGTGATGTCCTTCACAACAGCAGACCAATTGATTAGGTACCATAACATTTAAGGTCCTTGTGTACGGACTCCACTAGCCCGAGTTTCAAATTCTCTTAAATAAACCATGTTCGGTATAAGAAGTGTCATCCACATGCCTTGAGATGCCTTCATAACTTATGCAGACGATTGTAATCAAAAGCACAAGATTTATAGTGCTTCTGAAGAAAGCTAAGTGATGGGAACGAGCTTATTCGCAAGTGTTCAGTCAAAATTGATAGTCTGGTTCAGTGCTGATTGAAGATGCATGTATTGCACGTTATCCATAAGAAATTAACAAAGCAAAATGCCTTGCTAAAAGGAAATGGAGAAAACAGACGAGACATTGAGAAAGGAAGGAAGAACTTGAGGAAGGTTAGTTTGTTGAAACACTGTGCTTTGTAACTGTCAGTCAGCTGTGCAGTCTTCACATGTTCAGAGAATGTAATGGAACATGTTATTTAAGGCTTACTGAAGTTGTTTTCACATGCAGTTCATATCACATTATCAGTCAGTGCAAAGGAACATGCTATCCAAAGATTGTTGTTTTTTAAATGCGGGTCATTGTTTATTTGGGGAATAGGAACATAGGGGAAGATGTGGGATGTTAGTGTCGCTGTGGGATGAAACTTCCTCATCAGGCTATTGTATTTTTTCCTGAAGGTAATTTGACTTCTGAATTGCGGAAGTATGCAATGGTGATTTAATTGAAGGAGGCCTCCATGCAGGATTTGCAAGCCATTGAATTGGCTTCTAGCCTATATGCACACTGGCCTCTAACCAGTTTATGCTGTATAATTATAAATCACCTGCAGATATAGTTGCAGGGTGTGATTTGCCGGGGGGTTGGGGGGTCGGACCCCCTCTTTGCTAAGGCCCGACCCCACACTTCGACCTCCAAAAAAAGGTGTGGGGGTCCAATTTCGACCCCCTCTTTTGGCAGTGCGGCCAGTGCCACAAGAGGGGGTCGAAATTGGACCACTGCAAGCAGTTAGTAGGACTTATTCGTTTCATTTCCTCATTCGTTCAACAGTTGACAGTTGTGAGGCTCTAAAGAAGAAGAAACAAACAACAAAAACAACAAAACTGAGCGATAATAGATGATTGTATAATTTGTATTTCTTTTCACGATTTCTGAATGCTAGTCAAATCTGGATGAGAAAAGCTGTAAGTCACTGTTAAAATTTACATAGCCTAACTTAGGCCTACTTAAATGTAGGCCTACAGACTACAGTAGGCTACAGATTAGATCGGTTGAGGTTTCTGAAAGAGTGTGTTTAATATTGATGCAAGCAGCAAACTTAAATCAATTCACCTCGTTTCATCCAATGACGTCAATGAAATAGACTGCGCTATATTTTTAACAATTATTTTAAATACTAGACGGGGAGACAAAAAAAATTTATATTGGTACCCGGACATTGAGTGTAACAAGCTGATTTTTTAGGGAACTATCCGGAAGGTATTAAGGAAGACTCCTGCAAAAATCGTCCTTTATCGTCCATTGGGAAAAAAAGTTATGAAGGTTTTAGTGATGAGTTTATGCTTGAGCGATATAAGAGGTCTTTGAGTAGTAAACAATGTATAAACAATGCATACACAAATTAATAGTGCAGGATCTTAGCGTCAAAAAGCATTAGGAATATTTCACTTCCGGAAGCGTAGTATACATATAACTTTTTTAAGTTCGGGGAGTGTCCTGAAACAATGTTCGGCGAGAAACCGTTCGTGAGACGTGCAGGGATTCCGGAATTTGAACTTAAAGTATTAACTTTTGTGTTGCTTTGATTGAGAGATAGTACAGGTTTATCGGATTAGGAACGTTTAACTTCCGGAAGCGAATTACACATATAACTTTTTAAGTTTGAGAGAGTGTCCTGAAACAATGTCAGTCAATGTTAATGGCCCTGCTGTGCAATTTTTCAAGTGTCACGAGTATGTCTTATCTTGGTTCAAAAAAGGCAGGCATGGTGCCAACGACAAACCAACAGGGAAGAAAAGGAATGTTGATGAGCTTAGACCAAGATATAAACTTTTTGCCATGATTAAAGACTAGTCACTACCACTTAGCTAGAGTTCATCACAAATTAGGCTACATCATACATGACAATTTCATTTCAATAATTTTCGCATGATGACTAGTTCATCATAAATAATTTGCACTTCGTTATTGATGATTCTTGTTTCTGTTGTCATTTGAAATTATTTCTGTTTTTAGTCCTCAATAGGAACACAAATATCTTCTTATTTGAAGTTATTTCTTGTGAGTTGTTATAAGAACAGTATTTAGTTTATGCGTTACAGCTTGTGACTTGTGAAGTTCCGAGCACTTCGTTCATCCTAGGACCTTACTATTGTTTCATTATTTTGAGTGCTGACTGCTGAGTATTATTCTCACTTTGCGTTGTACTAAGTAACAAGTATTTTGGTGCCAACTTCCAAGTATGCTCGGCTTTCCAAGGGTACATATACTAAGTATGATCATTGATTTTGGTGCTAACTGCGAAGTATTGATCGTGTGCTGGACTGCCGGTAGAAGTTTCAAGTTTTTTGGTTACTACATTTTCTGATTTCATTCGCTTTAAATTGTGACCTCAATATATCCTGCACCTGTGCATTTTACTGCATTTGTACAGCCAACTTTTATGTTGAAGTTAGACTTTTATGTTCTTATGTTGCACTATGCCACTATTATAAACTTCAAACCCTTTAACATAAATAACATGTTCACTGATCTTTAAAAAGGTGATATTATTCAATTCATTCAATTCACTTTCAATAGAAGATTTTGCTTTGGATTGCACCAAATCAATAGCGGCCGGGGCTCCGCCCCGGACCCCGCTGGGGAGCTTACGACGCTCCCTCAGACCCCCTAGTCGGATATGCCGCGGCGTATTTTGGCCCCCCAAAACAAGGAAATTAAGCCGACCCCCACACTTCTTTTTTGACAAATCACACACTGTATAGTTGACATAATTGTATTGCATATGATATCTAGATATATTTATATGATTTACAGACAATGTAATTTATATTATATATGTCAATGTCTATGCATATATCATTGGATATATATATATATATATATATATATATATATATATATATAATGTGCAGCATTACTGGCTACATGGTTAAATCTATTTCTAACACAAACACAATATATATATATGTATTATATAATAACTGGCTAAATGATGTATAGGCATGCATAATTCAGTTAGTATGTATATTAAATATATTTATACATTGGGCCTCCTTAATTAGGCCTTATTGCATTTTCTGTTTAACTTCTAATTATCATGTGATGAGAAGTTGTAAATTGTGCAAAACATGTGAATATGTCTGCTTGAGATTACAAAACATGTGTTAACCTGAGATTGCAAGTGATAGGATAGAAAGTTAATGTCGTGAATTTTCTAAAACTCTTCTGCAAGCAAATAATAGTTCTGAATGAATGATATTTTAGCAGTCCTGTTAGCTAGCACTGAGGCAGCCATGGGTAGTAAGTGTTAGCGACTTCATTTTCTTAGCCTCGGCATATGAGAGCAGGTGGCCAGTACTCTTCCTCGCCGTCTTATCTTCCCACCAACAGTGTACAGTTGGTGTACTATTGTACTCATTATGGCAGAGTTGACAGGGGTGCACGTGGAGGAGCAATTTTGAACCAAATTTCTGCCATGGCAGGGATTTGAACCTCTGACCTCTTGATTGACAGTCCAGAGCACTAACCACTACACTATCAAGCACCCTTGGGGTGAAACATTTACGTTATTTGCTTGGCCTAGAGATGATTCTTGTATCAGCTTTTAAAGTTGTTTAATTCAGTAAAAGAGGTTAAGGAGGAAGGAGGAGGAGTGAGCTTTGGAATGAAGGTTTCCTATTGTATTGTGTTAAGTGTTGTCAAAGTTCATTAAGAAGAACTGGTTCTGAAAATCTGTGCCAAGCGCTACACATGTTGACTTAATAAGGATGTGTTAATTGTGACAGATCTGAATTAAAACCCGGACTAAGAGGTGAGAAGAAGATGTGGGGACAGATACTTCGGTGAATAAATACATGCATGCATGCATAATTACATATATCCAGTGAGCAGGAATGGCTGCCTTGAACTTTGAAATGGTAAAGAATGCACTGACTGTTCTCTGTGAAGCGCTGAAGGGTGTTGTTCAAGGTTACCGAGAGTTCAGTTGTTGCCCTGTGTTTGCAGACTAATCAGATAATGATTCTTTAACCTTTCACTATCAGATCAGCGTCATACGTTATGCACATAACAGTGAAAATGTGAATAGGGAATATTATCTTCATTTTCTATCTCTGTGTTTGAACCTGTCAGTGTGTGTCATTCTTTCAATAGTCTGTCTCTGTCTGAATGAATGTATGCATTTATATGTGTATGTATGTATTTATGAATGATTGATGACCTCGTGATGGGAGAAAGAATAGATTAGGTGTGAAAACGAAAGATAGGACAACAGATCGAAAACGTGTGTTTTTCTTTTAGAGTGACATGAAGATGGTTTTTCATTGAAATATGAAGCATTTGTGTCTATTATGTGTTTTTTACAGTATGTACATTTGGGGTGGGTTTACTCGAGCAGCTGGCTCAGATACACAACGAGTCCATCACAAAAGCAATGGAGAGATCCTGCAAGTTCTTTTACCACCAACCAGATTACAGAAAAGCCTGTGAAATGATTGTTGATTTTGTTGGGCCAACTCTTATCAATATGTGAGTGTAATTTTGTTGGGCCAACCTTATCCATATGTATCATTTTGTTGGGCCAACCATTTATCGATCTGCATCAGTTTGTTTAGGTCAACGTTTCTTAGCTGTATCATTGTACTATGTTGTTCTTTGGAGCCTGTAGCCCTAGCTGTTGTTTAGTGGAGCCCGTGTGGCAAGATCGAAGAACCACATTGTTAGACAATGATTTAAACCCATACCTCTGATTCCAGTATTGATGTCTAGAACATAAATCTCATATAATTCATCCACTCGATATCTGGTACAGTTGATGTACATGCCTTTCAATATTATCTTCCTCTGTGGGAAGAAACTGTGGCATCAATTCTATCCCTAATCTGCTCTGCTGAAATAATCAAGTGCCAAAACCTGTTTGTTGTAGGTTTTATTTTCGCTATACTCCAGACGTGATATGTGCCGAGATTGGTTTGTGCCCGAAGTCTTTCAAAGAAGGCATTCCACAATGTCATCTGTTTCCTCTTCCACCATGGGTGGGTGCTTAACATCGATGATCTTATGCAATATACAATGCACAACATCACATGTAATTTGTAAGAGCATGATAATATCGCAGTTGCAAATTACAAATTAGATATTTTGTCACAAGTACAAAATTTCAGGTGCAATAAAGCATGTAGCAATACAATAAAAAATATTTGATAATATCCAGCAATAAACAATAATTGATGCAGGTCTCTCATGGTCAGTTTGATCTTCAATGAGTTTGTTCTTAAGTCAGTTTGTTTTTCAACACAATTTATAAGCAACTAATTATAATTTGTGTTAATATTTGACCACTCAGTCAGTCTGTTTCTTTGTTAGTCCTTATTGTTTCCTCTCTGATAGTTAAGTTGATTAAATTGCATTATTTTGGTTTTCATGCATATTTGACCAACATTGTTAGGCTGATTCCCATGAAGAGAAGATGAGAAAGAAGCCTACTACCTTAGTAAGAAATTACAATTTAATATTTACATTCAGTCTACTAACATGTACTTTTATATGATGTGGCATATATATAGCACCAGTTTAATAGAAAGTACTCACTAGCATTTTCAAAACAGCTTAACACCAGAATTATATCAAATCATTTCTGACAGGGTAACGTTGGAAACTGCCATCAATAGGTGAACAAGGTGCTTGATAGTGTAGTGGTTATTATGCTGGACTGTCAATCAGTAGTTCAAATCCCTGTCAGGGCAGAAATTTGGTTCAAGATTTCTGCTCCATCTGTGCTCCTAGCCAACTCGGCTATAAGGAGTCAGTGCACTGACCATACTATGTCTATGGGAAGATGATATGGCGAGGGAGAGGATTGGTTACCCACCCTCGTCTGCCATGCTAAGAAACTGAAATCGCTAACATGTCATACGCATGGCTGCCTCCGGACTAGCTTATCTTATCTTTTTTGTTTCAGAGTGATGCTACATTTCCACCTCTGTGTGACTGGCCAGGAGCTTCAATTATCTGTGAGCACCTTGAAAGGTGAATATGTTGGAAATTCATTGTAATAGGCTTTGTTAGAACTCGAGTTCTGTCATTTATAACACAGTCGGGATTATTCAAAATGAAGCTGTTCAGTTTCATGGATCCTATAACTGCAGGTGATGTACTGCCTGAGCAAGATGACTTGGCACTGGCTTTGAGACAACAGTTACTGACAATCAGTCAATCAATCAATATTCGTTTATCAATATTCGTTTATTCTGAATAACGCCAAAAAATATAGGTGTGTTTCCGGTAACAGTGGTTTTAAAATTTGGGTAGGTAGGTAGGAAAAAATGTTATTTTGTAAAATATTTTTATGCAATTCTGCATCGTTGTATAATAATAAACGAATATATAGTCATCATATTTCACCTTGCTGAGGCCAAAAAATATTTTTATGCAATGGAAAGCAATGTTATCAATGTCGCAAAATTTAAATTCATGTGTCAATTAAAAAATTTTTTAATTAAAAAAGAAAAAAACGCCTTCACAAAATTTTCCCAGGTCGGGCCTAAAAAAGTGACTCGGTCGGGTTACCGGAAACACAACATTATTTTGTTTTGGCCAAGTTGTCACAGACGCAGCTTGTTACAATGAAAACTGATTCTTAGTTTAACAAGGTTTCAAGTACGACGGATTACAACAAATTATTGTATTGGACAACGAAATGACCTGTTAGCTTGGTGGAAGGTCTATAATATATATATATATATATATATATATATATATATATATATATATATATATATATATATATATATATATATATATATATTTCACTTATGTGTTAAACATATACACACACAAAACACACACACATAGCAGAACATTCTGATGTAAACTGATGCTTGAGGGCAGTTATGCAATACTTGTTAAATGTAATTGTATTTGTAATTGATACTAATGTCATTGTGATTCTATGGACCTCGGCTGAAAACAGGTGTACCCGGTAATTGTGATTTAGTTAACAAGTACAAAAGTAATTTAATTGAGTTTGGAGATGTAATTGACCCATTTATCCATGATCCATGGTGCAGGAGACACTGGCTTCATTTTCTACGAATTGTTCGTCATATTTCAACTTTATAAAGGCAAGATCTTCTCAGGGAAAACTCACACCTGAACACTACGTTACAAGGCAAGCAATCAACAAGTGGTCAACTAGATTGAGATATTTTAGGTTGTGTTGCTTTACAATGGTCAACAATACATTACTTTAACAGATAGCTTCTGAAAACAATAGATATAAAAAGTAACTTTAGTCTGCTAGCATTTCTTTGGTGATTTTTCAGGTCAAAAGATTTGCATTGTCCCGTACTTGATTTAGATAATGACGGCTTCAGCACAAGAGAGGTAGTAAATTTTGCTATCAAATAAACAGATTTTCATGAAAAACAGTTAAAATTAATAAAACTACAACTCTTGTGTAGTTTTTTCTGTGTTCCGTTGACTGGTTTCAGTTAGAATGAATTCCAGATTATACCGCACTGTTTTATAATGTTTCAAACAGGCTACCAATCTACTGCTGTGAAATTTGTTTGAAACAGATAATTTACGGGATGATTGTAAATGGTGCATACTGCAGTTTCTGCACTGTAATTATTATTATGCTATCTGGTACGTGTAGTTAGGTAGAACAGAACAATCATGTGAGTGTGCTTAGTTGTGTGTACTTATGGTCACATAATTATGAAGTCTCATGACAATTGAATTTGTTTAAACATTTTATAGGTGAAGCAGGAGTTGATTGCTTATTTTGAGTCATGTTTTCACTTCTTTGTCCACAATTTGAATCCTGGTGCATCACTTTTTATTGATAATTGGTTGTCAATCCCATCAACATAGGTTGTCCCATTGCTGGTTGCTTTTGGTAGACATTATCTTACTGAGTGTAGTAGCTACTCTGCATGAAAATACATTCACCTACTTAACTTAGCAAAATAATGTAATGTAATGACAACAATTTATATAGCATCTTAAGTAATGAGCTACTTCTAAAGTCAGTTGTCAGCACAAATGCTACAAGTTAAACAGCATCGGTTTTCAGTTGTTTTTAGACAGCGTTAACACTCTGGTCCTCATGATTAGTTGTCATAAGACTGTTACGCACCCTCATTGATATATGACTCTAAAGACCGTATTATCCATATGAGTCTTAGTTGTTGGTATGGAGACATTGGTGTACTGATGATCTCACTGCAAACAGTCGTATAGTTGTAGCATGCTATGAAAGCATTTATGCAGCACCTTTTTCGACCTCAAATGTACACTGCGTACATACATGGCTGTCTGCTTGTTCTGAACAACTACAATTTGCAGTTATCTGAGAATGTAAGCTGAGATGAATCACATGAAACAGTAGTGTTAGAATTTATGTGCTGCACATGTGACAGTTAGTTTTCTATTGGCATTATTTATTTACACGTATTCCAGAGTTTCACAACCTGTATGCCACGGCACCCAAGGCTTTTTCTGTAAAAAAAATGTGAAAGACTACTGTCTATCTACTTTTGATATAGACCTTTAACTATTTTGTTAGAACTTAAAATAGTGTAGAAATAATCACAACACTGCAGTTGAATACAAGGAGCATTCCTTGTTATTAAAATAAAGAACTAACTGGGAGAAAAATTAATTAAATTTAGGTCAGGTGCCATTGACTTAAATGACTTTTTTAATGGTGCCTTGCTCAGAAAATGGTTGGGAATTAGTGATTGATTGATTTGTTTCTGATTAAACTGTAGACGTTTCGAGGATCTGCGTGGAGGGGCAAAGACTGTGATGATTGGGATGTCAACTTTTACCCTGGTCTCAAGTACAGTAACAATGATGTTGATTCAGTTTTTCTAGGTGATATTGTAACAGATTTGTAGTAAGCCATTTTATTTATGTAGATATGTGACGCCAGGGGTCAAAACCCATAGCTTGTCGCTTCCTAGATATTGAGCTAGAAGCTGAAATAGGCCAGATGGGTCAAAAATACAGAACATTCTTCAATTCAGCAGTTGCTTGTGAATTTGCTATAATTTGCAAAGTAGTAGACCGATTATGATGCCTTTCACTTTATTCGATACAGAATACAGCCTTTTATTGCCCAGCAAAATTGCAGTGCAATCAAGTAATGGTTGCTGAGGACTTTGATGACACAAATACTCCAAAACTTTTTATTCAATTGAAATACGGTTCATGTACTCATTTTAGCTGAGTTGGCTGGGGTAAGGTCATGTAGAAATCTGAGAAGAAATTTCTGCCCTGGCTGAGATTTGAACCTCTGATCTCTTGGCTGAGGTTCTTGCTGGACTAGCATGCTAATCCTGTCCTCCGCCCGTGGGGGGGCCCGTGGCGCTTTGGATAACAGCTGGCACAGAGACCGAGAGGTACCGAGTTCGAGCCCCCGTTGGGCGGATTTGCTTTGTAGGCTGCTATTAGCGCCGTTGTATTACATGGCTGTCTGTTCTGTTGGTAGTTAAGATTTCAATTGCATAACATGTAAACGTACAGCGCAGTGCGTTTGTCAGGCGCTTAATAAAGAAAAGATTATTATTATTATTAATCACTGGACTACTGTGCACCTCCCACCCACATAATGAAATCTCGGTTAAAGATTCTTTATAAAAGTGTTGTGTTTGTTTAGACCATTGAACTATGATGTTGAAACAGACTCCAATTGCAATGGAATCTACGTGAGTTAGGATCTCCATTGTGTATCAGTTTATGTAGCTATCTATCAGAATTGTAATTGTAATCTCAAAATTTCTATAGCGCTACTTAAGCTAAGCACAGGGCACCAGCTTATTCTTGAGTGCTGTGTCATGTCAGAGGGGTTGTCCAGAGATACCAACTGGAGGTCCAAGTCTGGTTGCATGGAGACCAGGGAGAGAAGGAGATGGAGGAGCTGAGATTCAGATGCAGATTCCATCTGGAACCAGAAAGATTAGAAGGCAGAGGACAGGATGGATCTGGGTAGGAATTCTGGAAGAGCAAATGATCCATTCCAACTTCATCTGATAGTTCTGCTACCTGGTAAAAATAGCAAAAGTTGAAGGCAACATAATTTGACTTTGCCTCTTTAGAAAACCATAAAGTTTGGTCCTGGGGTTGAAGGATCTTATGATTGAGGTGTAAATGTGTTCACAACAGTCTGAATCTTTCTGATGCATTTTTTTTAATCAAAAGATTCATGTTGTGGGATTACAATGGATTTCCTTGCTGTAAGGGCAACCCCACTTGAGCCTATCGCCATGTCCTTAATGTTACATGATGGTGCCCTGCTCCAGGCTCTTGAAACTAGTTTATTGTATTCTTGGATGCTGTGATAAGGTTTTTGTTATTTCTTCATGTCTTTGAGAGGTTCCGAGATGGCACTATATAAAGTATGACTACAATCCATTATACATATATACCTGCATGCATGCATGTAGTATACTTACCAGAATACCGGTGTACATATACCTCAAACATGCATCTCTGTGTGACTGTGATTGCTAGAAATGATTGCAGGTTTGTTCCTAGACTTGTGCGTGTCTTGATCCTAAGATTCACTATTACGATCTCGCATGTGTCATAAATGCACAAAGTAAATTAATAAATATTTAAATAAATTGCTAAAGAAACAAATGTACATACATGTACGTTCTTCTGTTTCTGCGTTGTTAGGGTGTTAATCATGAAACCGGTGAGCCGTATGAGAAAACCTTCTGTGAACATTCCCAACCGCGTGGTCTTATGGTCATCGGTGACTCAGTCGGTGCACACTTTCACATTCCGGAACAATGGGTTGACCCAAGACTGATCGATTCTGTGAGACTCCTTTACGATCATATGATTCAATGATGAGGTAAGGTAAGGTAAGGGGATGTGAGGTGAGGTGGTTCTAAAGAAGGTAAGGTAAATTATGGGGAGGTTAGATAAGATTAAGTAGGGTGAGGAAAGTTATGGTGATTGGTCATTTACTGAACACCTGTGTCACCAGGTTTTAATTCCCCATTGGGGAGTGACAACATTTTCTCTTCTCAGATTCACTTTTTTATGTGGCATTGTATGTGTTAAAGATTTTCTACTAAAACATTTTGTAGCAATAAAACATTTTATGTTTTTGTCGTATTAGTGATTTAGTTTCTGTTATGTTTATCTATTGAATAGAATGCTTTCATACACGTACCATTCATACTGGCAAATGATCTCGATTGGCCGATGACCTCCTTCAGCACAGGTCGGTTCTACCTTGTATACACAGGCACTTGACTTTAATTTGTAATTTTAATGTTAATTTAATGTGATATTTAATTTTATATATATATATATAATTTTAATGCTAATTTAGTGTCTATTTAGGTTTAATATTAATATAATATATATATGTCATTTTAATGTTAATTTCATGTATATGTACAATGTATATTATGGATCTTTTTACTTAATACACTCAGACTGTTGCATTGTGTTGGTTCTTTTGTCTTCTCGCATGGTGCAGTATAAGAATCAAACTTGATCACATTATGTTGATGATGTAACCAGTGGGGGATTTACTGTGGGACTAAACGTTATTGGGACGATCTGCGGGTGACGGAGAGGACTGACCACGTGAAACATGGGACACAGTAGCTGATTTGTTAGAACGCTCACCTTGTGATGTGAAGAGTACTGGTTCAGTCTCCTGTGACAGAGTTACTCTTTAGCGACATTGAGCAAGCCTTTACTCACAATTGCTCAGTGCCAATGATTGATGCTTGGTCATAGGATCGTGGTGCTTAATAAATGCATGTATAAGAAGTATAATGATGCTATGCAGCTGTCTCGTGAGTTGGCTTAAAGTACTGCTGTCCTTATCTTGTGTTAAAGCTTAGAGAAACTGCAAATAATGGGAAGAATTGGAAACAAAGTAAATTCCTTCTAAATGGCTAGAGTGTTTTTAAAAATTGATTTAGCTTTTGTCATGACAGAGCAGTGTATTAAAATACCACCTTGTTCAGTATCGCCTAGATTCCTTATTCCACCGATAAAATAATACTCTTGTAATCCACAGAACGAGCGCTTCTGAGAGACTCTTAAGTGGCGCTTTATAAATGTCTTGTTACATTACAATGCACTGAAATGTAACATCGTTTAACCTGGTCCTACATAATCATTATATTCATTTCATTATTTTACATTACATTACAACAGGCTTTAAGAATCTGACATGGTCGGTTGTGGATGGCTACACCGTTTCCGTTTACGACTTTCTGAAGCAAAGAAATCGTTGCAACCACAGAGACTATCACAACTTTGGTGTCAATGGTTATTGCCTCTTCTGTTATTTAACATCACTTGTTTCATAAAGTACAGTGTGGATGCCTTTATGTGCTGTTGGATTACCACATGTATTAACATATAAAATGAAGTGACCTCATACCCCAAAGGCATAAGCTTAAAATGCTGTGTTACTTAATGTGCAGTACAAAGAACTGCAGAATTTCGAGAGATCTTAATATTGCAAAGTCACTTCTACGAGATTGCGTAAAATGTGAAACAAAGCTGTGTGAATTTGTTAAGAATGTAGTTTCAGATGTTCGATTGGAATGAAGTTGTGTGCTATTTTATGAAACAAGGATTGCCCAAGAGACAATTTATTGTCTGTGCTAGTAATTTTTAAAAATTCTATTGTGTAATTTATTTTTATGATTTAATTTAAATGTATTGTTAAAGTTTATTTGATGTGGTTATAAATTTTAGTATTTTGGGTTTCTTGGGCTTAAGATCAGACTAAATGTAAAAATATTTGTAATCGTGCTGAATGAAGCAAAGTGATGGTAGAAAAGTGTACTCTACAGTTATAACAGACACCAATACGATAGAAATTATAATACAACGAATTTCTTGTTGAAAAGTACTGCGCTTGTGTAATTAATTCATAAATTTGTTAGGTTATTATGCCGATTATTTATCGTTGTGCTGTTGTGTTGTTGAAGGTGATGGAACTGCAGGTCCTTTGGCCTACTTGAGTAACAGGTTTGATTCTGAACATATTCGTACTATTTGCAAAATGTTTATATATACGTGCATAAATACCAGTATGTGTAGTTATTATTAATTAGCAACTTTTATAGCGCCACTGTCTAATGCACAAGGTTTCAACCGATGGTGCACCAAAGCCAAACCATAATTGGGTCAACATTCAGAAGATCAGTCCGTTGAGACAGAGAGACAGTTTGTATGCTGCACTGTTGCTCAGTGTAGGTATGAGTGGCATACTAACAGTGTGGTATTGTATCTTGTATAAAAGCGTGTATCTAGACATCCCAGGCTGCACCACTCTTCACAGCCGACGCCTTCTTGGAGGCCTTTACGACCAAGGTCCAATCCGTCCGTGAGGCCACGGCCGGCTGCCCGCCGCCGACCTTCCCGCTTACAAACTGTGGCTTATCCATCTTAAGCCCGGTTACTAGTGAGGAGTTGCGGCGGACAATCCTAGCGTCAGCGCCGAAAACCTGCAATCTCGATCCTGTTCCAACGTTCATCCTCCAGGAGCTCGTTGACACTCTTCTGCCGTTCCTCACAGTACTTTGCAACCGCTCACTCTGTGACGGTGACCTACCCGTTTCGCAGAAAAGATCAATTCTTGTTCCTGTGATTAAGGCTGAGGGACTTGACATGACTGAGCCAACTAACTTTAGGCCCATAGCTAATGTTTCGTTCCTGTCCAAGATTCTTGAAAAGATTGTTGCTGCCCAACTTACTCACTATCTGGACAGAAATGGCCTTCTGCCAACCTACCAGTCGGGATTCCGCAAGGGCCATTCCACGGAAACCCTGCTAGTCCGCCTCCTTTCTGACATTTATGGGGCTATCGATAAATCTCAGGTCACCCTTCTGGCCCTGTTCGATGTGAGCGCTGCATTCGATACAGTAGACCATGGCGCAGCGCTTATCTGTCTCCTTCGGCCTTTCTGGTAATATGCTTGGATGGCTTACCTCTTTCCTGCAGGACCGTTCCTTCATGGTAGCCCACGGTTCCACTAAGTCCTCTTGGGTCCCTGCACCATTTCGTTTACCCCAGGGCTCCGTCCTTGGTCCTCTTCTGTACATAATCTTCACTGCTGACCTGGGACCCCTGCTTGCGGCTGGGGCTACCCTGAGCCAATCGTACGCTGATGACATTCAAGCGTACGCCCACTGCTTGGCGGGGCAGGCGATCTCTGCGGTGGAAACAATGAACCGGGCCATTGAGACCCTGCAAGCCTGGATGTCATCAAACCGCTTGCGGCTTAACCCGACCAAGACACAGTTTATCTGGCTTGGCACCCGTCAGCAGCTTGCTAAGGTAGACCTTGCTTCCATGACCTCAAAATATCCGCACCTCACCTTCTCATCCTCAGTCCGAGACCTGGGAGTAACCCTAGACCAGGAGCTTACGCTTGTCCAACACATTAATCTCCTTTGCCGTAGCTGTTACTACCAGCTCCGGCAACTCAGGGTGATATCCCGGTCCCTCTCCCCAGATGCTGCTTCTACGCTGGTTCATTCCTTCGTAGTCTCCCGTCTGGACTACTGTAGTGCCATATATGATGGGCTCCCAGCTTGCCGGCTTAAATGCCTTAACAGAGTCCTGCGCACGGCTGCCCGCCTTGTGGGCCGCATCCCTAAGTTCTCTCGAGTCTCCTGGTGCGTGCGGGATGTCCTCCATTGGCTCCCCTATCCGCAGCGCATTGCCTACCGGGTCTCTGCATTGGTCCGGCGCTGCACTGAGGGCCTGGCTCCTCCATATCTGCGGGAACTCTGCTGCCCTACTGTGACTGTTCCGCGTCGTGGCTCGTTACGCTCAGCGGTGCAAGCAGAGTTCCTTGTCCCCGTGCTCGGACTGCTATCCGACAGCGCCGCGCCTTCTCTGTGGCTGGCCCGGTGACCTGGAATGGGCTTCCGGTGGCACTGCGTCTGACCTCAATAGGACACTCTGCTCAGTTCTTCTCTAGCCTTAAGACTGTCCTGTTTGACCGAGGTTGGGCTGGGAGCGCTCCTGAGTAGACTGTCTTGAAGGGGCGCTATATAAAACTATGTAATAATAATAATAATAATTAATTATATTATAGCACCTTTTATGAACCTCTCAAGCTGCTGTCTTTTGAGAATGATGATGTTGAGAATGATGACAGCTGAATGACTCCATTATATATATATATATATATATATATATGTTTTTATACATATTATATATAAACATTAAAACTATATGAGGGTGTGCATAACTGCATATATTTAATTAAATATTAAAGGCAAACATGAAACTGTACCCTTTTAGATCTGTTAGATTTAGCCATGTTTTAGTACATTTTTCAGGTTGTTAACACTTTAATGTGACTGGGAAACCAATGCAGCTCATCATTAAAGTGGCAAAGAAGCTACATAAATAGCGATATAGATACATACATGCATAGATTATATATGTAATATATATTTGCAAATATATATATATATATATATATATATTGTAAAATTGTTTGCTGCATTGAGTGTTGTCTGCTTATTGTAGCACAATTAGAAAGCAGAAATCTGACGCTCCTCTTCTGCTTTTCTATGAATTTGTTGGCAATGACGTATGCAACAGGTACGTAGCTATCGTTCTTTTGACTTGCTTCTCTCACTTCTCTGCAGAACACACACGCAATGTTTCTGCTTTATTCAGATCGTTACGATCATGATTATTATGGTGCTGATGGTGGTCATCATTGTCATAACGACAATCTAATAACAATGTGGTAATAAATCAGATTAGGTTGTTGTGTTGATATTGTATTGTCTGTGTAAATAATTACGACTTAGTTTGAATTTACTTTTGATTCTGATAATGAAATTATGTAAGATTAGAAGACATTTATGGTACTGATACAAATTGGATGGATAGTTAGTAGATCACAAAATTGAAGCTGTATTGTGTAGTCGTAATTGGTTAATTATGTTGAAAGTTAATGGTCTGTACTCTTGCAGCCATCACAGCCAGATATCTGTGCATGTATATATGTATGTATGTATGTATCTGTGTGTGTATGTGTCGTGACGATTACTGTGTTGTCTTTAAGTATTTCTGTAAGCAGTGGCTATATGTATATTGTCCTAAGTGATGCTAAAGTTGATCAAGAACAAGTTTGTCTGCATGCAGATAATGCTCGAATAGCTGGAAAGTAACTACTGGTCGGCTCTCACATACATGTAGAACCGAACCAACAGCATTTCATCCAGAGGTGACAGTTAACAAGAGTGGGCATCTTATGTTGTACTTGTGTGATGCACTGTTATTGTATTGTATTCTATTCAAACATTTATAAAGTGCCTATCATAGGGTGAACCATTCAGTTATGTTGTGTTTTGATCATTTGTAGTCATGAAGACCCACTGGCACACATGACAACACCGAGACAGATGAGAAGAAACATTGTTCAAACCTTCGACATTCTGGTCTGGTTTCTACGAGATCTTTTAATTTTTATGTGATATGTAATGTATTGGAATATGAAGAGCTATTTATCACCTATTTAACAGTAGCCCATTGGCTAGAGCACTTTCCTTGTGATATGGAGAGAATGGGTTCACTTTTAGTGTGTAGAAACCTTGAGTAAGTCCTTAACTCAGCGCTTAGTCTTTAGATTGTGGTACTTGATAAATACTTAATAATAATAATTATGTATTAAAGTACTTGTATTTGAAAATGTGTAAAGTGCCTCTTACAGTATAAGCTATTCCGAGGCGCTCAGTGTGACGGCCCCGAGGAAATAAAAAGTCTTCAAGCAACTGGCCAGCCATAATCTTAGAGCTTAAAGAGGGGGTCATTGCAGGCTGTCTGTTCTGTTAGTAGTTAAGATGTATGTCTTCTGTCATTTGTGTTCCATAACATTTAAATGTACAGCACAGTGCGTTTGTCAGGCGCTTCAGTAAAGAAAAGATTATTATTATTATTATATTCCAAGGGAGGGACCCACAAAAGGGCCATAGCAGTCCTTGCCCGAGGGTCAAAGAGATCAAGACGGTCTAGAGAGCAGAGAGGACAAAGAGAAAAAGCAGAGGTGGACTTGCACATCAGATCACAAAGGTACTTGGGAGCCCATCCCTGCTGAGTTCTGGAAACTTGTGCTATTTGTATTTTGTCAATAGTACTTATACTATTGGTATTAATACTCATGATATTGGTATTGGTTCTTATGCTATTGGATTTGCTACTTTTAATAATAATAATAAGACAATTTCTATAGCGCCGTAGCACAGCCGAGGCCGAAGGAAAGGGCGCTGTACATGAGTTCAACAAATCAATCAGAGTCATATGATTGTTTAAACAGATAGGTTTGATTTAAATGTCTCCAGAGATGGCACATTCTTTACATGGTCTGGAAGACTGTTCCATGCAGTAGGTCCTGCGACAGAGAAGGAACAGTCGCCAAACCTCGTAGAAGACCGCGGGACCTGTAGCAGATTTTTTGATGAGGATCGTACCATTGGTGTTGTTACTTATGGCGTGCTGCTGTTGGTGCATTGTGTAGGATACACTTCTTCCAAGTGGCAGCCATATTCTGATGACTGGATTGGCCAATGGAAGCGTCCTTTATGAAGCATTACACAATAGGTATTACCCTCTTGGACGACTGAACAAGGACATTCGCTACCCGGATTTATACGACTTCCTCACCTGTATTGGGGTGGGTATATTTTGATCTGTTGACTTGTGGTTGATTTGTCTCTGTCAAAACTCGTTGTCATTCTAACTTTACAGTTTTGAATTTTTATTAAAGGAATAGACTGATTTAATTTATTAAAATTATTAATTTAAGTTTTATTATCAGTGCTGATATAACTGCTATTGCAGTTGTAAAGCTTACTGTTAATCTTTTGCTGTAGTAACTGGCAGGAATAACTCTAATGCTGTTACTGTAGTAGTTCTATGAATACTGATATTAGTGATATACTGTTGTGGGTTGCCATAACTTCAGACCTAACTGATGATATTTATGTACAGTTTCCCATTTTTGAAGATGATAATTTGCGTATAGCATTGGTGAGACTTTTTTTGTTTTAATCGTATTGTATTGTATATTTCGAAAAATTGTAAATTGCCTCTTACAGTGTAATCTATTCAAGGGCATTCTCAGCGTGACAGCCCCGAGAGAAAGTCTTCAAGCAGCGGACAGATGAGGGAGAGACCCCAGCCGAAATGTTAGAGCATAAAGAGGGGAAGGTCATTCCAAGAGGAAGGACCCATGGAAGCAAAGGTGCGATGTTGGGCCATAGCAATAAAAATTGGGCTATCTACCTGGAATAGCCTTCCTTTAGATCCACATGATCTTTTTACCAGCAACTCTATGTGCACCTTCTAGAAGCGCTTGAAGGCTGGTCTCTTGCTGGGACTTGTCTAGGAACACCTGTGAGTGATAGAACTTAGAGAAGCGCTTTATAAGTGCTTTGAATGAATGAATGAATGAATGAATGTTTGAGTGAATGAAGTGCTCATTAATATGAGTAATTTTTTTAGGTAAATCCATGCACTGGCTGGTTGACAACCAATGACACACTGCGTGAGCTTACCACTAAGGTTTCATTCAGTCATTCGTTTTAATTAACTCAAAATTATCATTTCAATCCTGTAAATATTTCTGTATTATATTTCTGTATTATATTTCTGTATTATTTCCTTCTGCATCAATTTATTTGAGAAAGTTTTTTCTGATTATTTAATCTAACACATAACACATGCTAATTGAAGATATGAGAACAATGTATGTATTCCTTTGTTGCTTTTTTATCATGGCCTAAGAGATTTGTACTTAAAGAATTTCATATATCAGTTAAATCTACTTTCGTGTCCTTGTATAAATGGTTATGTTTGTCTGAACATTGTATTTGTTACTACCGGTTAGTGAAATGTGTTTACCCAATTAGCCCAGTGTATTTGTTACTATGTGAAATGTGTCTACCCAATTAAGCCGATGTATTCTATATATTATACGTTACTCATGTCATAGAGAACTGGGAAATCTCTTTTGGAATAATGCTGGAGATAATTTGGAATAAACTGTTTTCCAATGCTAGTTATTTTAAATCTGATATTGCTTTTCTTTAGAGAGCATTTGAACTGACTGATGTCATCAGAGATGTGGCCAAAGAATACAAACATCGATATGCACATTTCGATATCGAATACATCGAAAATCCGTTCGCAGAAAGTGAGATTTAGAATTTAATTTAAACAGAAAATATTCATTTATCTTCTTGGTTGATAAGACTGTCTTGATGTGCCCCTGCACTTGAACAGTCTTGGGTCTAGCCTCTTGCCTTTCTCGGTCACCGGTCTGAAGCTGTGTAATTTGATGTCCACAATACTGAGACGTCATTCAGGTCGATACTTAGGACTCGTCATTTCAACTGCATTTCAATAAAGGATTATACTTACTTACCCACCGTAGCCTGGCTTCTGGTTTCTCTGATCTGTCGGATTGCAACCTGGCATCTTCTCCAATGGATTATGATTTTGATTGCAATTTCACTATAAGCCACCATTGACTGATGTTTTGGACATTATTATAAGGGCGCTATAGAAGTCACAGCAGGAAGGTCTGGTGGCAGAGGAGAGGATTGGTCACCCACCCATATTTCTAAGGCTAAGAAAAATGAAATTGCTAACACTATGTACCCTTGACTGCCTTTCAAGCTTAGCTTAAGTTTGGTAGTGCAGAAGAGTCAAGATTAGATAACGTAAGTGATAACGATTAGGTAAAGTAAGTGATAAAGATTAGAAACAGTAAGTGATAAGGATTAGGTAAAGTGAGTGATAAAGATTAGAAAAGTAAGTGATAAGGCACTCTTGAAGGGACTCTGTCAAATTTCCATTGTGTTTTAATGACCTTGGTTCTTAGCACCCAGTAATTAGACCAGCCCATGTGTTCCCTTCCACTGCATCTAATTGGTCACTTGTTTTGGTGGTGTTTCCAGTTATAGAGAGGTGGATACGCGACCATGGAAAGGAAAATGTGTGGCAATTGATCGAACCCACAGACGGATTTCATCCAAATCAGGTTTGCTTCTGGAGAACTGTTGACCTTTGTAGTCATAAACTTGAGATTTCTACAGCACCCAAAAGAACCAAGTTGCAAGAACTAGCTCATTCATGGTCAAACCATGTGGATAGGTAGGTACTTAGGTAAAAATCAATTCCAGGGCCAGGCAAACAGACAGCCAGACGGCCATGGTGGATGGTGTTTAGAATTGAAGCAGCAAGAGAGATAAGGCGATCTTTGGGTAGTCTTTTCATTAAGGCATGATGCAGAAATGGCATGGGCTCAAGTGCATTCCATGTTGCTGCCTTCAAAGGGAAAGTATTAGGTTCTATTACCTATTACCAATGTTCCTCTTTCAAGCATCTCGTTATCTTGTTGATACTCTCTCTTCTTTCAAGAACACCAAAAAACTCGCTATTTCTCATTAGCTTTCAAACAATTCGTTATCTAATTGTTACTCTCTGGTGACTGACTAAACTGTGTTTTGGATTCGCATTTCTGCATGTGTTAAATTTGACTTTAATTTTGGAAATGTTTGTTTCAGCTTGCACACAATTACATCGCCCAGATAGTGTGGAACCACATGGAGCGCCATCTACCTCACTTCATTGGACCGGTCAACCCACACAATTCGCATATAGCTGATACGTTTAGGGACCAAGGCGGTTACTAAGTCATGTCTGCTGCTCATAATTTGTAACCGTTTTCATTGTGCGTCTCAACATCTATTTTGGTCCGTATGTATGCATGTGTGTTTGCGTGTATGTATGTATATGTATGTATGTATATGTGGGCATATAGACTGAAGTCTGTTCTGGACTTCTGCTGTTTTAAAATCCATCTTCTAATGTTCATATCTTCCGTGGGGTATACAGTATACAGTGTATTATTTTTCAAAGGTTTGCGTACTGGTATTAAGCATGCTTAGTAACGTATTTCTGAAATTAGGCCAGGCTGTTAAGATAAGATGTTAGAAGATGTTAATTGTTAATTACTATAATGGTTATAGCAATTGGTTATTTATGTTGCTCCCTGTACAGTAGGTACATATTGATGTTATGATTGCCTATAATGGTTATCTTGTGATGGATTATTGATTGCCTTTATCTGTGATGGATTATTCGATTTATCCATCACTGTCCAGTGACAGTATTCATAGATCCTAAATTTATAAATCGCTAACTGAAAGCTTGTAAAAAACCCAGCTTATTTGCAAGTATTTTTGAATTTTATTTACAATGCTATTGGTGTGCTATTGTGTGATAAATTATCCTGTTGACTTATTCACAAATGCTACATCAAGGCCTGAGGGGTTTCCTGCATAGCCTGTCTCTGGCTATGCAGGAAACCTCTCGGCCTTGACGATCGATTGGGCAGAACCAGTTTCCAGATTATATTAGGCTGGGTCAGATGCCATAGAAGTACAAGATCTGGTTGCCAGATGGATGGACTGACTCAGTCCATCCATCCCTAGCTTCTATGAGCCATTCAGTTCCACTAATGTTGAGCTTCTTAGGCAATCCGTTGTTTTCCAATGGATCCTCACTAGTCCTTTGACTGATCTTCTGGATATTGCCTTGGTTTTGGCATGTCATTGGCTCATGTATGCATATATGTATGTATATATGCATGTATCTATGTTTGTATGTATGTATATATGTACCTCAGTATGAATCTATGTATTTATGTATGTATATGTGTATTTATGTATGTGGTATGTATTGTATGTATGTATTTTTTCTAAAGCATATTATTTTTAGGAACTCCTCAAAATTGCTAAAGACATGACTAACAAGGCTCTGAACAGATGGGTCTTAACATACCTGGAAAAGTAACTTGACCAGAGTTTTAAGGGACAGCTCGAATGTCAGTTGCCTTGTGCATTAGACACCGGTGTGATAGAAGTTACAAATTATCATTATTATTATTTGTTCTCCACCCATCACTATTTTCCAGTTGGTGTTATGCCCCTCCACTGCCCAGCCATCAATCATGCATTCCACCCTTCAGATTTGCATTCCTCCACGTCTTAGATTTGTATTCCTGTGACCTTGCATGTATTAAAAATATTTTTTTAATAATTCTGCAGATGTGGCTGAACCAATCAATCTTAGCAAAATGTTAAATTTTAGATCTCTTGGGTTTGAAATAAATACAATTGATCTTCATTACAGTTAAGACTTTTTTGTCACAAAGTTAAGGAAAATGCTGGTTTTAAGTATGGGTAATCTACGAAGAAGGATCATGTTTTTAGCACTGGGTGTATCATAAAATGTAGGAAAGGGAAGGTTGCCCTCAATAAACTTTTCCCTAAACCTATGTGTATTGTGTAACAGAGTATGTAACAGAAAGAGCCATTTACGAACAGAAATAAGTTATGTTGATGAATTTGGGATTTAATTGTTTTCTCGTCTTAGTTAAGTTTTCATAAACCCTTTGTATTCAGATTTGTACTCTTAAAATGATCTTTTGTACACTCTCACCTATGTTCTAATTGATATACATTGTCATCAGTGCGTGTCAGCATTTTTTTGGCATTAGATGGGACCCACACGAGCTCTGAATGGGTCCCATATAGGAATATTGGTCCTATGTTGGCTCCCTTTGTGCAAGCTGGTAGGTTGTGGTATAATGGCAGTTGAGGTTTTAGAAATTGTGTGCATGCTTGTATAGGATATTTGATTTTTATTGACACTGCTGTTTTGTTGTGTTATGGTACATGACAGATTTACAGTATTTACATGTATGTATTCAATCTGGTCTCAAGAATTCTGTTGCACACTTGTTTTAATTCGTATGGTGTCAATCAATGGCCACTTGTTAACTTGTAAAGAAACAATTGTTCAAATCCAACAGAGTGATCAATGAAGAAGTCATCATTGAAGAAGCGAAAAGGCGACAGGTTTTTTGTTGCAACCCAATATTCACCAGAAGGGTGTAGTGGAAGGGTTCCGGAATTAGTGCAGAGGTCCAATGGAAAAGTTCCAGAAAGAGTTCTGCAATGATTCATTGGAAGAGTTCCGTAATCACTTGGAAGGTTCAGTGGAAGAGTTCCAGAATCTAGGGCCAGCAGGTGAAAAAGCATGGCCCTGAAGAACCAACACCTTGTCCTTGAGACGGTCAGGGTGAGGCAATCAAGGAATTTAATTTTGACCTAAGAACAATGTAAAACTGTATTGTTTTTCATGACCTATAGGATTTTAATGGACTTTTATAATGGGTTATGATAATTAAATGTGGTTTCACTTGATTGCTGGAGCCTTGCATGCATTTTTATTTGAAAACTGTTCTCTATCGCCGTAGAAGGGCTGGGAGCAATATCTTGAGGGGCGCTATTAGAATGAATGAATGAATGAATGAATGAAAGATAGTGATATGTGCCAGAATGCAAACCTTGTTGCTACCCAGCTTTTAAGGAGATTAATTAACAGTGCCATAAGAAGGCGATGTAATAACTGGTCCTATGATCATGACTTGCAGATTTTTATCATAACCTTCTGTTCACAAATACAAAATTTGCCTCATAAGAATCACATTTATTCACAGTACTAGCAGAAAACACATTTACACTGAATTATATTTACAGATCACTGTGAGCGTGCAACAAATAGCAAACCAGTAATTGATAAAGTGTTAAAATTTCAAGAGCATTCACATCAAAACAGCTAGTTAATGGTGAACGAGGGGAAGTGGAAGAAGAATAGGTGAAGGAATAAGAAGACAAAGGAACAGTCAGAAAAAACGATAGAGGCAGAACTGGAGAAGCACTGACTCCTAATCATAATCATAAACTCTAAATTTCTAAAGCGCTACTCTAAAGCTAAGCACAAGGCACCAGCTTATTCATGAGCGCTGGATTGCGTCCGAGGAGTTGTCCAGAGATGTCCAGTTGCCAGAACAGACTGCTGAATCAGCCAGAGATTTGGCAGTGTCCATTGTAATAAGAAGGCTCCTCAATGGGTTAGCTCATTTTATGGAAATGTACTAATTTTGTCTATAGCAACCATTTGACATCGAATCTGCTAATTTTGCAATGAATTGATCTGGTGAGATCCTTCACCACCGCTGCCCGTTTGAAAATTAAAGTGCAGTTCTTGAAGAAAGTTTACACAACTGTACGAATTTTAATAGAGAAATATACAACACTGAGATAAAGAATCACGTCACTCGGCTAATTAAGCTTAGGCCATTCTGGTGACAGTTTTCTACCAATACCAAGCTTGAATTACTGTGCATGCCCATACGTCACAGAACTTTAACTTGCCTGCCGTGTGGAATTCAATCAATCGCTCAAAACGTCAATCGCATGCATTTTACCCATTTCCAAAACATGTCATAGTTCACTCAGTTACAATGGCAGCAGTTGAAAAAATCTAGATGAAAAACGTCTTGAAATGTGCAAGATTTCTTTCTTGGCTACAGATAAGTGCTCTTAATTATGTATTTTTTTTTAGCTTTTGGCTATATTTTGACATTTCTCACTGCAGTAACAGTGTTTTAGGTATTAAATTTTTTGATTCACTGCATCCATAGCTCTTTAAATGTTTGCATAATTATGCTTTCCAGTTACATTATGGTCCAGTTACACTGTGTAGCACTTACATATTACATACATACATTATGTCTGAGTAAAAACATAATTTCCCAGATAAACTACGTCAGTGTAGCAGTTTTTCTTCCCAGGCACGCACTGTGTTCCCGGAGTAGCCAAGTACCAGAGGTTCCTTCAACTGAGAGTCAGAGGAACAATGAGGCTGCCACCTGTTACTTCCTGCCAGGTGCACTGAGCTCGTCTGCTCGTGCGGTCAAAGGTGGTCACTGAAGCATCGGAGGACACCATCAGGTGGTCAGCAAATATCGACGCTGATGATATGACGTGGTTACGCTTGATTGGAGCCCACCATGGCGGTTGGGCACCGTATCCAACTCCTGCACCAGATTTAAAAGCAAATACTAGTGTGAACACTTACGTTAAAATGTAATGGGACTATGTAATTTACGAACATCGTGCATTTACAAAAACACAGTACAGTAGTATTATAACAATGGTTCGTGCTTGTCATAATAATTTGTTAATTATCATAATATTAGTACTGATTTATGGCTATTACCAAGTGTAGTACAATAGTTCTAATTACTATATGAACCCACACATCCATGGTTATATACAGGACGCACAGTTACAGTGCAATTATGCAATTGACCAATTCACAGAACACAAATGACAGACCTTAACTACTGGACAGCCTGCAATACATGGCGCTAATAGCAGCCTACATAATCCACCTTTATGTGCCAGATGTTAAATGCGCTATCGTGAATGAATGTGACCATTGGATGTGGCTATACTAATCCATTTATAACAGTTCAAATGGTTGAGGCTAGCAAGTATACTGTTTTGATAATCCAATCCGCCTCTGAGTAGTCATTACTGCTAGAGGTGCTTTATAAATGCCCAGATATAATATAATACAATAACCTAACACTGCCTCTGTAACAATGCTTATGGCATCAACTGATCAATGGTTGTTCTTAGTGGAATTAACAGATCAGTCATAGTCAGATCCTTCAGTTGAAAACCCAAAAATGCTCATTTTTAGAATATGAGGAATATATGGTAATTTACAATCACGAATAGCAAGAAGATGAGTATAATTATTAATTCATTTCTTAAAACACACTATATGTGTGAGAATTTATAAACAGAAACTAATTAAAATATAAAATTAGACTAGGTCAACGAATACATGGACTTGCCTTCAATCAGCGAAACTTTTCCTGATGAAAGATCTATGACTAGAAGGTTTGACTGGGAGAAGGAAACCGCAAAGACACTGTATCCGATTCCAGAATCAGAAGGAATAAATTCAAGATGACCAACTCTGGTGTCCAGGTATTCATCGAATCTATGCTCCAATTTCCCTGCACAGAAAGGAAAACCAAAGTTCAAAGAGACAGGTAAAGGTAACTATTGTCTGAGTGCCTCATTGTTAAGCTCGACAGAAGCAAGTGAATGTAAAAGAAAAATACATCAAAAATTTATCTGTGTCACACAAGAGACATGTCAGGGAGACCACCTTATTCACTGGCGCTATATCAAATCACGTCCACAACAATTTGTTTGTTTAGATAAAGTTGCAGGTCCGAATCTGGGGTGAAGACAAAAAGACAGCAATGTGCTATGGTGGAAATTGTTAGTGATGGTGGTCATGGGATCAGATGGTGCAGGAGCAGAAACAGGATAAGATAGCTTAAAATGTTTGATCTCCAGTCTTGGGTGAAAGGCCGCAGGAGAGACGGCAAGTGGGGTTGTGATCTCTGGGTCTAAGTAGCCACAATTTCTATGAACACAATTGCAGCAATCTGCAATCTGTCAGACACTAGGCCTCATGAATTTGAACTGCCCAAAAAAGATGACCACAATTTCATCTCTAGGGTTCTATTTCGGACTATTCGGTGATTTTAAGATGTTTCTGGAAACTTGTACCCAGTCTTAGAAGTTTCTAGGTTTAATTAGATTTGCATTACCTTCAGATACTGAAATCTTACACTTAATTGCAGAATCATCAACTCGCATTTTTAATGCACGAAATCTAATACTACAATCGAAGTTGCCAGATTGGACTTAGATTAGAATTGCATTTCTCATGTACTGAAATCTTACACTTGGTCTCAGTTGTAGGACTGAGAATAGGAAATTCAATTTATTGGCTTGATAGAATTAGAACTGCATAAACTTGAAAATCGTCTTCATTTGGGAGTCTGCCCAAAACTTTCCTTACTAAACTCAAAACTGTTCTTTTTGGGCGTACTGGAGTCTTACACTCGGTCTCAGTTGTAGGGGCGCTATATAAATTCCCGAATGAATGAATTGATTGGTTTGATGGAACTGCATTAAACACGAAAGTTACCTTCATCGCTGACTTTAAGAGCAGACACAGTTTTTCCGTTTCCCGCAAGCACGACGACATGTCGAGAGTCTGGAGAAATGTAGAGTCTTCCACCCACATCAGACTGTTCCAGCACAGCATCTGTCACGTAGTCAAGAATCAGAAGGAACTCAGATGTAGAGACAGCATCTGGATGCTGACAACTGACCATCACATAGCCACCTAGTGTGTAAACAAGCAATTCCAGTGTCTCCATCTACTGGTAATCAATATGTACCAGTGGCGTAGCCAGGAATTATGTTTTGGGATTTAAAATACCGGTAATTTGTGTTTTCAACCGAAAAATTGCGAATATTGTTAAAACTTCATCGTGGGTGCAAAATCAGCCAATGGGGGTTTTAACCCCCAACACTGATATGTACACAATTTAATAAGTCAACAGCTAATAATCGTAAACTCCAAACTTCTAAAACGCCACTCGAAAGCCAAGCACAGGGCACCAGCTTATTCACGAGCGCTGGTATGCATGTATGCATTGGTATGTGTATGTATATATGATGTGTGGATGGATTTATCATTTATGCATCTACTATAGCACTTGTAAACTCCAAATTTCTAAAGTACTAAGTGCAGGACACCAACTTATTCACGAACACCGCGTCGAGTCAGAGCCCTGGGTTGTCCAGAGATATCACGCAATGATCCAAGTCTGGTTCCCAGAGATCAGAGAGACGACAAGATCAGAAGATGGAGAATTTGATGGATGAGGGTGGGAATTCTTGAATAGGTGGGATGTTACTATAGCTCATTTTAGCATCTGTCACAAGCTCTGTGCTCATTAGCATAAGCGGTGTTGATGTTAATTAATTAACAGCAAGTTCAACGTAAACAAATACATGTAATACACAGACAACTGGAAAAGTCACCACCGGCAGGCTCTCACACACACATACAGCTCAACCAATAGCATGTGCGAAGATATGTAACTGGTGATACATTATGTGGAATGTTTACACTTGGACCTCGCTCGGACTACTTTTTTGGACAACCCCTCTGACTAGATGCAGCGCTCATGAATAAGCTGGTACCCTGTGCTTTCAAGTGGCGCTTTAGACGTTTGGAGATTACGATTATGAATATTATCAGAATCAATTAGCATAATGCTTAGCATAATAGCTTAATGAGTTGCATTAAAGATTAAAATTATTTAACATTAAAATGTTTCATAACTAATCCTAATTTAACACTGTTGGCTTACAATACATTAGAGAGTACGGGGTAATTGTAAAAGTGGGGATAACATTTAGGCCATCTTACCAATTGGGATGAATACCGCTTCTTTCGGTATGCACTGATGCTCGCTGAGGTCAACTCTTTTCACATATTTCAGAGAGAGGAGATCCAGCTTCTTAAGAGCCATCTGGTGATTGCAAGTAGAATATCCAAATATGAAATCTTCTTTTAGATTTGTCTGAGTTGGCAGAAACAAATCATCGAACTGCAAAAATAATAGAATGTTGTTACATCAGAATTCCTGAAGTAGTCATTCACATATAAACTAAATCCTCATCTGTTTCAACTAGCTTTCTCATCATGGTCAGAATATTGTTTGCATATTAATTAATCTAGTCTTATCACCTACCTGGTCATAGATTGTTCACCAGAGTGCAGTTTGGCAGCTGGTTATGTTGAAGAATATACTTACTTACTTTTAGGATGACCTCTGCTGTCTCTGACCTTTACCATTTAAACTAAATTTCTTAACTGATTTTGAATATTTAAGCTGATTGAGATAAATTGGTTGAAAACATACATTAACAAATGCCATTGTTTCCATGGTGATGGTATCTAAGCTGCAGGCATCAAATGACCATGCTGCGTAACACTTATGTAACACAACGTAATAGTGACCACTATTGTAAATTCTCTATTTCCTTTAATTCGAAACGGTCAAGTCTCATCTAACCTTGAAGTCGTTGCCAATCGGGTCGAGATGCGAGTCATCTGGCTGGATGTGAATCGGATGATGACGCTTTACTTTTCCCGCATCCCGTAACACGACTGCTGTCTTAGAGGCATCCTTTGTCATCTTGGTCAAGCAGATGACCCACAACTGGTCGAGATGATCAATGTAGTCCAACGAAACAGGATGACCTTCCATTAAGATTACCTGGATAATGTAATTCAATTACACGTAACTGACAACAGTGTGTAACAATGTCAAAAGCTGAAAATTAGTGCAATACAATGTTACTTCATTTTAATTATTTTATAGAAGATCAGTTCATTAGCCTACCCATGAGAGGCAGCCACTGGTATGAAGCATTGATTTCCTGGCAAAATTGAGCATGTGAAGCAAGACTTAAATTCAAGAGGAGGCAACTTCACAGATCAGTGGCAAAATCCTAGTCATTGGGGTCAATAGTCAATCGAAGTTTCAGTATATAAGAAAAGCAAGAGGAGGCCTCCTCCTCAATGTAGCTATGCCTATGGTGTGAAGGCATGTGTCTTAGTACTCGCTAGGCCAATTAGTGCCCAAGTAGTTAGAAATTAGTACATTACACCCAAGGCTACATATATTTAATGGTAACTCTGAACTACACTCCAAGTTAACTCTGAGCAACAAAGGAAAACAAAATAAGCATATTTTAGCCACAAGTCAAGTAAACATGGAACACACCCTCATACCTACCTCAACGGGATTAAATCTGTCCTTGAGGTCCACAACAATGACCCTTTTCATATATGGCTGAGTCACATAGACAAACAAACCCCCAACAACCGTGGCATCACCCCATGAACAGCTCTCATTCACTGGACAGATGGTACCAAGATCCAGTGGACCAAGTTCAGGAAATGCGTTTGATAGAAGGAAGTCATTCGAGACTTCATGTTTCACGTGACACTGGATGACTTCGTAGACTGTATAACCAAGGTCGTGAAAGACGACAAACAATTCCGACGTATTTTCCTCATCTGCAAATTCAACAGCTGCACTAAGACAAAACAGCAGAAATTGAATCAAAGTCATTATGGTACTGAAATTGAATCAAAGTCATTATGGTACTGAAATTTAATCAAAGTCATTGTGGTACATCCCTCACGATCTAATCGAATCCCGAATAGTTACCTTGAAGGGGTGCTATATAAATCAATGCAATGAATGGATGAATTAATTGTTCTGATCATGCACAACAGCTGCTGCTACTACCACTACTACTACTACTACTCCCAATACTACTACTATTACTTCTATTACTATTATTATAATTATAAATATTGTTATTAGGAATTTTAGATTCCCAACCCTTACAGCCTGAGCTGTCACACATTAGCAGTTATGTGTATAAGTTTGAAGGAACATTACAGTTTCCAGTACCACCCTGAATCGACAGCTGGTAGTATGCGACGCATGACTTTTGGGTGAAAACTAGAAACAAATGTTTTCAACTAACAGAAAGTTGGTCCTTTTGCATCACTGGTCTCCACGGCGACTGAAATGGAGTGACTTTCCGATCCAGTTGGATTTCGAGCAAAACAATCAAAAGATCCGGACTTCTCAACCGACTGCAGCTCCAGCATAGTATTGTTGTCTAAAACATACGGAAGTTAGACTTTAGCCATTATCCTTCAGGAGAGTAGGAAAATTGTACTTGTACTGGTAATGTGACATTTATAAAGTGCCACTTCAAGAAAAAACTCACCAGTGGCTCTCCCAACCCAAACCAGTTAAATTCAATGTTGAATAAAATCTGTCAACCCTAGATAGTGCTCTGTTAGTTGGTTTCTACGTGTGCAAGAGCCTGCCAATGGTTGCTTTTCCAGTTGAGTATTATATCAGTGGTTCCCAAGCTCTTTTGATGGTGGGCAAAGTCTTACTTTTAAAATATCATGGCGGGCCACAGAGATCTGACGAGCCGTCCTCAGTTGCAGTGGCGTAACTAGGGGTTCGCGCGCCCGGGGGCAAGAATTTCCTTAAAAAAATTTTTCTTACTTCCGCCAAAATTTCTGATGACTTTTTTTTGCTTTTTCGTGTACAAATTCGTCAGAAGCCTCATTTTGCGCCCCCTCTCCCGCGCCCCATGCAAAACTCATGTATAATAGTTACTTTTTACTTTTTTCCACTATTTCTTTAACAAAAAAATTGTCAGAAGCCTAAATCAAGAAAACAAGGTAATTTAATTTTTTTTCAAAATTTGTGAGTGACTGTCGCGGGCCACATTTAAAGGATTGGCGGGCCACTTTTGGCCCGCGGGCCATGGTTTGGGAACCACCAGGCCTGAAAGTGAGCTGGGTCTGTCTGGGTCTGCGACCCGGCATTCATTTTCGCGACCTGTAAGATAACCTAAATTTTTCCATAAAACACTGAATATTATTACGTAATAGACCCGGCTACTTTTTCAAACCACTTTCAGCACTGGGAACCACTGTATTATATCCTTAGAGCTGAACTTATTGAGGGTGCTACTTACTACGTAGTCAAAATGATGAAATTACATCATTGAGGCTCATGACCAGAGAAACAAAATGAACAAAATTTAGGCTAATCAAAGATAGCACTTTTAGGAGGTCTTTAAGAGGTGATATAGTAGTGTCTAGATAACTACTGGTAACAACCTAACTACTTTAAAAGATGCTATAAGAATGTTATGTTACATTAAATTACATATTAGCCACACACACATCAGTGTTGGTCAGTTTAAAGGCACACGTATTAATTACATAATATCATAATAATAACAATGAACTTCCATAGCGACACTAATAATGCTGAGGTATAGGTGGATGCCTGCCACCAAGCAAAGTCGTTGTCCATACCAAAAGTGAAGTTGTTGTCTACACCAAAAGCAACGTGGTCCATACCAAAATGAAAGTTGTTGATCATACCAAAACAGAGTTCTTGTCAATACCAAAAGCAAAGCTGTTGTCCACACCAAAAGTGAAGTCGTCCATACCAAAAGCAACTTAGTCACTGTCCATACCAAAAGCAAAGTCGTTGTCCATACCAAAAGCAAAGTTGCTATCCATACCAAAAGCAAAGTTGTTGTCCAAACCAAAGTGAAGTCGTCCATACCAAAAGCACCTTAGTCACTGTCCATACCAAAAGCAAAGTCGTTGTCCATACCAAAAGCAAAGTCGTTGTCCATACCAAAAGCAAAGTTGCTGTCCATACCAAAAGCAAAGTTGTTGTCTACACCAAAAGCAAAGTCGTTGCCCATTTCTTCAAACAGAGAAACCTCTTTGAAAACATTAAACAGATTTTTAAAGTCACCAGGCTGAACTCACGAAGCAGAACATAGCGGCCAATTGCTCCATCACTGGACATCGAGTGACCATCCAATGGCTGACCGTTGTGCTGCCAGGAGACAGACGGTTGTGGCACCCCATCAGCGTGGCACTTCAGTGTCACGGTGGCACCAGGGCGGCTTAAGTGGCGCCGTGGATAAACAGACACTTGTGGTGGAGCTAAAAACAATATCAACATGGAGTGGCATTGCACCAACAGTAATATCCATGGTATCAGCAAAGTAGGTCACATTAATACAGTTGTGTTTAAAATCCAAGCGACTGGGTTGCCCACAAACTGATTAGGGTTAATTATCTTTATCCATTAAACTTGGAAAGTAAAACAGGCCACAAAACACTGGAAAATTACAAAGGTGATATCAAAACTGGAAACTACAGAAAAACTAGAACAGGTCATAAAAAAGCGAGAAAATATTTAGAAATCCGTTTAAAACAGGAAAACTAGAAAAAAAAACTGGAAAAAGTGAGAAATGAAGGTTATAATGAGTTGAAAACTAGAAAGGTCATCAAAAGTGACAAAAAATAAAAAATATCATTAAAAACTGGAAAATACAAAAGGTCATTAAAGAGAGCAAGAAATAAAAATTGTCATTAATAAAACTAGAAAAACTGGAAAGCTCATCATAAAGCTAGGCACCAAATGAAAAAAGGTTATTGTAAAGATGAAATTTTTCTGCTTCATAAATCCATAGCATGGTAAAATCCGAAAGTAAGTACGCTAGCCTGTACGTCTTACTTGTAAACTTCTTGATATTATTACCGTACTCTCTAAGTCTACATTTAGGCAGATGTACTGAATATGAAGTTTTTTGATGTAAGAGGACGTACAGACCTTGAACAATAAGGTGATGTCTTTGAATAACATTGCCAGTTGTTGCATTGTGGCAAGTGTAGTTGCCCATCAAGTGTAAGGCAAGGTTGCCAATGTACAAGGAACCATCGTCATATATCTGTATTTAAAGGAAAAATTAAAACTGTTTGACCAGATAATAGCAAGATACTAAGTTTTCATATGAACAAGATAACAAACAAGATACCATGACCAAAAATATTTCAATAGCACTCAGAAGCCAGGATGGGTGAGATATGCTGGTGAATAAGCTGATCTCCCTATGACTTGTGGCACTGCAAAATTTAGGAGATTTACATTACATTACCAAGAGGAGTGCACTCTATACTTATTGTGTGAATTTACAGTGCACCTTCAACAATACAAATTCATAATATGGTAGTGTTAATTGTGTAAACAACGACGTTTATAAATAATAATGAAACACACATAATATATTAACAAGTAGTCATAGTATCTTGCCAGTGCTTCTTCAAGTGAATTCCTAACAGGTGATTCCGTGCTGAAAAAGCATACTCAGCTAGAATGGCTTTCAACCATTGGTGGAATACAGACAACAAAAGTGTATGAGGCTCATGTGGCATGGCAGCCTGCTCCATGACGGGCAGTTTGGGCAGACCAAAGCAAAGCTACCATGTTGCATTTGTGGAAGTATGAGACAATAGCAATAACAATAGCAGAGGCAATAATTAATAATGCAATGATAAAATACATAATGTAATGATAAAAATGTAATAATAGCACATGTACTGATAATGATAATAATCAGTGAGAATAAAAGACAAGTGAGCCAGCAAACTGTTATACTATGTAAAGCATCTTTCGGTCGCCACAGCCCACATATTATGTTGAAATTGTATAGAGGTGTCCCTACTTAGCGGGATCTTTGATCCCTTCAGGGCCTTCCCTTGTGGCATTCAACAATCCATACTTAAAAGTGCAATCTGATTTGTAATATTATTGTTTATTGTTGTTTCGCTACAAATAAACGATTGATTGATTGACAAGAAAGTTCACCAAAACAGTGAAATGCCACGTGACATACCTTAATCTCATCTGTAACTGAGCCAATCACTGAAGCACTGTTACGTTTCCATGCCAACCCAGCACGTGCAGAATTTCTGAGACTGCATTTCAGTTCAACACTGTTGCCAACGGTGACGGTTGTTGTGAAAACAACTGAAACATCTTCAGAGAACAACAAACAGACATCTGACAATCCACAACTGTTTAGCCTTTACTCTGTTTTCGAACTGATGTCATAAAATTTACACTTTAACCAAAGTATCCATGAACAATTTCGTTATTACTATTATCGTTAGACATACAAAATGAACAAACCTTATCTAAGTGAAGCCAAAATTGATTTACTGCCAGGCAATACAGCTTCAAAGCAGAATCATTACTCCATCAGAAGCCATGGTAATGCTTTGATAATACAAAACTGGAATTCTATAATTATTCTTCCACTGGACACCATTTCAGAAGCGTCTCTGAGCCGTTTTTTTAAAACAGACATCATAAATTGAAAAAGACAATAATTATTATTATACAGATACAAAAACCAGACTTGAAAACAAAGCAACTAAATATTGTAATGGATCTTTCAACAGCTGTAACAGTTTCTTTAACCCAGAAACAAAACGATTATGAACAGGCAAATCACCTTCTTCGTTGCCAGAGCCTTTCTTGCACGTATTACCCGTCTGGTCTACGCCAATGTGGCGATGCTGCAGACAAGCAGTTCGATGGAGTTCGCAGTGGTTGTGGTAGAGCAGACCATCTGACCCACAGGTCTCTCGCTTCCTGGTTGGGCAACTGTCACGACAAATGCATTTCGGTCGGTCCTTCAGTATTCTGCAAATGCGACCCGCTGGGCAGAAGACGCTGTCACACGATGAAGCTAAAGATGAAACAATCGAACCGCATCAGTGTGTATACTGCGATACTTGTCTATAGGAGAAATCTTGAAACTTTGTCTGCCTGACAGAAATTGCTAACACGGTCAGAAGGAAATGGACACCTTGCCAAATCTCATTTGGATATAGGAGACTTTACACATGCTATCTTAGTTATATAGGAGAAAAAGAGTAGTCGAATAACAAAATCCATAGGTGAAAAGTCTTAATATTTGATTTTTTAACCTCAGCACATTAGAGTGGTTAGCTAGTTCCCTCCTCTGTGCCTGCTGATCTGTCCAATAACAGTGTAGTGTCAGATTAGTAACCAAGGGCCTAGAAGGAGCATTCCTGGAATTAGTATTATTAGTATGACTGTTTGATAGGCTGACTACATTGTTTACTCCATACATTATCATAAACCACTCATAGAAATGTATTTGAAAATGTCTGTATCTGCCAGTGATGTAGTCGAGTCCACCTAAGCCGAGTCCGAGTCGAGTCCGAGACCACCTAAGCCGAGTCCGAGTCGAGTCCGAGTCCAGAGTTGCTCGAGTCCGAGTCACAACAGATCGAGTCCAAGTCCGAGTCCTTCAACATAAAAATACACTGAAACAAGCAATTTAGTGGCATAGAAAAATAACCACATTAATGCTGAAAGAATTATTATTATTATTATTATTATTATTATTATTACTATTATTATTATTATTATTTTATTATTATTATTATTATTATTACCGTTATTATTATTATTTTTATTATTGATATTAGGCTACTATTGTTATCATCATCCACATCATCATCATCATCGTCATCATCATCATCGTCATCGTCATCATCATCATCCAACTGCCTTTATAACGCGCCGAAAACAAAAAGAATCCTGCACAAAAGGAAAGGAAAGTCTAATCATAATAAATCTTAAACAGAGTCTTAAGGCTATTTTTAAAGAGCAATAACATAGGCTAATGTAGGCTAATGCAAGTTGTCCGCTATAACTTTTGGTTCGGAACCTCAGCCATAATTTTAATTACAAGAATATTATGAAGAATTAGGCCTACTGTTCGAAAAACTGATTTCTAAACAATGAGATTAGACTGTACATTATTTTAACACTGCTTTATTGCTAACACATCTATATCTAGAAATCTAGATACATGCCACGGCTCCTAAGGTTCGTGCGCAGAGGTCTGCAAAATCGCCAGATGTGGTATATGTTGCCTGTATCGTTTAATGTTCAATTGCCATTCGGCTGGACCAGTTGCGTGAATGGGGTATTCCGCTAGGGCAGAAGAGCAAGAAACGGACCAACTCTCCCTTTGATGTCCTTGATCATCAGACGCTTTAACGGAGCGATTCTACCCCGAAACCCGATTCGGCCTACTTGGGGGTATCGGGGTAAAGAATTCTCAGCGGCTGCAAACTCCAGATATTCTGCCAAACGGGCCTCTTGGGCGCGTCTGGTGTACTCATTAACTCCGATGTGTGCAGGCACCGAAAATATCGTCTCTGAATGGGTGGGTATGATCACCCGATGCTCTTTGAACGACAATTACCCTCCACTTATGGCGAGCTCGTTGATATCTACTGGCCTCTTTAGTTTGAGTTTGGACTACCTATTTTGGACGCGTAAGTAAGCAACTATAAAAGTCGTATTTTATCGCGAGACAAAATTGTGACTCGGAAACCGAGTCCTCGAGTCAAATTCGAGTCCAGGGCCTTCGAGTCCGAGTCCAAGTCCGAGTCATGACCATTCGAGTCCGAGTCCGAGTCCACAAAAAATCGGTCTCATAGTCGGACTCGAGTCCTTTGCTGGACTCGAGTACTGCATCACTGGTATCTGCTTTTATTAACTAAGTTTGCTTATCTTGTCCGATTTCATATTCACGCAACCCTTGACCCATTTGTAATGCTCTCAATGGCCTGTCATGTCCAACTATTGCTTAACCTTTACTAAAAGCGACTGGGAAACCAATGCAGGCTCATCTGCCTTCCAAGACTCTCTCAACTCTCTGCGGATCACCTTCTCTCCCTGTATCAAATCAACTGGACTTGGATCATCACTTGGTATCTCTGGACAACCCCTCTGACATGACATAGCGCTCAGGAATAAGCTGGTGCCTATGGTTGGCTTTCAAGAAATGCATTATAAATTTTGAGATTATTATTATGATAAATTATGCATTATGTCACATACTGCAACGATTCACTTTCCATGACATTTTCATCCTTTGCAACCTTGACACCATGGAAAAGCATTAAGCACCCGCTTTTTGACCATCCATCCAATATAGGTGGCTACCCATACTTTGCTACACTCTTAGAACCAGATTAAATATGTAAAGTGAAACTTCAGACACTGGAGCAATCAAAGCTCTCTGAACATGCATTGAGCAGTTATGAAAAGAGAAACATAATATCTATAACATAATCTATTTATAACATACCACATGTGGACAAGAAATGGTATATTTTAGATGTTAAACAGCCAAATTGATGAATTAACCAGTTTTTGGTTGGCTTGTGGCGGTTTGATGTCGCACGTTGTCTGATGTCTGACCAACTGTTGTCGATTTGGTTGTATGATCAAAATCATTCTGAAGCTCCAGCGTTTTTGTCTGGACTGAGATTTTTCTCAGTCGGTCGAAGTCAAACTCTGGAAACAAACCGAGTCTTTCCGATTCGTCAAAGTTGTAATCTCCAGCGAGTTCGTCAGTAAACGGAACAGCTTTGTAAACATCCTACAGAAAAAAAACAACACATATCACTTACGTTGTATTTTAGCAACCTAATACAGCCCATGTATGTGTGCATATGTATGTATGTGAGCGCATGTGTGTGCATGTATGTATGTATGTATGTATGTATGTATGTATAACTTTACATGTTATGATACAGTTAGCAAAGAAATGAAGGTTAACACATTACCGTAATCGCAATTACAATCGTGAACTGCCAAATTTCTAAAGCGCCACTTGAAAGCTGCACTCAGGGCACCAGCTTATTCACGAGCACTGTATTGTGTCAGAGGTGATGTCCAGAGGGTAGTCAAAAGAAGGTCCAAGTCTGGTTGCCAGGGAGTCCAGAAAGTGGGAGGCAGGGGAGCTGCTAAGGCAGGGTGTTGAGCACATTAATTTACACACATCAACAGAAACTCATAAAATGCAAGAGTATATATATTTATTCATTGATTTGTGAACATAATTTTATGTATGATGTAATTAGTCTAGGCTACACACCCCAAATGAGATGTGAGGAGTTTCCCATTTTCTCCTCACAAAACCTGCCAGAAATTCCAGCCAGAAAACATGAACACATTCCAAGCTTTCTAATCCTTAAGTGTTGCTATTAAGATCAGCTGAAACTGATTAAACAACCTATGAACTGTCAGTGGGAAGACTATATCAACAAAGAGGAATTGTGACCCTGTATAAAATCAGTGGCACTTACGGCTGGTAAAGCTGCACTTCCAACGATCAGACCCACACCTAGGATCACAAAAAGACCTGATCGAACGACTGACCAAAACGATGAGCATGATCGATCCATTCTGAATCCACTCTGCAAAGATAATGAGACAATTAATGCATAGTAGAAGAAACAAACCATTAAGCTAATTAGATTGCATCTTCAGCTGGAAACATTTGCCTTTTATCCTTGTTTTATATTGATTTTTAATTATATTTCCAAGGAAGCATAGTAGAGTGGGTGGATTTTTCTCTCGGTAATGCACATATGAAGATAACCAAATTCCACTTGAAATTATATACATATATAATATATATTACTAATTTAAATATATATAATATATATATTTATTTATGTATAGGGACGATTAATATTAATGTTCATGTCTCAATAAGTATAGGCCTACTGTATTTGCTAGGCTAAATTAAATGGTGTCCCAGATTTTTCCAGGCCTCCCATCTGCAAGACGTGTCTTAAACTGTCTTTAATAATTCATAGTAAAATGGGATTTGCGAAACAAATGTGAATTGAATGAACGTTAAGAAGACGAGCTTCATATATAACAATCTTTGAAAATGGAATAAAATTCTCAGAATCGCCAGCATGCAGTCTGAAATAAAAACGTACGCACTACTGCTGCTAAATGAACGCTTAAATTAATCGGCAGGTAGGCCATAATTATGCATTTCTCATCTAGGCCTACATTGAACCAAGGACAGGCACTCCAATTCATTTCCACTCAGTTAAGCTTTATCTATTCTGTTGTTTTATACACGTATATCGCTGCTACGGCGCTATAAAAATTCGCTCACAGTCGATATAGACACAAAGCGGTCAGCGTCCATCACGATCGAGATAATCATTAATAATATGAGGCGCTGCATATAATTAGTCTGATAAATAACGGGCAGCATTCTAGCAACAGCGAATCACCAGCGCATGCAGATCTATTGCGTGCATGGTGGCCGTGGCTTAATATTAGGCATCGATTAATAAATTTTCTGTAAAACACAGCAAATAAGCTAAATTAATGGCAAAAAGACGCAACGCTGTAACTCACGTCGTTCCTCTGGTCAGTGAAGCATGTCATTAATAATTCATCCATGACGTCAATTGCCAACCTCCGTTGCCCGTACGCTGCGATGCTTTAGCGCAAGGTTATGAAAATCGTCTGGCCGTAAAATTGCATTTGTAAAAGCCGAATCGAAGTGACTATGTCTACCGAATGCTAAATTGATGTGCGTCCTGCCAATTTTCGAGTGTTTGAGTAGAGAGGCCATTATGCCTATAATTTATTTAGTCCCTGGCCCTGCCAACATGCCAACATGGAGTCCATATAGGGCTCATTATCCTTAATTAATTAATTAATTAGACCTAGAGCCCATATGAGTCCCATTTTCTATGGACAGCGCATACATGGGCATGAGACCGATATTATGGGCTTTCTATAGGCTTCATTTGGATAATGGACCCTATATGGGCTCCATGTTGGCATTCTGGCAGGGATTATAGTATCTACTTAAACATGTTGCCAGCGTGGCAGGGTACAGCTGGATTATGTTGTTGTATGTGCGAGAATCTCGTTTTAAGTTTTGTTAGCTGTGTGATGTCACACTGATGTGCCTTAGGCCTATATATACGGTACTCAGATTATACTTTGGCACAAAACCTGACCAAACAAGTGTTGGGATAAATAGTCAGACCTGGTGACGATATAAATATAATTGTAAATAGTACCTGCAGGAAACTATTTAAATAGTATTTAAAATAGTACATATATCTGCTGTGGATGATCATCACATCCCTGCCTGAAGACAGTTATTTCAAGAATTGTTCCACTGGCGCCCCTAGCGAACTAAGATATAAATAAAACGAACAGTAGATAGCGCACTGCACAGTAGTGACAAGATCACGCGGAAATTACTAGCCGCCAGTTGTCATACTAGGCCGATTCTGATTCCCTGTGAGCATTTTCATGGGCATAGGGCATTAGGTCGGTTAGGGAACTGCTCTCATATACGGTATACCGGTACTTACTAGGCTACATACGTATTAGCTTACTTATTAAACTCATATACCGATGCTTATATATAAAGGCATACACCATTGTTGCCTCGATGATCAACTTACTTCAGGATCTGCTGCTAGTGAGTTCAAAATATATTTCCACACGCAGGTACGGAAAGGCAAATGTAGCCTACATGACTAAACTTCAACAGTTTCCTGAGTCTTTCAACCAAGGTTTAAATGGATCCAAACAGACTCACACTGATGTAAACTATAATGGCACTGTTTAGCAGAAAAAGTTCTGTCCAATATACAATCCAATGTCTTCATAGAAATGATAGAACTCATGTTTTCTCCATTCTTACTTCCTATGTAGCTTAAATTTAGTTGTACATATATACTTAGTGTGAAACTTTTGTAAGTTAGATGCTCGCCTGACTGGCATCTTATGGTTGTAATTAAGAAAACCAAACGAGACATTGTTTATACGTCATTACATATCACTATATGTGTGCATGTATATATAATTATATGCAATTATACATTTATGTATGTATGTATATGTGTAAGCACATATCACTATATGTGTGCATGTATATATAATTATATGCAATTATACATTTATGTATGCACGCATGTGCGTATGGATATGTATGTATGTATAGATTATGCCTTCATGTATATACTATATATATATACATATATAATTTTATATATATATATACATATATAAATGAATAAACGTATGAAAGGAGGATTTTGAGCCTGGTAGTGTATGTGGATTGGGTGAGCATATAATCGGTTCGGTGTGTTCCCTGGGATGAAGACTCGTGGTCGGCTCGTGATAAAGTATCGATTAAGCGGAACACTAGAAGGATCATTCTGACGAGTCGAGATACGAGATGAAAGGCGCCGCTCACACAATATATTACCGAATTACATTTAATTCGTTTATACTATATTGTATGTAACGAATGTTTTTATTGTTAAGCGCTCAGAATAATCTTCTTGGCACGTTTTTTGGCGGCGACGACTGCAAGTAATTTGTCAGCTGATTAATTTCGTAATTTGAATTCCAGTTGTGGTATGGAAATAACGGAAAAGGCGAGAATGATATGGAGAAGACTACAGACCGTAGGAGGAGTGGAAGACAGAGAAATGGGGAAAGGATGACAGAAAAGTGTATCGCTATTTGCTGAAGTATTCTTCTTCTTCTTTCTTCTTCTTTCTTCTTTCTTCTTCTTCTTTTCTTCTTCTTCTTCTCATTTTCTTCTTCTCATTTCTTCTTCTTCTCATTCTTCTTCTCATTCTTCTTCTTCTTCTTTTTCTTCTTCTCATTTTTCTTCTTCTCATTCTTCTTCTCCTCATTCTTCTTCTCATTTTTCTTCTTCTCTTTTTTCTTTTTCTTCTTCTTCTTCTTCTTTTCTTCTTCTTCTTCTTCTTGTTGTTCTTGTTCTTCTTTCTTCATCTTCTTCTTCTTCTTCTCTTTTTTCCTTCTTTTTTCTTCTTCTTCTTCACTTTTCTGTTTCTCTTTCTTCTTCTCCATCTTCTTCTTGCATTCCTCTTCTTCTCATCATCTCTTCTTCTTCTCATCCTCATCTTCTATCATCATGCTCTTTCCTCCCGTCATCATCATCATCATCATCATCGTTGTCGTCATCATCATCATCATCATCATCATCATCATCAATTGCCTGAAACATTTACTCTTACATTGGTTCCATCTCCATTGTCAATTGCAGCGTTCGGAGTTCGAAACTTCGACGCCTATAGTGCTTCCAACGAAATCAGTCAATGACATACCAGCCATTTGTTGATTGTTTTCCTATCGTCTGCTCTTTCCCCTAACTTCCCTAAGCCCGCCAACGAATCGCAGGTGCGTGCCAGAAATGGCCACATAGATCATCTCAGTCACCAATGCAATATACTCAACACCACGTGCATGCCTCAGATACTTTCGCTGTGACCGAGAAGCACTACATTCAAAGTGAGTTTGCACGTACGCACGTGTGAATGTTCATGTCTGTCTATATGTAAGGTTGTATGTTAGACCTTGTGTAAGTACCGGGTAAGCAAAATGAATACAGTGCATCTTTGCGCTCTTCAGATCGGCTTGATCTCTTTGTTCCTATAGGACTAGGACTGTTCTGGCCCAACAGGGTCTGGGTCTTTCCATTTGGAATGACCTTTCCACTCACTAATGGGCCATGCCCTCACTAATGGCTACATATAATGACTGGTTGTACCCCATCGGTCTCTCGCTCTTTAAAGGCGTTTCTTTTACCCGGGGCTTCCGTGCTAAGAGCGCCTTTGTTGTTATTCTGTGAGAGACGCTTTATAAATTAATTATATCAGAAACGATACGCTACGATATGATAAATGCATATTTTCATGAATGGATGTCATCATGTATGTTTGCATGCGTGTATGCATGTTTAGGCTAATATGTATTATGTATGCATTGAGAATAATAATGAGATTTACGATCCTAGGTCTAGGTGTGTATGCTTGTGCGTGAGTTCGTGGTGTTTTGTGTGGGTTTGTGTGTGAGTCAGAATGGAATCCAAAACCCCGACTAAGGGGCAGGGTTCAGAGTTGATGTAGTTCGATTCTCGCTGGCGGTTGAGCAGAGGCGGCCTAGGCTGTTTGAAGACGTTTATTTTCAGCTGCCCGACTTATTGGTCGTTTTCCAAAATACGCTTCATTATATCAGAAACTCTTAAGGATATGCATAGTTTCATGAATGGATGTCATCATGTATGTTTGATCATGCGTGTATGCATGTTTAGGCTATATGTAGGTATGTATGCATTGAGAATAATATTAGATTTACGATCAAATGCGTGTGTCTCCCAGGTCTAGGTGTGTATGCAATTTGTGCGTGAGTTCTCAAGTGTTCTCTTTTGTGTGTTTGGGCTGTGTCAGAGTATGCCTGAATCTATAAAACCTCGACTTGATGGATCAGTTCAACATTTCTGAGGAGGGCTGAAAATTCCGCAAGTCCTGAACAGTTCTCAACTGCTTACATTTTGTATACGGATTACAGAACTGTACACTGAACTTCATCAATTAAAACAATAAAGCAAAACAACACTAGAATTTGACCTCGCGTTCTTGAGGTAGGCCTCAACCCTAGGATTATCAACGAAATTGAACTTTGCCGTGAGGGTTCCCAGCGGATCAGTTAACGCCAGTCTTCAAACAACGTTTTTCATTTCGGCTGGGGCGTTGACATTCTCCTCCCGAGGCAAATTCAACCCTAATCGATTCGTTTTCAAACATAACTGTTCCTTTTGTAAAGACGCATCTTTTCAGATCTGTTCTCTGTCAGCGTTTTATGAGTTTCTTAAAAAAACATTAAAGAAAAGCAAAATACACACATAAAATGTTATGGGAGCCCATGAAGCAAAGTGGTCAGAAGTGCCATTGACTGAAACCTTTGCTCCTATATACATCGTCAAACAAAACCTAAAGTTAAGACTTCGAGACGAACAATATAAATGAATGTAATGTAAAGAAAGTGACATAGTACTTCACTGGCTCTGCAGGAATGAAGGAAGGAAAGAGGAAGAAAGGCAGTAGCAGCATGTAGCAGGATCTCGGTTCCACCAAAAGAATGCATCACCATTTCACATGGAACCACGTCTGAAGTCCATCGGAAAGTACATGTAGAACACAGAATGTCTGCCGGTAGCCAAACTAAACATGTTCCATGTGTAAGCTCTTGGAATGAATGTCTGTATTCTCTCTCAAATAAAAGGTGCGCACTTAACTGCATTCGATAATTAATGGCTGCATATGTTCCAATCATCGCTCAAACGATTCTACCGGATCTACAATATTTCTCTTCTAAATACCCGTTACATACCCACTTACAGACTTCTGAAACAATCAATGTAACAATAGTTTTGCTTAGTTGAACAAAAATAAAGAATATCTCTATCTCTATCGATATAAAATGATTGGCGTCTCATTCGGGTGTTTGGCGCGCTGTACAAACCGAGTTCATTCAGTCATTAAACTAAGTTAAGAGCAATCGCAACTACGACCATTTTAAGTGAATATCATAACTTATACCAGACTGGTTAGAAAATCCTCTTTATTGTTACATTGTACACAAGAACCTATTGTTACATTCCTTAAACAAGATAATCACAACTTTGGAAAACATAGACCACATATTTGGCCGCATGTTCCACGATTCTAAAGTATCTCATAAACGGCGAACAGCGCCATCGTGCGAATAGTGTGTAATCTGTTGATGAACCTCGTCACATGTGAAATGATCACTTCACTTCTATTTCCGGCAGTTTACTACACTAAAGTAAGACCGCAAATCGCATGAACACTTACCTTCCGTCGCAAGGGTCCTCTTCCGTCGCAAAGGTCCTCGTTCAGAGGAACACGTCCAGACCTTGCGACCCTCATTCTCCTTTTCTTCAAGCAGCCCACAATCGACTCAGAGTCGGCACGACCTTCGCCTTCATGATGCTTCATCCATAACTTTTCCACCGTCTTTCATCTCCGGGCAAAAGGACTTCGACGTTCTCTCTACACAAATGCAACCACACAGATTTATTCACCTTTAACCTATCACTGCAGCTGTCATTCTCGGACAACCCCTCTGACTCTATATCCTACACCATGCTCTCGGACTAGGCACAGGCCGCACAGCTATATCGCTCGTGAATAAGCTGGTGCCCTGCGCTTGGCTTTCGAGTGGCGCTTTAGAAGTTTGGAGATTACGATTACGATTAACAAAGCGCATGGAATAGATTATATATATAGACACACTGAAAGCTCACTTTTAAATAGTTCATTTGAATGAAGTTGGCTTTATAAGTTTCGAGGTTCGATCGTTGCAAGTAAGAGCGATGGAAGCTAGTTTATTCGATATAAAATTAATGTCGATCGAGTATTTAAGCCCAGTTAGCCCACCTGATTATTCTGGTCACGGTAGACGGCCGAGATCGAAGCATTTCGACGATGATAGCCTATTATGAGAAATATTCTCAAATAAAAAATCGCGTATTTTTGAGAATTGTCTAACCAGAGAGAAGACAACAGCACGAATGATGATGATTTGGAACGTTAAAGACAATGAGCCGGCGATTATTTGATGACGTCAACCATAATTATTAATAGACGTCATCAAGAAAAATTCGCTCAAATGTGCGCTAAAGGCTTTTGCGTAATGACGTACCAGCCTCATTAGCATATGCTATAAATAGACGGCGGCCATTGCGGAGTGCAGGTATGTTTGTTGTCGTTGGATACGTTAACGTTGTTAAGTGAACGGCGCGTATTATAAACCGTGGAAATGGTCTTCTGTGCAATTATAGTTGACTGCGGCAACTGTACTGAGAGGGATAAAGGTTCTTTTAGTAAAATTAAAAAAATTCGTAAGCGTGAAGGCCCAGAAGAACGAACCCGGAGCGAAGAAAGGGTACCGCATTCCGGGGATCCACGTGACTCTGCGTCGTGAGGGTAGGTTAGGGTCAGGGTTAGTGTCATTAGAAAACATCGTACCTATCGGAAGCGAAACTCAATGCAATCGCAATTCTGTTACAGGGCTGTAGACGACGGTATTAGCGGGTATACAGCGTGTACTCGCCACACAAAACTTTTCTTTTAGTATACTCACCTGTGCAAAGCATGTACTCACCTCCAGAACGTACTTTGACATATTTTTTTAATGCTGAAGAGTGTAGTGTGCAGACTAGTCTATAACTTTTTAAGACTGTAAACTACAAACTCATACTCCTCAAACTTCTGGAAAAGTAACCTGAAGGCTGTAGCCTACTGTAGCGTGTACTCACTTCTAAGTTTAACACTACAGCATTGCATGGTGGTGCCATTATTCTTAATTGTGTAGTCAATTTTTCATTAATCTATTCGTTCTCTCCATTCTGCAGCTTCTCTCTGACCTCTCCGCTGTTTGGACTGGCATGATCTCGTTGCCCCACAAACCAGAACCACTTTGCCCAAACTAGATCATTTGCCACCATTGTGTCTACCCTGTGGAATGCCCTACCCTCCTCATTACATGTTTCCATTCTTTTTGGATTTCTTCCTCATTTCTCTCTCCTCAAAACCTATTTCTTCTCTTGGGGTACTCATACTGGGAGCGCTACTGAATGGCTTGTGCTGTGAGCAGCGCTAATTACTAATTACATTATTGTTGAATTACTAGTTACCTAGTCAGTGTTTTGTTTTTTCTATGTGGTGCCTAGTTGGTAACAGAGTTTTAGTTTTGCTGTACTTGTGTATGTTGGTACCAGGCCAGCTGTTACTGTTATCAGGACTTCTGCATTTGTGTTAACATTTCACGCCAACAATATTCAAGTTTGTCAACACTTTAACGATGAGCACCATTGGTTTGCCAGTCGTTTTTAGTACACTCTCATTGTTAACTGTTAATAGTATGTTACTGCTAAACCTCGTAACAACAACACTGAAATCATTGTGAATGAAGTTTTTCTTTCAGTAAATATGGAAGAAGATATTTCCACACTTCTGTGTTCCATTCAAAATGTTAAAATGCAATGGACTTAAAGTTGAATCTCATGACCTGCAGTGAAACAGCTGTCACTACTGAATTACATCATTCATTAGACCTCAAACTGTATGGACATTTAATTTCCACCTTTACGGCAGCACGGTCATGAAACCAAATCATAGGGTGAAGGGCCCATAAATGGGTAATTGGAGTTGACAAATTAATGCATGCTGCTCCACATTAACGTTACTGTGGCCATATGACTGCTTATATTGGCCAAGGCTGCCTGATCATGAGCAATACCCCACTCCGTTGCAGCCGATTTAAAAGTGTATTCAATGGGAAAACAAAAAGCATTAACACTTCATTCATTCCAAAATTTTATATAGCACCCTTCCAGGTTCCTAATCAATGACGAGTTGCATTGGTTTCCCCGTCACTTACAGTACACACTCGTGTTAAGGTGTTAAGCCAAGCCAATGACGGCTTTGATACATCTGTGTAACAAACATCTTTCAGTTTATAGGCTGTTATCCTGCCTGCTTAAATAAGAAACCAGTTTTTATTTCCGCTCTGACCACGTGTCTTCATTTCAATCAACTCAATGTCATTTTCCAACATATCTACTTCAACTGATTCTGCTCGCTGTCAATAAATGTTTTTGTACAGAAGTCGTGACATAAAATTTCTATTGTCCTTCGGTGGTAGTTTGTACTCATGGGCCCATGTTTGTAGGTTGTAGTTGTGACTGCGAGACTCGGGAAGAAATCTTCTGAGCACATGGCTCTGGTCAGATATTATGGTCCTGAATAGGGAATCATCGGCCGCGACGGCCAATTGCTCCGCAGCCGGGGCGTTTGGAGGGAAAAACCCGTTTCGCTTTAGCCTGTCCAGAAGTTTCTCGATCTTGGTCGTGAGATCGCAGGACTCGGAGAGCGTACATAGACGACGTGCACGACAGTACCTCTGTAAGATGTGGAGTCATGCTGATGTCAGAGCTGATGGTCACTCCCAGTACCCGGATGGAGTTGACTCATTGAGTTCCTTTCTCTTGGCCTTGACGATGGCCTTGCGAATTCAGGCTCTCTCGTTGTGACCGTCACAGCTCTGAGTGGGTAGTGCTCATCCAACCACAGCGTCATGACAAACGTGCTGCCTATGATGATACTGTATATATAGTTGACAAGACCACACACGGCAAAGGTGATGAGGAACCAGCATCCTACCGCTGTCAAAAGTCTTCTTCTGTTTCTTTGGCTACGAGAAGTCCATGTCAGCCAGAGGACGACAAGTCAAGTTGGGGGATATGTGACAGAAGGAGCAGTCTGCTTGTGTGCAGGAAGTTGTACCTGAAAACAAAATAAAACATACTTGCTAATTATAACCGATTTTCCTGTAACCGATCTCATAACCCAAGGACCCATACTTGCTAAGCTAGAGCATGAGCTGTAAAACCTTCCAGCATTTCATGGAATACATAATTAATTCTATTAAGAGTTTCAATAGTAAACTAGCATATCACTCGGAACTGTCAAAAACTTGTTCTTTCACAATCACAGATATGTTGCAATGAACAAATTAAAAAAAATTATGTCACACTACGACGTGATGAAGCTAAGACAGTTAAAATGAGTTAATGAATTAAAAGGTAAACGTGGGGCGCGGTGGTGTAGGGGTATGTTCGGTGCCTTGCAGCCGGAGGGTTGCGGGTTCGAATCCACCTCAAGCCGCCGCGAGGGACCCTGGGCAAGTCCTTCACTCGCAATTGCTCATGCGCTTCGGCGTGAAACTCTGATTCAGTGTCTGTGCTGTATAGTCGGGAGCGCCTCTGAGTAGAAATCTTGAAGGGGCGCTATAACAAGTGCTCATACATACATACATCATACGTGTAGTTTAGCGTCGTAAATTATTCGCACAGTTATTTTTCATCAGTATAATTTCTACTTGGCGAGAATCCTTTCAATTGATCCAGCTTCCATTGGGCAAGAATTCATTTCATCAATCCAGCTTCTATTTAAGCAGGAATTATTTTTCATCAATACAACTTAATTTATTATTATTATTATTATTAAACTGTCATTTATAGCGCGCATAAACAAAATGGAAAGCGCGTAACAGAGAAAATAATTAAGAAAAATATGTCTGTGCTGGTCTCATGATGTTAAATGTTGTTTTGGTCTCAAGATGTTAAATGTCGTTTTGTGCAGACCATTATGAATAATTTTTAGTTAATCCCACTTGTATTCGACCAATGCTGAAACCCAAGCAATGCTGCAATGGCGAATAATAATTTACGGCAAGCTTATAGAATCGGGGGCTGAAGGATTATAGTGCATAAGTTTACTGACATCGTGAGTGTCGGTTAGGGTCAGGTTAGACGTCGTGAGAGTCGGTTAGGCCCGTCAGGGTTAGGGTTAGTGTCGTCATTAGAAAACCTGGTACCGTCCGCGCAGCATGCACAAAGATACCGTATAATTATTCTTCAGCCCACGATACTATAAGTTTGCCTAATTTACGACGCTAAACTACACGTTTACCAATTAAAATTTAAATGTTACTGAAGTGACGCTAACATCTGGGACTAACATAACAAATACTAGTACCTACCACAACGTTGAAGAAATCCGGCATCTCAATCGTCTGAAGTCACGAAGTGTATAGGCTAAGACTGCTAGATGTGAAGGTATACGGATCGACACCATTAATTCACGATAACCTTACAAGAAACGTTCTTTTAACAACTTCTTCGAGTGCTTTAACAACAGTTTTTACTTAAACGCTGCACAACAAAATAATATTTCCGTGCTTGCACTCCGACATGGCCGCCACAGCTACCGCAATTTAGGCCACGCCCATTTGCAAGCACACAGGCTAAGCAAAGATAATTATGCCGATCAACAGTTTCACATTGCTGTTTCTTACAGTGTACTTTGACGTACAACAATAAAATTCTATTGGATCAGTGTGATTCTCGTTAACGATAACCTGGGACTATTATTAGAATAATATTATTACAATAATAGTCCCAGCGATAACGATAACGAAAATTTTCGTTAGGCCTAGCCTAACGAAAATAAAATGATATCGTTAACGTTAACTAGGCTATAACTAGGCCCCTATAACTAAAAAATATCATTAACTATAACTATAACTATAACGAAAATAACACTAACGAAAATTCATCTTTATTTTCGTTAATGCAAAAATTAAAAATAGGAAGTGCAATATGGACGATTCGACATAAATGAGAACGAAAAAATGCGATATTTTTATTATGCAATTTGTCAGTTACTTTGGAAACTCGTGTATTCATGAAGTCGAATGCACCCATGCTTGAAAGGCTTTCAAAGCTCTGAGCATATTGTGAAACAGCGTGTTAATACGCACTATTTTGCTTATAGCCTTAATTATTGTAACTAAGTAGTAACTAAAATTAACTAAAATAAAAATCCATAATTAACTATAACTATAACTCTAACTAAAAAATAACACTAACTATAACTATAACTATAACTAAAATAAAAACCATTAACTATAACTGTAACTATAACTCAGGGCTTATTCTAACGTGCAGCCGGACACAAAGTGTGCAGTTGGGAAAGAAATTTGTGCAGTTAAAAATCAGATTTTGTGCAGTTATTTTTGTAGACCTAATTGTATAAACCAACAGTCCCCAGACCCAGTGACAATTTGTGTTAAAGAAATGAGGCACGAATAGTTACTTAAATAAAATGAGAGGCTTCTGACAATTTTCTTCTGGAAAAAAGAAAAAAGACGGGAAATTCAAAAAAAGTCATGAGACATTTTGGCGGAACTAAGAAAGAAAATTTTGCTGGAAACTGTCGTTACGAAGCAGGACGTTTGGGCGCGGCCGTTTGGGCGCCGGCCGTTTGGGCGCGGTCGTTTCGGCGCCGGCCGTTTAGGCGCTGGCCGTTTGGGCGCCGGCCGTTTAGGCGCCGGCTGTTTAGGTGACACCGTTTTGGCTCGATGATACGGCTTGATTACGAGTGACACTAAATATACGGTAATGAAACCGATAAGATACGTTACCGCGCAAGGCAAGTTATTACTCCACGAGTGACACAAATCCGCATAGAGAATTCATAACAAGGCAATGCTTGGCTTTGCTTACTTACGGCCTACTATACGAAAAGGTATAGCACTGAACATTATTAATTGAACATTCCGTTAGCCTACAAATTTTACGTTTATTTCAAACAGCATAAAATTGATATTTCTTTTCAATAAAAAATTAACATTTCTTATCAACTGTTATTTACTAAACGGCCGGCGCCTAAACGGCCGGCGCCGAAACGTCACGTACCGCTGTCGTTATTACCCCCTCGAAAATTCTTGAGAAAGTATCGTTATTAACCCTCCTTGAAAATCTTGGAAAACTCTCGTTACTACCCCCCTCGAAAATTCTTGGGAAACTATCGTTACTACCCCCCCTCGAGAAAATTGCCCGGTTGTCAACTAGACCTCCCAATTCGGCCCTCATGTGCAGTTAATAAAATTCCTTAGAATAAGCCCTGCTATAACTAAAATAAAATCTGTAAGGAGAATCACACGTATTGGATAAGGTAATTTCATTCTTAATTGTCATCAGTGGATATGCAGGGCAGCTCAAGATTTATCGTAAAAATGGATCCATAAGAACTTCTCCTCTTCATAGGTCTAATGTTGCTTAAGATCTATTAGGCTACTAGGCCTAGCTATAGCGTAGGCCTATTCCACTGACGTCAATTGACTGAAAAATGCTCGCCATTGAATCCATAATCCATTCGTCACTAAAGTTCCATATTCACATCTTTCGAATAAAAATGTATGCACGAAAACCATAAGCTTGGCGAGGGCAAGGTTGAGCATGCGGCTAATGAAAGCCTGAAGTTGACGGTGATCGGAAGAGCTGTGTACCTGAAGTTGACGGTGACGGGCGGAAGAGGCTATCAACAGCCTGATCACTACCTCAGCAGAGTAAACTGTCGTGGGAACCCTAACGACCTAAGGGAGCTAACGATCACAAATCTCATCATTGTCAAGTCTGTTGCAAGTGACTATCGTTTGTTCACAGTAAAACTAGCGTGTTTTAACATAATAGCCTACTACATGTCAGCTATGTAACATTTGAAAACTAAAATAATAGTTATAAGGACAGTATTAGAATGTATAACATTTTCAAAGTAGCATTCTAATAAGGTAGGTCCTTTATTTGTTAAATTTTTAGTAGGCCTGGGTCCGTGGACCCACTTGGACCCTTGCTGTCCAATGATAGGGCATATATAGGCCTATAGGGGGGGGCCCGGACACTCAGTCCTTTCAAGTTGATGTAAAAGTTTCGTCTACAGTACCAATTTGAAGGTAATGGTCTGTATACTATAGGTCAATATTTGACTGAGAGGAAAACAGTCAGACAAAAATGAAACGTTGGGGCTCGATAAAGCCCTCTGGTCTATGGGAAATAGGCCTATGTTTATTTTCTCCAGTCATTTCCAATGGATGCAGAAGTTTCTTATTCGGTACCAATTTGAAGGTAGGCCTAATATTAATTGTTCATAGATCAATGTTGGTCCGAGGGGAAGCATTCAGATAATACTAAGTGGGGAATAAAATTAACTTGCCAAAAGACCAGAGCAAGATGGAGACAAAGGAGTTGATACCGTGAATTGTGTTTATGATGACAGCAATTGGAAGTCGGCCGCTGGAATAGATGGATCTGATTATGATTTGTTGAAAAGCTTAGCTGGGACTATAGAATATAGGCTAGGGTCCTGAATGAAAACTTGAAAAGCCTGAACAGTGATGGGTAGGCCTAATGCAGCTTCACAATTTCACATGAAGGTACAGTGAATCACAATTTCCGTTTCAAGCAGTCCTTTTTCGATCACTGAAGGTCGGCATTTATTAAGCTTATTAGGCCTAATAGTTTAAGCCTACCAGACAATTCATGTAGGTTCTACAGGAACAAATCTCTTTGACTTTGGAAGAAACGTGACAACACGTGCCACGAACTTACTAACTTACTTTGAGAACTGATGACGTAAATTTTATAAAACCGTCATCTCACTATTGTTGTTCTGATGACGTCATCTTTGGACCGATTGTTTCGTGCCATGGTAACGAGTCGATCGAGCTTTATTTGGAAAATCGACGTGAATTAAGGCGACAAGGCGTAGACCTAATGGCAAACACTTCGAGGAAAAAAATCGAAATTCGTCAATCAGATAAAACAGAAAGATGAAATTCGACGAGAAACGGGAGGCCATTTGGTGACACAAATCGAAAATCGAAAGATCGACACCACATATGTAACTTTGAACAGAAGTTCATCGAAAATTTGTATCAGAAAAAATTAATTCGAAGTTCTACGAAAAACTGTTCCTTTTGAAGACACAAAACGACCAATAATCCACACGACATTATTATTATTCGAACAGAAACTCGTCGATACTCTTAGATCACAAAGAAGCGGAAATCGAAGTCAAATGTAAGAATTGATTAACCTTCGGGTTAGAGCTTTTGTAAAGGAGAACCGAGTGAGGTTATTCCTTTAAAACCTTCGGGTTACAGTTTTGTAAAGGAGAACCGAGTGAGGTTATTCCTATGAAACCTTTGGGTTTGAGTTTTTGTAAAGGAGAACCGAGTGAGGTTATTCCTATAAAGCTTTCGGGTTTGAGCTTTTGTAAAGGAGAACCGAGTGAGGTTATTCCTATAAAGCCTTCGGGTTAGAGCTTTTGTAAAGGAGAACCGAGTGAGGTTATTCCTATAAAGCTTTCGGGTTTGAGCTTTTGTAAAGAGAACCGAGTGAGGTTATTTCTATAAAGCCTTCGGGCTAGAGCTTTTGTAAAGGAGAACCGAGTGAGGATATTTCTATAAAGCCTTCGGGTTAGAGCTTTTGTAAAGGAGAACCGAGTGCGGTTATTCCTATAAAGCCTTCGGGTTAGAGCTTTTGTAAAGGAGAACCGAGTGAGGTTATTCCTTTGAAACCTTCGGGTTAGAGCTTTTGTAAAGGAGAACCGAGTGAGGTTATTCCTATAAAGCCTTCGGGTTAGAGCTTTTGTAAAGGAGAACCGAGTGAGGTTATTCCTTTGAAACCTTCGGGTTAGAGCTTTTGTAAAGGAGAACCGAGTGAGGTTATTCCTATAAAGCCTTCGGCTTAGAGCTTTTGTAAAGGAGAACCGAGTGAGGTTATTCCTATAAAGCCTTCGGGTTAGAGCTTTTGTAAAGGAGAACCGAGTGAGGTTATTCCTATAAAGCCTTCGGCTTAGAGCTTTTGTAAAGGAGAACCGAGTGAGGTTATTCCTATAAAGCCTTCGGGTTAGAGCTTTTGTAAAGGAGAACCGAGTGAGGTTATTAGAACCGAGTGAGGTTATTCCTATAAAACCTTCGGGTTAGAGCTTTTGTAAAGGAGAACCGAGTGAGGTTATTCCTATAAAGCCTTCGGGTTAGAGCTTTTGTAAAGGAGAACCGAGTGAGGTTATTGAGAACCGAGTGAGGTTATTCCTATAAAGCCTTCGGGTTAGAGCTTTTGTAAAGGAGAACCGAGTGAGGTTATTAGAACCCGAGTGAGGTTATTCCTATAAAGCCTTCGGCTTAGAGCTTTTGTAAAGGAGAACCGAGTGAGGTTATTCCTATAAAGCCTTCGGGTTAGGGCTTTTGTAAAGGAGAACCGAGTGAGGTTATTCCTATAAAGCCTTCGGGTTAGAGCTTTTGTAAAGGAGAACCGAGTGAGGTTATTCCTATAAAGCCTTCGGGTTAGAGCTTTTGTAAAGGAGAACCGAGTGAGGTTATTCCTTTGAGACCTTCGGGTTTGAGTTTTTGTAAAGGAGAACCGAGTGAGGTTATTCCTATAGAGCCTCCGTGTTAGAACTTTTGTAAAGGAGAAGCGATCTTTTGTAAAGGAGAACCGAGTCCAATTATTATCGCCCATCCAAATATCGGACGTCGCAAACGTTGCTTAATGGGCTTCTGACATCAGGCCGAAGTGGCCTCAAGGTGGGCAGCCCAAGCCCATGAGCCCACTTATCGCCCATCTAAAACTCAGATATTGGAAATGTCGGTTAATGGGCTTCTGACCTAATTTCTAGATGGGTTCGATGTGAGGTTATTCCTATAAAGCCTTCGGGTTTGAGCTTTTGTAAAGGAGAACCGAGTGAGGTTATTCCTATAGAGCCTTCGGGTTAGAGCTTTTGTAAAGGAGAACCGAGTGAGGTTATTCCTATAAAGCCTTCGGGTTAGAGCTTTTGTAAAGGAGAACCGAGTGAGGTTATTCCTTTGAGACCTTCGGGTTTGAGCTTTTGTAAAGGAGAACCGAGTGAGGTTATTCCTACAAATCCTCCGTGCTAGAGCTTTTGTAGGGGGAACCGAGTGAGGTTATTCCTATAGAGCCTTCGGGTTAGAGCTTTTGTAAAGGAGAACCGAGTGAGGTTATTCCTATAGAGCCTCCGTGTTAGAACTTTTGTAAAGGAGAAGCGATCTTTTGTAAAGGAGAACTGAGTCCAATTATTATCGCCCATCCAAATATCGGACGTCGCAAACGTTGCTTAATGGGCTTCTGACATCAGGCCGAAGTGGCCTCAAGGTGGGCAGCCCAAGCCCATGAGCCCACTTATCGCCCATCTAAAACTCAGATATTGGAAATGTCGGTTAATGGGCTTCTGACCTAATTTCTAGATGGGTTCGATGTGGGCAGGCCAAGCCCATGAGGCCACTGGTCTCCAACATAAAATGTTAATCGGATAATGGTCCCATCACCTCGTGCCCAGATGGGGCTGATATGGGTAGCCCCCAAGCCCATATAAAAATTAGATGGGCTCTGTATGGGCATGCTGGCAGGGCATGGAAACCGCAATGTTGTTTTTATCTCAGTGGCGTAAAATCATGGGGGACAGATGGGGACTGTTCCCCAAAGTTTTGACTGAGGCCTGTCTTCCCCTCCCAAATATGCAAAAATCCGGCCTCCGAAAAATCTCTCCCCCACAAAAGTTATGTACAGATTTTCGCCTCTGTATTCTCTTAATTAACGGTAATGACATCGTCCAGCAGCGAGACGTCTCTGAAGGTTAATTAATTGAATTGCCCGTCTGTAGACAAAGTGTTGACATCCTTTGGTAAACACGCTTCTTGGAAACGGACCAAATTCTGGAAAGTAGAAAGGGTGTTTGCATAACGTACGGTGAATGAAAGGAACGTACAAGCCACAACAGCGAAGACACGGACGAGAAAGAGAGACACAGACACAGAGGGACAGAGAAATAGTGACATTGGCAAAGTCAGAGACAAGGATACAGAAGCATATGCAAAAAGACAAAGATACAGAGACACGTCAGGTATACAGGTAGACAGATATAGACACAGTTAAAGACAGAGGCTGAGACAGGACCAAAAGACACACAGACAGACAGAAAGACAAACAGACAGAACGGCAAATTAAGCCTGTCAGAGACATATGCAGAGTAAGACAGACAGAGAGGGCAACAATGAATGCACGAGGGTTATTATATATCTTCAGAGGAGATAGCATACTATATAAGTGGGTGTTTCCCATTATTAACTACAAATAGCTCCCTTGGTTCATTCATTCACTCGATCATTCATTCTTTCAGTCATTCAAAGCATTTATACAGCACCCCATTTCAAGATGAAATAAGACTGGAATAAACAGAAATCTCTTTTGAAACTCATCAGTTTCCCTAACACACCATTTAAACAACGTTGCTTGACTTGTTGATAAAGAGTTGCAATAACTTCGAGAGACAGAATGCTAACATACCAATGACAATAACGACTATAAATAATAATCGATTAATTAATCATCATCTCCAACATCATCATCATAAGAATTCTAATAATAAAACTATTCGTATTAACCAAATTGAAACATAATAACCAACAAGTGATATTATTTAAAAAAAATTTAAATAATCTTTGTAAAAATTGCAACAATTTCAATGAGTAATAGTTTCCAACTTCCAAATAAAATTATAATATAGTGTAAGTTTCCAAATGTTCTCAGCTCTACACATAAGCAGCATCCAGGAAACCAGTCATTTGATAATACTGTAAGAAAAACGTCCAAACATCTGAACATTTTAAAACCTAATTACCCAGAAAACGAACAACATATTTCATAACAATCAATTGCATAGAAGCGCAATATATTATATGGGAAAGGAATATATAAATTTGGGGACCTTGAGCAGTCTGCAAAATACATTAAAAGTTTAGCAATGTGCAGAAGCACATTATTGATGGACGGCATACATGCAGGAAACACATGCAGGAAACAAACGGTTACGTTACACAAACAATGCAATCCTCGGAAGGAACTGTTCTCTTTTCAAAATTTAAAAAAACTTTCCAAAAGCATTAAAAACGTTATAAAAATAGACTCTGAAGAAATTTCTTTGAAGGCAAAAAGCAGGATTTTCATAGCAATTCAGTTGACGTCATCGTCCTGAGAGTTGGTGACTAGGCGGTCCAATTCAGTCGGCGATCGACTCCTAAAATTAACATGGAAACATTAAAACTTTACTAGACTTTCGTACTCGGCTTCGCCCCGGGATAGTAGGCATGGAACTTTGGCAATTGGCGCCATCTGCTGAGTTGCCCGGGTTCGACGGGCTTAAACGGTTTTAATGTCAAAACGTGTCACCTTAAAATATCATATCGCTAGTGTTCAATTCACAAGACGTAATTTTTCAGGTCCTCCTCTGGATTAGTAATCCACCTGATTTGCATATTTAGTCCTGCCTTCGGATCACGTACATTTTGCCGTGTCCCTCAAGACAAATGGCAGGTGAATCAGCTTGATTTCTATATTTAGCCCCATATCGCTAGAGTATTCCGTTCGCGAGTTTTTAGCGGGACAGACAAAGAAACAAGCAAACAAACAGAAGGACAAACTGAGGGATTGGTGTAGATTCGCTTTACATTGCTGTACGCATTAAAACTATCCAGTATTGTGGTTGGCTTCCACGTTCATCCAGTTTTGCGCTGGCAATAAATGGAGGAGGAAGCAAGCCAAAGGAATCGGATATTAGAAGAGTCATACCAAGATAATAGAGTAGGATGAAGCAAAGCAATAAAAGAACTGGATTATACAAGAGTCACATCAAGATATCAGAAAAAGAAGCAAAGCTACAAAAGGAATTGGACTATAGAAGAATCACACCAAGATATTAGAACAAGAAGCCGCTGAAAGGTTCGTATAGGCCCTAGGCAAGAGGAATTGCACAGTATTGTTATTGCACAGACGAATCAGTCCAATGCCGCCGTAAAAAGCATTAAACTACCTCTTTGGCTGTCTCCATGGTCTGCTTCCAGTTACTCGTCGGTTGGTGACACCATCTTCCTCGTCCATCATCGCCTCCAGAAGTGCCTGATCATTTGCGTTCAATGGCGTAATGGAGATGTCGCGAACTGCTCGAAATTGGCCGCAGTTGTTGAGATGCTCGTTCTCCAGACGGAAGAAGTTCCACACAAATCGCCTGCAATCCAAACAAATGTCTATCAACTTCAATCAATCAATCAATCAATCCATATAAGCTTGATACAGCGCCCCTCACCCCTCTGAGATACCAACTCAGAGGTGCCCCTAGTCCAACTGTGGATGAAAACAATGGTTTATCCAGACAGTAGAACTGAGCCGGTACGTCAACACGTCGAAACGCAAACGGGACTTGTAGGGACCTGAGAATCACAAATTTTCAGTCGAATCAAATCTCGGATCGGAGGTAAACGTTTGAATCGAATCTCGAATCAAATCAGCGGGTAGCAGTTTGATATTCATGTAGTGTGTACTTGATAGCACACGCATACCATAGTAACACAGTTATCAACGTAACATATTATGATTGTACAAACAATGCTCTAGAAGTCACTACCTCAGATTAGGTCAAAAGGTTATTAATAGAGACGAAAACCCATGTTCGTTTACACAATCTGAATCCCAATTACTCAATGGTTACTCATAACATATCGAGAGACAATCCAATAGGACACTATACGCAGAAACTTCACACTTCTCTAACCTAACCAGAGGAAGAAGACAAAAGACAACTGATCTTCCAATTACCTGAAGACTTCAAACGACGCTAGGATCGTCTTCAAGATCTCTGAATCGATCACTCCATCCTCATCGATGGACACCGTAAAAACCCAGGACAATCGTAAGATCAAGTCCTCCACAACAGCCAAGTAGTAGTAGCTCTGTGCAACAGCAACACAACTTTCAATTGGATGAATAAGCAAGTAACCATAGTTCAGTATATGATAGAAACACAAAAGCACAATTTATCAAACCATAAGAAACTATATAATATGGTTACTGCTTCTTATTATTATTACGCATTTATTAAGCATCACTATCTAATGACCAAGCATCAATCGCTGGCACTGAGCAGTTGCGAGTGAAGGATTTGCTCAAGATCCATACACAGAGGAGGCGCATCTCTCGCTCCCCATGTTACGAGTGCTCTAACCAGTCAACTAATGTGTCCCACAAGTGACATAGTGGTTTAGAGATGTAAAAGTAACAAAGAAATGTAATGTAATGTTGCATTTGTTTAGCACCACATGATAAATTCTACAGCAGAGGGAAAGACCAGAGGGAGACTTCCGACCTTGCGTGGATAGACGATTTCCTCTCGGAGGCCTCTGTTTTCGCCGGCGTTTTTGTCGAGCAGGCCCCAGTCCATCTTGATATCCCAGGCGAACGTGTAGCACGTACTGATGAAGGCCGAGATAATCCAGAGATAGAAGAAAGCGTTGTTCTGCAGCACCTCCTCACCATGTTGAGCTTCAGATAACAATCACAATAACAGCAAATAAGTCACTTCTTATCCCAATTTATTCAATCATTAATTCAGAACAATCAGAACAATCAGTCTTTAAGATACCTACTCAGGAACATTCATAATGCTGTGCCTGCTGTTTTCAAGCAGTAATCATAACTGTAATCATAATCGTAATTTTAACTTCAACCGTGCCAGTGTCTAATGCGCAAGGCATCAATCGATCGATGGCACATGGGCGTATTTGGCGGTTTACGGGTTCAAACCCCCAAAATAAATAATTGCCAAAAACACTTAACATTTATAATCTGACCCTTTACTCTGCAACCATGTCCGATGGAAAGCCCCAAATGGAAATCCCGAAATTGTTTCCTGGCTACACCCTTGCGATGGCGCTCCAAAACCAAGCAGTTATCAGGTCAATATCCAGAAGACCAGTCCACAAAGACAGAGAGACAGCCTATGATGGGTACGCACTATGAATAAGATAAATCTTAAGCAAAGAATGAAAGAATGACATAAGCCAGTGCTTTCCAAAGTCTATGGACCGGTGCTGGTCCGCGAGCCCTCAGTTGCCGGTCCGCAAAGTGAGTCAAGAAACTGCTCGGAATCATGAAATGGCTATTATATTTTTAAAAGTTGTAACAAAAATCCTTATTAGGCTAGCATTTAAAGGGAAATAGAGTCATAGAATTGGCTAAACATGCATTTAAATCAATTTTAAAACATTTTGAGGAATTTAGATGATCGAAAACGAAAAAGAGAAATATTATTAATAAATTTGGTACCGGTCCTGCTGCAGTGGGAAAATTCCTGCCAGTCCGTGACACTGAAAAGTTTGGCAAGCACTTACATAAGCAACTGAGCAGAATGAACAGATACATGAACTGCCAAAATTTAGGCCCAGCAATCAGAAAAGCTCTTTCACCAAGAACAGTTCTAGTTTTAGGCATCAGCAGAAACCCGAGCGCCGCTGGTTATCGTAAACTTACATTTCCTCAGCTCCCACTTACTCCGATAGGCACTGTACAGCGTTGAAAAGAGAACGACGAAGAATGTCGTTGAGTATTTTCCCGCATTCACGATGTGCGGAAACGCCAGCCGTGTGTCACGGTAACGTCGAAGGCACTGAGCAAAACGGAACCAGGCTGGAAGACAGGCAACCAGTGGACGTACACCGTACGTTACACTTCCACATATGTGCTTCCCTGAAAACAGAGAACCAGTACATCATAAGTCACCGAGTCTGCCAGTTCATTCCAACCCCTCAACAATATCGACTTTAAGTTGCTTTCTGTACAGGGGCACCACATTGTATTAAACTGTATTGTCTTGTATATTGTATTGTATTCTTGTATCCTAAATACTGAAGGACGTAATAATTAATGCCAAATATCAAAAGCAACAAGTGTATGTATATATGTATGTAGGTATATATGGCGTGTATGTACTAAATAAACACTACTTATCAAAAGTATAGTATGTATAGTGTACATATTATACATGTATTTAAGCATGTATATAGCTATGTATGTTTGTATGCAAGTATGTATGAATGTAGGTAAGTATGAATGCATGTATAAATGTATGTGTAGATGACTGATGTATATATGTATGTATGTATGTATGTATGTATGTATGTATGTATGTACATATGTCAACATATTGTAGAGTGCCATATCTACTGACTGTTTGCTCCGAGCCAATCGACTTCGACTGAGTAGAAGCAGACGAGGTATTCAAAGTCTAGAAGAACAGTCGTCAGGCTGTTGAGTTGGTCAGCCACCCAGAAATCAGCAAAACCAACGTAGTGAAAAGGAGCCGTGAAGATGCAGAACTACGCAAAACACAGCCAAACAATTGCTATTACTATCATCATCATTAGTATTATTACCCATTTATTAAACGCCACTACCTGATGATCAAGCATATATTGATGGCACTAATCAATAGTGGGCAAAGGGACTTGCTCAAGGCCCCTACCCATTAACTATCTCGGGGAAGGAGGCTCGAACCCGTGTTCTGCATGTTACAAGGTGAGCACTCTAACCAATCAGCTACCATGTCCTGCATTGAAATCACAGAACTATGGTATGTGATACTGACATGAATGCAGTATCATTACAATTCATAGGATGCTCACAAGTTATGACAGGAGTCAAATTTAACTGTATGGCAGCTATGCAAGACGCCCATCTGTCCTACTGCTCATTTTACCAACGCCATCTGGTGAATGAAAGGCCGAGTCCACCTTTGGGAGGGTATCGGGAATCGATCCCGCATCCATGCTGAGCTTCTGCTCTTCGTGCCGATTGTTACCATTACCCTAAACCTCCTCCCCTTTATGTTTAATAGTCAAATTATCTAGAGGACTGAAATCTCATACGGCATGGATTTGAATCCCTGACCTCACATCCCATTATACAACGAAATCGTACTGAACTGAACCAGGAGTAGAAGAACGAAAGACTCACCAAGACCTTGAGCAGCCAACGCCTGGAGCGATAATGGAAAACTGGAAATGGATTGACGAGGAATAGGATGATAAATCCAAGAAGACAGATCGGATGGATGTAGATTGGAATCTGCATGAGGTGACTGAACAAATAAGACAGGATGCTTATGCACCACATCACCGCCAGGAAACTTGCCACCTGGTGACAGAAAAACACACCAAAACATAGAGTCGGCTGCGTCAGTGATTGCTGCGTTCTGCTGCCTGTGGGGCAGGGACATATGATTGCCTCATTTCAACACATCACTCTTTCAACTGCACTGGACCACCTCCCTCTAGGCATGGTCCTTAATTGCAAATGCCACAACACTTCACTCAATTCATCATCATTCATTCATTCATTCGGGAATTTATATAGCGCCCCTTCAAGGAAACTACTCAGTATATATTTTTTAACCGAAGGTAAGTTGTAATCCCTCAGCAGTAAATAAATGATGATTATTGCTATTAAAAGCAAAGTTGTTGGCCATGTCTATATACAATGCAGTTTAGTAGAGCAGTTAGACAGCAAAGATATCATGAACTAATAGAAACTAATAGTCATGTGTGCAGGTAATTACAAGGTGTGATGTTAAGTGTCTTCATACATACATACAAACATACATCACCTTGGTTGCGATCAACACTATCATCATCATCATCAACATTGTCAGCATCTGCATCCGCCTCCACCTCCACAGCATCATAATCACCATCATTTTTTTGTCATCATCATCATCATCATCATTATAACCACCATTGTCATCACTCTAGCTACCATTGTCATCGTCTTCATCGTTCTCATCATCATCATCATCATAATTGTCATCCTCATCATCACCAGCATCATCATCGTAATTGTCATCATCATTTTCGTCATCATCAACATCACCAAAACCATCACCATGATCATCAGGATCATGATCACACTGTTTCTGACCTCCATGAACTGTTGGTGAGTAAGGTGGTTTCTCGGATCCAATTCAAAGATAAGAACGTGATTGACTCCAGATGCTCTCCATCCGTACGTATTTATCCCGAGCAAGAACACAAACAAGATCACCAGGAACATTCCTCTGTACATGCGCAGAGCGGGTTTCCAGTCTGCAACATGTTGATCACTCGTGTAAACCGCTACAACAAACAAAATAAATAATCCATTACTAATAAAAGCAATAAAATACATCATAAGAAATAACACAAGCAATACTCCATTGACAAACTAATACTCCAGTATTTAGTAAATTGCAATTGTAACAAACAGCTTCTATAGCACCACGATCTATGAACTTCTTGGTCTTTCTTTGCCATTTTCCCCCGAAGCATTTGAAAACCATTCCTTTTGATCGTGGTATGGTGTTGTCAGAAGCACCTCTCAGGAGTCTCTCTTCACAAATTTACGATTATGTGGCCTAATGCAAAAGCATTGACTGACAAAAAAGATTGCATGCTTTTATTTAATAACTTTTCCATCCAACGACTTTTGCACCATCTTAAGAAACATGCAAGCATTACATCCATTGATCACCAGATGGCACACGTACCGGCAATGACGGCGACAACTGTAAGGATGAGGAATATGCCAGAAAACATTCCGATACGAAATGTCGTCCATGGATTTTCCTGCAAAACAATCCAAAAGAAAGCAAATAAAGATGTTGTCCACATAAAGAAAACCATAGACAGTCTGTTAAGATAGAGCGCATAGATAGTTAACAAACATATGTAGCAAAGCTATGTATTGCACACATTAAATGTTCTTCCTATCTTAATGCAGTCTATACGGGTCTCATTGATAGCCATGCTCACAGTGCTGTTGAGAGAGCCTGCTAAATAAATATTCAGAAATACAAAACAATAACATATAACTTATATTGCCGTCCTTCCAAAACTAATAATCAGTCAATGGTTGCAACTAAGCAAAATCGTTGTGCAAGTCAAATTCTAGGATGCACGTGGTCGATAGGCAAGAAGAGAATTTGAGAAGACACGGAAACAGCCTACGGAGGAACGGAGTCGAGGAAAAGTTGAGTTTTTAGTCGATATCTGAAGGTCAAAACAGACTGGAGAGCGAGAGTCTGCCAGTTCATACATTACACTGTATTATATATATTTGGATTATAGTGAAGGCCATTTGACAGAATCCCACACAATGCACTACATGCAAGGTTCGAAGGAAACAGAGTCAGACCAAGACTATGCTGGATAGACAATATAAATAATATAATATACCCGGTGAATGAGGACAGAACATCACTTGGACTAACACTAAGGGGAGCAATGGACTTGACATATGACTGAGGACAATGGAGATAATTTATTCGTACCCATCGCCCCAAATGGCTGGCGTCAGGCACTAATGATGCATTTCTGCTGTTACCTTTTCTCCAAGTGGAGGCACTCGCAGTCGTTTCATTGCCTTCTGACGATTGCCTCCTTCCAGTTTCATTGTAAACAGATTCTGTTGTTGGATTTAATCAGCAAAAAGCAAAAACAATGAGAAAATATTAACACAACAATGCGTTCACAGTCACACCGAAATGTGAATCTGAGGCGCAGATAGTCAGTCGAGATTATTTTATTAATCATTTGTGATTAAAACATCTAAAATTTTAAATTAGGACAATACATTTTAACATATAATAGGATTTCACATGTTGAAGGAGGCAAGATATGGTAGCCGAATGGTTAAAGCATTCATCTTGCAATGTGAAGAGTATGGGTTTGAGTCTCTCCTGAGATGGTTACTGTGTAGTGACCTTGAGCAGGTCCTTCACTCACAATTGCTCAGTGCCATCAATTGATGCTTCGACAATAGATAACGGTGCTTAATAAATGCATATTAATATGATCAAGGCAAGTCCTAACTTTATGTAATTGGACATTTATGTAGCACCTTTTAACCTAAGACAACTAAAGCCCAATTCTAGAGGAAATAAGCCATTGCATCACATAAGCATTACAGTTGAGAAGAGAACAGATTACATTAGACTCGATCAAAGACTATGATCCTGACCTCGATCTCTTTGATCAGATGATCGACCTCCTTGTTTGTGTAGAATGGAGCTGTCTCCACATTCGCCTGGCGCCAATGTGAACCCCGGTCAGAATGCGTCAGCTGCAGATGCACAAAACGCCACAAGATTTACCAGTAATTAATATTTATTTATTAAGGTTACTTATATAGTGCCACTCCAATACTCAGAGGTGCTCTCTGCGCCAAACTAAATCATTTAAATGATGATAAATTAGATGAAGAACAGATATATCGTCAGTAAGTAAACAGTGTACAGAAAACTAGAAGCAACAATGGCCGGCCCATGTGTTCATGACATTGTGGGGACCAACCAATTCCCATCCAAAGTGAAGAGCATCATTGTTAAGAATTTCTGGACCAAGCCCAATGATGCTTCAAGGTAAGTTCTCAAGCAATCCAATACCATGTTCCACAAAGTAGACTAAACTAATCAAATGTCATTGTAATAAGAAATTTGTTCTGTCTAAGAACCAGTGACATGAGTTTCTCAGTTCTCTTCCACAAACGCTTGAAGACCATTTTGTTTGATCATGGTTTCATTGTGTTAGGTCAGGATCGCCTCTGATGAGTCGCTCTTGAAGTGGCGCTATATAAATTAACAATTACAGTTCCCTAAAATTACCAATGTACAAAATACAATGAGATGCATTAGACCAGTGCTTCCCAAACTTTTCAGTCTCACGGACCGGCAAGAATTAACTTTCAGTCTCATGGACCGGTAGGAAACTTCCCACTGCAGGAGGACCGGTGTCCAAATTTATTATTTCTCTTTCTCGATCGCCTAAAATAATTATATTCCTCAAATAATATTAGGCATATGTATTGAAATTGATTAAAATGTATGTTTAGCCAATTCTATGACTCTGTTGCCCTTAAATACTGGTCTAATTATTGTTTTTTGTTACAACTTTTAAAAATATATTAGCCATTTCTTGATTCCGAGACAATTTGACTAGTTTCTTGACTCACTTTGCGGACCGGCAACTGAGGGCTCGCGGACCGGTACCGGTCCGCGGACCACCACTTTGGGAAGCACTGCATTAGACAGCATAGGGGTGAAGTGACCATAAAGTCAACCTTATCATGCTTCTTGAGGATCTTGCGAAACCCGGTGAAGTTGAGTGTCTGATAATTCTGGAGCAGAATAAGACTCAGGTAGAATTCACTGAAGGCCAGTTTCACATCATGAAGGGATTTCCGGACGGGTGGTTCGCTCGTCTCCTCCACTTTTTTCTTCATGAGTCGCGCTAACGACCGTCGACGCAGTCCGGGCACGACTTTGACGTCATTGACCGCTGTGAGGTCAGACTGCAGGTTCACATGTTTACGGCTGGCTTCAGCTAGTTTTTCTGTTAAAATAATACAATACAACTTCATTTTATACTGCCCTACTTCCCAAGGATGTAAGTAAGTAAGTATATTTCTTATTACTCCACTTGCAAAAGCAACAATGAGACATACAGCATAAAACAATTATTATAATACAATGAAGTAAAAATTAGCAATTAAAGATGTAAATTCAAAGTTGATGTAGCTTTGCATTCCTCCCTCCTCTCCCTATATTCTTCCCCTAAAGAATATACGTACTAACTTATATACGAATTTAGTATGCTTTGTCCGTCACTTTAAGGTAGATGACAACTTTAAAGCATATAACCAGTAAAGAATGTTTACATTCTGTTTCACAACTGATGAATACGTCGATGACACTGAGACCAAGATAGATCTAAATAACGGTCACTCACGAATCATTGGCATCCAGCGAAATGTTAATCGTCATTGCTTGAACTTGCTTCAAACCACAAACCATGTCGCAAAAATGATGCCCGCACAAGGCCAAAAAGTGATGGTGACTTTTAAAAGCGGTGGTGACTGTCACCCCACTTTTAAAAGTGGGAGTGACTGGACACCACCATCACAATACAAAGTTGAGCAGTTGTGTGTGAGGGACTTGCTCAATGTCCCGACACAATGAATGCTTCAGTTGAGGCTCAAACCATACTCTTTGTGTCAACCACCAATCACTCTAATAACGTACTGTAATGTATCCATTTATATAGCCCCTTTCATCTCCATTGAAGTAAACAACAGCTTTATACAAAAATTTCTTTAAAAAAAATTCTAATTAAAAAAACTAATTAAACAATGTTAAATTTCCATTTTTAACAATATAATCAGAAAAGCCACGGTCCAATCACCTGCAAAGAATGTGTTGATCTTTCGCAGTTCGGTATCACAGTACTGAAAGAAGCTCTCATCAAAACGCCCAAAGTATGCGTGAATCGTGTCAGCATCGGAAACTGTTAACAGACAACAGCAATTCACAATTATTCCACTGTTAATGCAAAACAAGTTATTTGAAAGTAAATGTGATGGACATAAAGGAAAACTAGAGCTCCCATTCTCCACGTGGATCATCATGAAAGCAATAAATTCTCCACTCTACACAAATATTGCTGACTTCAATTTCAATTGAAGCATCCATCGATTGATGTGCATTACGATAACGGTGCAAAGATTAGATTAGATACATTACTGGCTCTTCATCATCAGTTCCTGATACCAGCCATTTGGCGGCGATTGGTAAGAATAAATGATCTCCATTGTCCTCAGTCATTTGTCAGTCCAAGTGATGTTAAGTCCTCATTTACATAATTATCTATCCAGGGTGGTCTTGGTTTGCCTAAAGGTTGTTTCTTTTTCTTGCGTGTAGTGCATTGTGTGGGATTCAGTCAACTGGCATTCTCTCCACATGTCCAAACCATCGGAGTCTTCGTCGAACGACTTTGTCTAGCAGAGTTGTTTGGATACCTAATGCTTGTTTAATGTTATCATTTCTTATTTTCTGTAGTATTGAAATCCCTGCGATCTTCCGTAGCCAACTCATTTCTGCTGGAAGAATTCTTTTCTCATCCTGTTTCACTCGTCCAGCATTCCAACCCATATACGAAATCGGTTGTATCATCATCTTGTCTATTTTGGTCTTGGTTTTCTTTGCTAATTCTCTGCTTCTCCATATCCTAGCTCTTCATCCGTGGGAAAAGAAGAAATCCTTCACAATGTGCATCACAGGAATTGCCATGCACTTCCCAGATTGCACTGACATTTGGTAACAGACACAAGCAGGAAAGAAAAGCAGCTAACAGAACCAAGTGTACTTTTGACGCCACTCGTAAACATAATCTCGATATTTCTACATCGCCCAAAAAAAGGGAAGTCGCAGGAACCAGCCTATTCAGTCTAAGGAAAATCAACAGGCAGGTAGGGTCAAAATGGGTTCCAGGTCAAGATCCAAAGGGGTCAGGCAGAGCGCAACAATAAATAGGTTTTGTTTTAGTGCAATTCATAAGAGTAAGATCATATGCTTGGGGCACATACATCAATACACGTATGCAAATCCAATGCAGTAAAATTAAGTTAAAAAATTGAAAAACTAAAAGGAATAATCTTTCTTACATTCCTGAGAGGGTGCCTGCTCCACTGCCTCGTACAACATCTCCTTCATCGCCTGAAGACAACAACCACAGGTAGCAATACCAGGTCATGTCAAGTCAGGAAAAAATAAAACTGACTCAAGTAAACAAAGGTCCAGCAAAAGTGAGTCATGTCAAACCAGACTTTAGAAAACTGGGTCATATAAACTGATGCCAAGTAAAGCCAGATTATAAAAAGTGCATCATGTCAATTTATGTCAATTCAAACTTGGTTGTGCAAATAAGATTAAGATGACATGCTTTAGAAACATTCATCCATCTCATCTTAAGGCACACTTCTGTAGATCTAGTTGTTCTACAGCGCCTTAGAGAGGTTCTTAAAATGCGCCACATAAGTTTTCAGATATATACATACACACAAATGTAGGTCGTATAAAACTGAGTATTCTAGAACCAGGTCAAACTGTGCAAAACTGGGTCATGTAAAAACCTATGTCAAGTAATTTGTATAACACACATAAATAACAACAAAACTCAAGAACACTTAGAATCATGTACCATAGTCACTTCAGAAGCTCTTGAAGGTGCTACATAGATAATCTCATACAGTACGTGACATATTTATCCTGTGGCAGATTAATGGAGCAATGAAGGCCAAACAGCTCTAAAACCAAAAGTTTCACTCGCACGTAATCTGCATATTATAATGATTTAGAGATGTGTTGTTACAACAAAGTATTTACACAATAAAATATAATTATTATTGCCTCTGATTATATATGACGTCTGGTACGTAAATCACATTACAAGTTGATATTAATGCACTTCTTGCACAGTTCAGACGTGTGTGCTGAAGCCGGGCAAGGGGAGACATCAAGAACTGTGTCCTTAAATCAGCCCTTCAGACACTTGACCAACCTATATGGTCTGGTCTGTCTCTGATTTATGCCATCAGCTGTGGTCTTTTAAGTAAGTAAGTATATTCTTTATTGAACCAGTTGCAATCCGCATTCCGGTGTACATACATCATATATAATAAACAATCAATAGTCAATATAAATAAAGCATTCTAACTATAAAAGTTTTTTCATATTATGGTTAGCTAAAGGTAAAACATGGTCAAGTGACCGGGGTCGAAGGGAATAGGCCAATGGCTTTTTTGGAGGGAGAAACCTATGGAGAACATGGCCCGGGTTTCCCAGGACTGCCAAAAACAAGCAGGTGTCGGCTTTAAGGCTTAGTTGACTCTGAAGAATCTCGGAGACCTGGAAGATGTAAGTTTCAGTTTAGAGTGAAAGACAGTCTCGGTGGGATTGTTGCAAACATGAAGAGAATTACAGCAACTGTGAATGAAAGCCAGGCAGAGAATAGACGTGTTCCAGGAACAACATGCTGATCAAAGAGAACTACAGGGTGTTACATGGATGATAAGTAGAATGGCAGATAATTTGCATACATGTGCTTTATACACGAGGAATGCCAGCCTTAGGCAATATGCTTAGACAAAGGAGCCAGTGTAGAAAATGAAGAATAGGTGTCTAAGGTGTGACACGGTCCCCAAGCTTCTTCAGAGTAAAAAGATCAATGCTGGTGGCATAAATCACAGACAGAGCCCAGGCTGTTCAAGTGTCAGAGGGGGCTGATTTAAAGACAGAGAATGTCAAGAGCTCTCCAAAATAGGACAGTGTACAGAAGAGCCTTCTTCAATGACAGCTTGTGGTTCATAAAACTATGCATAAGATTCAGTGATGTCTGTTTACTAGCAGTAATAATATTGGTATTAACAACAATTGTAGTACTACTAATAATCATAATAAGTAAAAAATAAATAATATTAAATAATCACATAAAAATACTAGTATTAAGAATAATAAGAGACACTTCAGAAAAATGCTGTTCCTGCCGGACTCTACCTTGGGTAAGAACAAAAATAATGGAAGTAAATTTAACAATATTAATAAAAACCCACTAATAACTTGTACAGCATCAGCTTCTGCAGCCCAGTATCCTATGCACAACGCAAGACGTAATCTAATCTAATCTAATCTAATCCAATGACTTCTATAGCACCATTATAACAAAGTCCAAGACATCATAATCAAAATCACATTCCGTTGGAGAAGAAAGATTTTAATTCCAGTAGCAGATAGATGACGTCGTCTCTGCATCCTATCGACGCAACTTGGTCCAGAGACTCGGAGCATCCCTGCCATCTGTCAACGGGAATCCACTGGTTGGCTCAACGTGAAGTGGCGCTATATAAATTTACGATTATGATTACGATTACAATTATGTGCGTGTGGGCCCACCATTGCCGATACCTTTTCTAGTTTACTGTGCACTGATTTGCTACCAAGAGTCTAGTTGCAACTGACACTTAACATCAAATAGGCTAGCGCAGAGAAAGCACTTTTGTGAGACACTTAAAAATGCGCTATGTTAAGTGTCATAATACATTTATACATGACGGGGCATCAAAATAGGTCAGGCCAGTTTCAACGAATGACCACCAAGTCTTCCTCCTGCCTGCTGTTAAAAATATTCACAATGCACTTAGCAGATTGGTGGGACCTTAGGAAATGTCTTCAAGTTCTCTGCCCTTGGGTAGGGTCAAGCCTCCAATGGCACCACTCCTCTTGATGCTGGGCTTCTTCCTTCAGTTTCCAATCTTTGTTTTACAAGGGTTAACTGAATGACAATCGAAAAGGCCTTGACAGTTGAAGAGGCCTCGATGGCTGAAGAGGCCTTGATGGCTGAAAAGGCCTTGATGGCTGACGAGGCCTTGGTGGTGGAAAAGGCCTTGATGACTGAAGAGGCATTAATGGCTGAAAAGGCCTAGATGGCTGAAGGCTGACAAGTCTTGATGTCTTCAGTCTTGATGACTGAAGAGGTCTTGATGACTGAAAAGGCCTTGATGGCGGAAAAGGCCTTGATAGTTGATGAGGTTTTATTTTCTCTGCTGCCGAATGCGAATCTTTCCACTAAAGGCTGGACTGAATCGTTCACATTCTTTTTTGTGCCATCATCCCCATGTTTGTACTGAGACACCATTCTCCATGCGTTTATGCCCTCCATCATCTGCCTTCCAGACTCATCGTCTCTAGCGATAGCTCGGTCATCCACAACCCATCTATTTCCAACAGGGTCACCATGTAAAGGTGGCGTGGTCGACACAATGGCAGCAGAGGCTTTCAGAGGTGCTTGCTTCTTCACAGCAACATAAAACTAGAAGTGGTGCTATTTAAGTGTGCCATTGGATTACATATCACCATTATAACAGTGGATTTGCACAGTGGCGTAACTAGGGGTTCGTGCGCCGGGGCAAGAATTTCCTGAAAAATTTTTTCTCAGTTCCGCCAAAATTTCTGATGACCTTTTTTTTTTTTTTCCCTCTGTTTTCGAACAAGAAACTTGTCAAATATCATTTTGCGCCCCCCCTTGCCCCAGCGCCCCCAGACTCACGTACAAAAAATTACTTTTTAACTATTTTTCTATTTTTACCTGATTTCTTTAACAAAAAACACATTTTCAGACCTAATTTTGCGCCCCCCCCCGTCCTGCGCCCGGGGGCGGCCGCCCCCCCTGCCCCTCCTCGTTACGCCACTGGATTTGCACCCTAAGGATGACCTAAGACGATAATAACGAAGAGATACGTCACGGACGAAAATTGGGTCATTGACCTAGATTATGTTTGTGGCTCTGATTTTAAATCCGGCGGTTTGCAGCTCAGATCAGTTTTAGTCCCGTTTCTTTTATGGACGATTATCGTAACGAAACGAAAGCGACTTAATTCAATAAAAATAATATGCAATGTATGTATCTTGTAAATGACTAAAAACAACGTCGAGAATGATTCATTTGGCTTTGTTTGCGTTTGCTCCGTCGAGAGTTCTCACCCTGCTGAGTGCCCGGATGACAGTGTAAACTAAAAAATAGATGGCCACAGACATCGCCCGCGATGCATTAGAAAAGACGATCTCTGATTGGCTAACACGTTGCCGCTACGTATCTCTTCGTTATTATCGTCTTAGGGATGACACAGGCTGACTTTCAATCTCAGCCCTAACTACACACTGAATGTAGGCCTACAGCAAGTGCATATGAGGAACAGCAAAGTTAGCTGCATTAACAAGTGTCACTGCCATCTCACTTTTGTATCGGTGACTTTAATTAAGTGGCATTGTGGTAATTTCCGAGTCTCCTTTTTGTATCTCAGTTAATTGTAATTAATTAGAGTTGTTCAACAGATGTCGCAACATTCACTATTTCTAATGGCTTTCAAACATCTGGATATCTAACTGCTCTTCAACAAGTGATCAACCAACTGCGGCTAAGATTTGCATTTATGCTAAGATTTGCATTTATGTTTTACTTTGCACACGTTAAATTTTTTTTAAATAATAATTTGCTGAATGTCATGTCATACTTGGAATAAATACCAATTTTGTCATTGTTGTTTACGATGATGATGATGATGATGATGACGACGACTCTTCTTATGTTCTACGCATGAACAAGTTTCAATGCAAAAAAGTAGGGTCTACATAGCATTCGATCACATTTTACAAAACCAAGTTTCCCAATAAAAAAAACACCAGGTTACATTTCTTAGTTGCGATTAGTATTACAATAAAACATGCAGGCCTATCCAGCTATATAAAAAAAACTGCGCCTCATCAGCTGACGAATATTGATTCGAGACGCAGGTCTACCAAAATAAAATAACTACCTCGTAGGTGATGTACTGTTTGTGCCATTCTGGCGTTATATGCGCCGACAGATGTTCTGCAAACCTCATAGTCGCTCGGTTTCTTCAAAACATAAATTTAGACTGATTTTCGAGTGCAGCATTACAAAAACCTATTTCGTAAAAGGTTAAATGAGACTATGCTCCTGAAATCTGATCTTACAACCATTGAGATGCTTACAACCAGTCCGACCACTCTCCATTTTCTGAACTCCCAAGCTCTTTCCAGACAAATCCCAAGATTAGCCAAAAGTGTACAAAAAATCCCAAGTTACTGGAAACAAAAAAATGTGTGATGAAATATGAAATGCTTTTTAAGAATCACAATTATTCAGAAAGTCGAGCTAAGAACTCGGAAAGAAAAAACCGGAGTGTAACATTGAATTTACAAATTACAATGTTTACAAGTTACAGTAATAATAAACGTCTTTTAGACAGACCCACTGAGCGAGATTTTGTAATCTGAATCGCTGCCACTGGTGGAAAGTACGGTAATAACAGTTACTAGTGTGTAGACCTTAGAAAGAAATCCCAAGATTGCTATGCAAAATCCCCAGATCCCAAGTCGGACCAAAACATCCCAAGATCTTGGAACAATTCCCAAGGAGTGGTCACACTGCGATAGATTACGATCACAACTGAGTAAACACAATTTTATAGCGCTATTCAACGATTGGCTTGACCGGAAAAATTATGCATTTTATATTAATGTTCATATTGTAAATTTGGTAACGCTTGAGCTAGTAAAAAACCATCGGTTACATAACTATGAAGGTTATTGTTGTTCTTAGAATTGAGCGAGATTTTACTTATTATTTTTCAGTGCCCGCCTCTTTACGGCGTATAGTCCTGGGAAGTAGGTCAGTGACCTAGATGCATAACTGGGTCGCTCATTATTTCAAATGTTTCTTAAGCGGGAGATAGTGTTTAATTAAAAACAATGCAAAGGATTTAATTACGGAATTCTTTGGAGATATTCAGGTTTTCAAGCTTTCAAGATTATTTGGACGTAAAGGTTATTGTACTTGTATTTAAAAATTCGAAGTTAGAAGACGATCGTTTTTATTGTTACTGTGGCTGTAACATCGACGTCGTCTATTGGGCAGTTACTCGGACTGAGACGGTCTGTGGGTTATTATGTAGCGCTTTTATTGTTCTATGTTCAACAGATGTTTCAAATGGGGACTGTCTGTTTCTGTAGCCACTTATATTCCATCCATTTGTCTGTGTACTAAAATGTTCATTATGATAAACTGTAATTGAAGCTCCTATTGAATAGTTTGGTACTTGTTTAAATCTTTTAAGCTCAGCTTCAGTTTTTTCGCTTTGTAACTTATAGTAGTTTATATATACGATTTTCATAGTAAGATTTTGGCTTCTGGCGAGCACTGTGTAAGGAATAGAACAGAATTGAACTTTTGACCACAAGTGGGGTTAACGTTTACTTTACACATAATAAACTATTCTTTTTCAGTGTTTGCTCACACAAGTATCCCGTTTTTAATTCAGACAATGGCAGACTTGAATCCTGCCGATGATGATCAAACAACTGAGTAAGTTTCTTCTGAACATTGACTCTGGTTGACTCTGTCAACATTTTTAATATAAATGCCCTCTCTGGATGGTTCAGGTTGCCAAATGTTTATATATAGTAAAAGTGGTATGTGAATAATTCCATGTGTTTTATCTTCTCTAACAAGTTGTATAATGTATGAATGTATGTATGTATGAGCACTTGTTATAGCGCCCCTTCAAGATTTCTACTCAGAGGCGCTCCCGACTACAGCGTGGACACTGAATCGGAGTTTCACGCCGATGCGCATGAGCAATTGCGAGTGAAGGACTTGCCCACGCATATCACTGTCACAATGCCCAAGAGTTCAGTCGATGGTCACCTAAGTTAAATCGCAATCAAAAATCATAACGCTTTGCAAAAGCCAGGTTCGTAAACCAGTTTTGATTCATACTCTGTGCCCCATTTAATGAGAAGCTCTCTTATCCCAAGTGGAATATGGGGACACTGGGGAGATGCTTATCCTAGAAGTAGCTTGTTACTGACGATGTTATATAAATTGTCGTAATTACAATAATTTCTTTCACTCCCAAGGTACTGGACATGGGTCAGTGCATTGCAGGATTTGTTGCCGTTTACGTATTATTATTATTGCAAAAATATTCAACTCTTGCAGAATCGCTTTAAAAATGCGAATCGGAGGCGCAGTTAGTCAGTTGCTAGGTGAAGAGGAGCTGGATATCCAGATATTTGAAGACCAGTGAGAAGTAGTGAGTTTGATGCATTTCTTGAAAGAAGAAAGGCGTTTGAGCAACGGATAAACGTTTGTAGTCGATTAATAAGGGAAAGAGCGCAGTCGTTGGTATGAGCCAAACATGATTGCCTCAGACTTATCTGTGTTTATATCAACACCGATGAAGCAGAACGATGCATGCACTGAAGAGAGGCACTCTTGAAATATATATTGCTTTGCCATACCGATTGATCTGTTAAGCTGAGTTTCATTGGCATACTGCTGTAACTGGTATATAAGCTGAAACTTTAGACCCAACTCTATCCGTAGTAAATATTTAAAAGATTCTTGAACGTCTCTTCCTTGCACGGATTAAGAAACAGATTATCTGTTACCAAATTATACTGCTTAGTGACAGAGACATTTGTGCACACGCAACTTGCCAAAGGTTGTTACACTGAGTCAGACCCACAAACAATTGGTCCGTGCGTAACCAAGTATATTAACTATGGACCACCACATTGCCCCATGAAAGCAGTGTTAGTTGACGTTTTCCATCGTGTAAACAATATGAACAGTGAATGTATTACAGTATTATATACGTATGTATATATATATATTATATTTATTGAAATATATAATAACAGAGACATGGTATGCATGAATGATTATAGCAACATGAGTTTGTGTTAAATTTAGGGTTGGTTTGCCACATCTTAAGTCAAAGAGACGGTCATCGGTGAGTTTTCAATTTTTATTTCTATAGTCTAGAATTTGAACCTTGACCAGAAGGTTGGGAGTTAAAATCCCACCAGGGGCAGATAGATCTTTCTGCTTTACTTACACCCTCTTGCAGGCTGAGCTATAACTTCAGGACAAACTACATGTAGAACCTCTGCACCTTAGAATCGCATTTCTGTGTGACCTTGCACATGTTAAAGTGTTTTTAATAATAAGAATAAAATATTGTTTGTGTGAAGATGAAGCAGCAAGGAAAAGGAGTGGCCATCCACCCTCATATATGCCCAGACTAAGGAAATGAAGTAGCTTACTGATGGGTTACTCACAAGTGTTTGCTTTTCTTCTTTGTGGTTAGTACTAGTTATAGTAATTTTTGCTAATTATGATGAAAACCCTTTAAAGGATCTAAAAGATGTATGCTTACCCATTTGACATCTATCCAAGTGCACGTGTGACATATGCCCACCATCAGTTGATGCCTTGTGCATTACAGGTTAGTTAATTGTTTAGTTATATTTAGTTGTGCATGTGTGACTTTATGATCTGCTCCTGTTATAGTTTATTTTAAAAATGTATGCAATCTTCTAGTTCTAGTGGTTAGCGTGCTTGACTGTTATTCGAGAAGTTGGGGCTTCAAATCCCTGCCCAGGCAGAAATTTGGTTCAAGATTTCTGTTACACCTGCATCACTTAGCGTGCTCAGCTATAATGAGTACACTGACCATACACTGTTGGTGGGAAGATGATATGGCAAGGGAGAGGACTAGCCACCCATCCTCATATGCCAAGGCTAAGAAACGAAGTCGCTTATACTTCATCCCATGGCTGCCTTATGGGAATTTGGGGGCAAAAGGGTTAAGGGACTTCTCTTCTTCTTCTTACTGGTAAACAACTGTTGTCCAATGTGGCTGTTCTTCAGATCCTGAAAACAAGACAACCGTTGTGTGATCTGGGTAGCTGTGACAATGATACAACAGAACACGTTCCCAACAAGAAATCTCGTCGAGTCAGTTTTTCAAACAAACCCGAAGTCAGGTATGTTGTCCGGAAACGTTGCCTTTATAAAGCCGTAGCTACGTTGTTGTTGCACAGCAGCGAATCGCAAAAGCGTTTGCCTTTAATTGATGTTGGAGGGTTTGAATCCTAGTCCACCACTCCAAGCTGACCACTTGTGACCGTTCCAGAGAAAACCCTCTCAAAGGTAAACAAATTTGAAATTGGTTTAATATTGCATTGGATTCAGCTGGAAGTGCTGAATATTTTGATGTTTTTGTTACAAATCGTAAAAAGTTACAACTGTTTAATATGGATATCTCCAAGCAAAATGTTTAGAAAAATTATGCGGTAAATCTTAACGTAGAATTTAGATTATCTAGCGTAAATTAAATAGAATTTTTCATGCAAAGTTGGATTAAGCTGCATGTGCTGAATATTTGGTGTTTGTTACAAGTCGTGAAAAAGTTACAACTATTTAGTATGAACGTTTACATGCAGATGTGTTTAAAAAAGTCACCAGCGAGATGCCAGGCATAAATCGAATTGAATGTTTACATGGAAAGTTAGTTATGTAGCCAGAAGTTTAACTGAGATCCTTTGTGTGATATATTTTGCGTTGCTGTGAATTTATGTCCGTTACTATTTCAGAACTATTTTATGCGTAATGACCATTCAGCACTCTCTGTTGGTGCTTTGTAGGATAAGTACCAGATTCCGTCTTTCGCTCTAACCTGAAAACTTACGTCTTCCACTCTATATATGGCTCTTAACACTTTAACACGAGTTGCATTGGTTGCCCAGTGCTGGTAGTACACTTTTGTCATTATTTAGTGTTAAAGTCTACTAAGCTTCTATGGGCACTTCTGAACTTTTTATGTATGGCTTTGTCATATTACAGTTGTATTGTATTGGGATTACAGGTGCTAGAAAAAGGTTTTATTACATTACATTCTGAGTTGATTTCTCAGGTACAAGGTTGTTGCATGTTGTGAGGATTTTCTGTGCAGCCTGTTGATCTGCTTGGTATTGTGCTGGGTCTGTTGATGCGACGATTTACAGTTTGTTTCTGCTGCAGACACTCTGTTATGTGTAAAGACCCAAGTTGTAAATGTAAATATCTTGCTCCTCAGTTTCAGATTGACTGACTTTTTGTATGCAGTAAGTGCAAAAATTAGTATGCAAATGATTGATTGATTGTTGTCTTTTGCCTTTTATTGTTTTAGAGAAATCCCCAAAATTAACTACAGGGAACCAGTACTCGACCGAGGTCAGTTCAGTTTTCTTGTCCTCGTCTCATGTTTTTATCAGCTGGTGACCTCTGAAAATCACTGTCTGAGCTGCTCTTGGGGGCCATCCATAAGTGACTTCACATGATGTGACCCAGTTTTGATGGCAAAATCCCTTGTGCCGCATTCCATTACAGTAGTCACAGAACTCGGACCGCTCCAGATATGTTACAGTCTGCCACTAGAGTGACTGGACATATATGATCGCTCGCATCTTTAACAGTTCAGGAAATGTTTTCTGCTTGACGTAAGATATTTCTTTGGTGATTCCTAGCCTAATCCTAGGTGAGTCCAGAGCGCCCTTGTGAGTGACTTAAAGGCGCTATACAAGTGCTCTGATACATACATACAAAGTTTTGGGCATGTTTGAAATCTCTGGAAATGAATTGGATGTATTTCTCCATTTCAAAAATGCCCTACAGTGTAGCACTGTAGCAGTGTTTTCATAAAGGAGAAATTACCTTGCTTTGACTTTCTACGATTGATTGATTGGTTGACTGCTTTACTGATTGAGTGATGGATTGATTGAAGGGTTTAAATGTTGTAGAAGCTGAAGCAACAGCCCAGCAGTCAGTCGATCCCTCCTCTGCTTTGGCGACTGATGGAGCAAAGTGAGCTGCTTTTATAGTTTATTGTTTCAAAATCAAAATATCTAGTTACGGCATGACGTAAATCGACTCAGTGACTGAGTTCTCATTATTCATAGTGTAATTTGTCAGTTTGTAATAATTGTAGTAAATGCAGAGCTCTTTCATTTAATGATTGAGCATGAGCATCTGACAATGGTGCTAGACAATTGCGTTTAAGGACTTGCTCCTGGTATCTCAAATGATAGCAAATAATAATGGTACTAGAACAATAATATTTACTTGACAGGCAGTTGCTGTTCTGGGTGTAGTATTTGATCTCCTGATGGCTTGATTTGATTTGATTATGGCTTCGTTTGATTTGATTACGGCTTGGATTATGGATTGATCATGGTACACCATTGGTTGATGCCTGTTGCATTAGACACTGCAGGATAAGTTACTATTTACAATTACAGTTTCTTCAAATTTACTTTTATCCAATCGTACTTTGCTCGGGTTATAAAAAAATACAAATATTTTTATTGGTGATAAAATGATTGTGGGTACAGTCACTTACAAAGTAGGTTTTTAATTTTTTTTTTAGCCGTTCTGACATCATGGCGTCAATACAGTCGTTGCTTTTGCCTCCGAAGATGTTCAACAATCAGTTTGGGGTTTATCAGCTAACTGACGAAAGCGATTTCAAGACTTTGGTCAACACGAACCAGAACAAGGTCGTGATGACATGTCGTGCCAGCCTTATGGGCGACAAGACAGAAGTCTTTGCCAATGACACAATCGAAATGACAAGCTGTCACGGGAACATCTCTTTGCAACTACCATCTGCTGAGGAAGGACTGACAAGAATGGAGATGGAATCAGATGTTGGTAGCAAAGGAAGGAAGGCGGATTGCACCCTCACGCAGAGTTTTAATAAAACGAAAGTTTTTGGAGATGTGAGCATGGAAATGACAAGATGTTATGACGGACTGGAAGGTTCTTTCATGGAAGAGTCGCGTTTTGATCAGACGATGTTGGCCGGCCGAAGCGATGAAGACTTGGAGCTGGACAATGATGATGAAGGCATGGCTTCTGTAGATGCGTCAGGCAGGTATGCAATGGACGATGGAAATAGCGTCGGGTGTCGTTTGAACAGTGATGGCGTATCAGATATACCAACTTCAACATCGATGAGATTGATTGATGTCAATTCATTCCTCTCTGCCCTTGAATTCGGGCATGGCCTTGCAACGAACAATGCAGTGGAAGATGGTGAAATGTCCTTTCGGCTGAAATCGGATGCACGAAGGACTGCTAAGGATTCATTAAGAACTGCTCAAATAGCATCGACAGGTGGTCAGAGTATGGATGAGGAGATGTCCATGAATTCTGGACTGACATCAACCTCCCTGGGACTGCTTCAGGAGAGAGAGTTAGAGCAGGGACAAAACATTAACCGAACTCTCCTTCTGGGTGATGATGAAGGTGACATGGAAATGACTGTATGTTTGTCGAAAACGATTACAGGTGGAGAGAGAACCTTTAATCGAACCATCATTTTGGGAGAGGATGAAGCTGGAATGGAAATGACGACGCATCTGTCAAAACCGATAAAAGACGGTGAGAGAATCTCGAGCCGAACTGTCCTGTTAGGAGAAGATGATAGTGAAATGGAAATGACGAGGTGTTTCTCGAAGACGATTAAAGTCGGTGGGAGGAGCTTCAACGAAACTCTCATTTTGGAAGAAGATCAGAGTGGAATGGGTGGAACCGACAGTTTGTTACAAGATGATGGAAAAGATTTCATTTCTACCAAACAGTCAGGTGAGCGGGGTGGTGGTCTGGGGGTAACTAAATGTGTTTCAAACACGTGCAAAGAGTCTGACACAAACCGAACTGTCTTTTTGTCTGACAGTCAAGACAAAATGGAGATGACCGATTGCATAACGAAAACGATGAAGCTTAATGCAACAGTGCTGCCCCCTCATTACACAAACACCAAACATCCGATGGAGTTTGGAGCCGGTGTGAACAGGACAACGGCTTTCGGGGATCAATCCAGAGATGAAATGTCACTTACAGAGTGCTTAGGAAAAATAGCGAACAATCATGAAACGTTTTTATCGCAGAAGAACGTGGATAGGACTAAGATTTTTACTGTGGAAGGAAATGGAGAAGATATCGAACAGACGGAGTGCGTTCGAAATAATGTTTTGCAGAACGCTACTCAGACGTACAGCAATTGGGATCTGATGGAGACTAAAGTCTTTTCCGAGTCGGCAGTTGATGCGTTAGATGCAGACAGCTTTTTGACGTCTGGAAAAGTGAAACAATCTTCTCCGTCACAGGAAGTCTCCGAAGGAAAGCCACTGCTTGACGTCAATGCCTTTCTATCCGTCTTTGACTGCAAAGGAATCTCTCAGCTTTCTAGACAGATTGGTGAAACGGTGCACATATTGGACCAGAAGAAGGGAACAGTTCATGATGCGGAGGTTACTTCAGAGGCTGCAGTGCCAGCAGTAATTGATGCTCTGTCTACAGGTGGGCCTAAAGCTCACCTTTGCCGGACACCTGTTGTGAATAGTGGTACGATGATGAAGGCTGGTAATAATACAACTGCACCAGAGTTTGGGATGACGGCGCTCAGTGCCAGGAGAACAGGTCTTGTGATGAACCAGCCAAGCGTGATGTATACGGAAAGTTTAGTTGCCGTGGTTACCGAGGCTGCACCTTTTACTGGGTTGGATTCATCCTCTTATGCTACCCATAGTTCTTTGGCTCAAGATCTCTCTCTTGCATCAAGGAGTCGTGCAACAAATAGACTGCAGTCACAATGTGATGCTCAGATTGGGGAAGAGGTACATCCTGAAATGGTGATTGCTCCTGAAACACCTGTGCCGTCGTCTGTTCCAGGTATCATATCAGCCGGCTTAACTGCTGATGCTGTTTTGCCGCATCCAGGTAATCACAACGTCAATAGTCTCAGTAACGTCACTGATCTGCCGTGGTACATTAATCCCAGAATGGAGTCAATGGAAGAGGAAGACATGGATGTCGATGTGACGGTTAACCTGACACAAGTCGTAAGCAATCTTAACCGGAGTAAAAACAGATCCGCTAACGAACATATCACATCTGTCTTACAAGAAGACAAAAGCAGATCTCTTCCTGTCATTCGAGTAGATTGTCCTGAAAACTCCACGTTGCTTACTCGAAATTCGTCGTCTGCAGACGACAGGTGGAAGTATAGAACGAGTTTGCACACAAGTGAAAATCTCAGTGACGTAGATAAATCTGTGAGCGACCGAGTCTTTGATGAACTACGAGACAGCAAAGACAGAAATCTTGATATGAGTCGAGGTGATCATCATGAAAGGAACTCATTGCGTACTGGAATTTCTTCTCAGCCTGATGACAGGTTGACATATGGGACGAATGACATTAAAAAGAGCATCAGCAAGTCTCTGAGCGAACAGGCTTTGGTTGAAATGCATACGGATCGAAGCAGACTTGTGTCTCTTGATCAGGTGGATTACCTGGGAAAGTTTATGTCGACAGGTGAGAGATCGTCTAATGTGGCTGACTTGTGGAAACTTGGAGTAAGTTTGCCTGTCGCTGCAAACAAGAGTTTTGCCTTTGAGGGTAAAGGCAAACGAAAGAGATGCGTTGATGTTTCAGAAGAGTTCTTTGAGAAAGAGCCAAAGAGGATAGGCGTGAGTGATGTGGATGGAAAAGATGGAGGTACGTTTGGAGTTGGAGCAGACAGTGTGGAAGCAGTTTTGAAGGCAGGGCAGTACAGAGAATGCACCAACAAAGCCCGGACTGTTGCACAAGAGATGTCCAGTTCAGTATATATAGATGTCAGCGATGGGCGAGATTTCCCATCAGAACAATATGATCAGCATTTTGATTCGAGAACTCACTGTTTTCCAACTTCTACGACTTTTGTAAATACACCCATCCTTTCACGAAAAGAATTGGCCAGTTGCGTGAAGCTGAAAGGCAGTGCGTGCATGGTTTCTGCGAATCCCATGGATATGACAACAGCGAGCGTGCTCTTCAATCGTTCAAGGCATCTCAATCGTTTGGATACCACCGACTTTGGGAGCATTTCCCACCGCAGACTCATTGATATGATTTCACTCGATCAGTCGGCGCTTTTGGAAGAATCGGCAAAGGTAACAATGGAATCCATATCCAATGTTGTAAGAAACATCCCAATGTTTGATTCAGATGACGAATGTGTTGAAAGGACCCAGAACCATACGGACCTCAGAATAACGTCTGCCTTTAACTTGAGCAGATTTGAGTTGCCGGAGAAATGGAACAGGTCGACGACACTTGACTGCTCAGAAATGCAGGTTCCTCTCCTGAAGACTGTCGATGATCCGCTCCCTGCAGTAACTCCATCTGTTAACAGCAATGCTAAAAGGGAGCCAGAAAACATGGCCTATGTTCCAGTGGTGACTGATGTGGGAGATGTTACAGAACAGGAGAATGATGAGGAAATTGCATCAGCTGATGTGATTGATGTCGAACCCAGTCAGACCAACCTAGAAAATGCAAATGAAGTCGAGTCCAGTCAGACCCACCTTGGAAGTGCAAATGACGTGGAACCCAAACCGACCAACCTAGGAAGTGCAAATGACATTGAACCCAATCTAGGAAGTGCTAGTGACGTCGAACCCAATCAGATCAACCTAGGAAGTGCAAATTGCGATGCAGATCCGTGTGTTTTGTTACCAAAAGACCCAACACAAATGGAAATTGACGAAGTGACTGATCGACAAGTCGCAGTACCCGACATTGTTCGTGATCCACAGAAGACGGAAGTGTCAAGGACCTTACAATCTCAAGATAAGGCAAGGAACTTTGGTTCATCTTGTAGTTGTTGAGACGTGTTCTGTTTTTGGCATTGTCAGTTTTACTTATAAGTTTTACTTATAATTATGCTGTTTACTGTTAACATTTGAGTTTTACTGTTCCGTGTTATAAATTGCTTTTGTGTTTAGCAGATAAAAAAATTATAAAAATGTTGAATCTCTAAAATTGTTGTGGTGCTTAAGAATTTTGTTCTTATGTGATTAAACATTAAAACATTATCAAAATATGAAATCTCTATAATTGTTGTGGCACTTCTTATGTGACTGTTAGAAAATTATTATAATATGAAATCTCTAAACTTGTGGAATTCAAGTTGCTTGCTTATAAATGGAACTGCTAAAAAATTATAAAAATACGAATTTTCTAAAATTGGCTTATGGAACTATTTCAAAATTATCACAATATGAAATCTTTCTAAGATTCTGTGGAATGTATTGTTTTACAGAGTGATTTATCGTCTTCGGTAGTAATTGTCAAGTGCCTTTCAGAAAGACCAGAAAATTTAGAGAAGAGATCGTCAACCCAGAATTCTGTACAAGGTGAGTTTAGTATCTTAAATTAATACAATTTAATCAGCTTATAATAAAATTAATAATAATAATAAGACGATTTATTTAGCACAAGGCTATTTATATAGCACAGTTGGGGTCAAGGAAAAGGGTGCTGTACATGAGTTTAAAACGTCAATGAAAGTCATGATAGTTTCAATAGATAGCCTAAGTCTTGAGCCTGGAGACATTCAAATCACAATTTGAATGTCTCCAGAGATGGCACTTTCTTCACTTGATGGGGAAGAAGAGCTCCTTTGGAAGCATTAAAACAAGTGTATCAACATTACAGAAGACCAATGATTCTGACATTAATATTTTATCTGCATTTATTAAGTGCCACTACGTAACGACTAAGCAGCAACTCAATGTTCAGTGAGTTACGGACTTGCTCAAGGTCCCTACATGGTAACTGTCTCGAAGGTGGCTTGAACCCATACTTGCCGCGCTGCAGGCTGGGCACTATAACGAATCGTCTAGCCGCTCTAGCGTGTCTGTGATAATGATCTGATTGGGGATGTCCTGTATGAATGGCTCTGTTCAATACTTTAGATAAGTGAAGTAGTTGAAAACTTACATGCCAATAGGAATATTTCATGTGTAATTTTCTGTGTTTAATAGGAAGACTTACTGCATTGAAGCGTCCAGGAGTGGCCGTGGAGGAAGTAATCGTCTTTGCAAGCGAGGGTCAGTCTTTGACTGGTTTTCTTCGTAGGACTTGTCTTAACCATTTTGGAATTATTTTAAGATGCACTTTGATCTATGCAAATTCTTTTTAAGTTGTTTAGTACTTTCCAGTGTTTAATGACGTCTTATGGCTGGCAGAGCTGTTGAAATCAACCCTCCTCCTTTATCAAGACTGGGACTGGCGCTAAAGCGTATGGGCAGTGGTAGAGTTAGGCAACTTGTTTATGGCCAACTTATATCTTCGTATTGTTTGTGGCTAACTGATATCTTCATATTGTTTGTGGCTAACTGATATCTTCATATTTCCAAATTTATACCTACACCTCCTTATTAGACACTTCATTATGACCAGAGTTCTGATATAACATGTTAGCCAAAATGTAATGTAACTTATAAGGCCAACATGTACATTGTAATGTGACTGTAATATGATGTAACTGTAATGTGAAGATTATTAACGCTTTCTAATTATATCTCGAAGGTTGGCAGGTCTTGCTAGTGGAGATAAAGCACGTTCATAATGTGACTGTTAAATGTATGCGTTTTTTTATAAAGCGGCCGTATTACCTTAACCCTGCTCAGTTTGCAATGAAGTAATTTCTCAAGATCCTTCACCACCGATGCACGTCATCGGGAGGTGAACTGGGAACCACATGCACATAGGCGCATGGGATTATGCTGTGACCAATGTAGATAACTAATGTCATTAAGGCTAGTGTTGAATGTCTTCCAAAAAATGCTTAGATGCTGCTTTATATATATTAACAGCAGATTATTTATGTATTGGTTGGCAAACAGAACTGCGGAAAATTGATGAAGAAGTGAAGCAGATTTTACGTGTTAAGGATGAGCTGATGAAATCCTTGATTGTGTCACTGACGGAAGCACGGAATCAGATTCCACGAATAAACGCAACAGACAAGTGAGTAAAATGCGTAAGAACGAACAAGACTTTGTCAGTTGAATTATTACGACATCCCGCACTCTCATCCTCTGCGCTGCAGCTACTCTAGTTCACACCTTCATTACCAGTCGCCTTGACTATTGTTCCTCTATATATGCTTACCTTCCACATGATCGGATCAGGCGCTTGGAGCGAGTTTTGCGCGAGGCTTTGCGATTGATTGATGGCATACCCAAGGCGGGTCATGTGTCTGACTATTTGCGGGATGTCCTGAACTGGTTCCCACTACCCCAATGCATCTCATTTAGGGTCTCTGCCTTCATTTGACGCTGCCTTGTTGGTACTGCACCTGCTTATTTGCAGGAGCTCTGTCGCCTATTTCTGCCAATAGTGGCCACTGACCCTTTCGCTCTGCAGTCCACGGTGACTTGAGTGTCCCTGTTGCATGCACTTCTATAATGCAACATCGGGGCTTCTCAGTCGTGGAACCGAGTATCTGGAATGGGCTTCCTCTAGAGCTCCATCTCCTACCTAGAAACTCTTCAACTGCATTTTATACCTCTGAAAGCTACTCTTTTCAGCCGTGGTTGGGCCGGGAACGCCTCTGAATAGATATCTTGAAGGGGTTCTATATCAAGTTTCTTTGATTGATTGATGTATGTAATAATCTGTGTAACGAGGATCTAATCTAATCTGTCTTCTATAGCACTGTTATCATGATGCCCAAGACATCAGTTGACATTTGTACAGTAAAAGGCACTGCTCTGTGCGTGGCTTTCAGATGGAAAAGTATTTCATTGTCCTTATTTTACCACTTACTTGAGCTTGTAAAACATTTATTAGAGTCCCATATCTAGACAATAAAGCCAAGCTTATCTACCTGACCTAGCATGACTCTTTAAGCCTTAACACGTTTCACTGTAGCCAACAGTAACTATCGATGAATGAATTCTTGTAACTAGCTGCGTTATGACAGCTAGAGTAGATCAATAAACGAAAATACAATACAATACTTAACGATCTGTTATCTGGATTATCTGAATACATCAGAGACTCGTTAAAACACGCTTCATTATGACACAACTTTTGATATAATTTGATCGAGGGCATGGATCTCAAACTCAGTATATGTGCAGTAACTGAACCCATTATAGCATAACTTTGTTATGAGGTGGTTCCTGATATTGCACCAAAACACAGCATTGTAACATGTTTCTGGTGTTTAATTTGATCATTAAATAGGAAACTGATGAATCAGTCAATTGATTGATGGCAAGGATTTAAAGAAGTTTTATAAATTTGTTTGGACGTAGGTTTTCTATCTGGGATCTTCTTGAATGGAGGTCGTCTGGCTGCAGTTTCAGCTTCCTGTGTGAAACGTTGGTCCTTGACGTCTGCTTTGGCTCAGAGGTGACGGGTGCCATGTTTTGTGGCAGACCTGCTCAGGAGATCCATTCCTTGACGATAAAGTCATATCCTGGAAGTGAGTATTTGCTCGTGTCTAGCGGTAAGTGCTTGTATGCCGAGACTATAGCGGATCCAGTCTTATTGGGCACTATACTTTGAATATGTGACTTTGACATAATTAGCTACCAATGAACTTGCCATTCTTCAGACAGTTTACCACCATCTTGAAACAAGCGTCAGAAGCGCTCTTAGTAGCTGCTAATAGCTAATAATGGGCGTTTCCTGACCCAACGACAGTAACTTTGTACACCAACTGCAGGATGGGTGCCTAACAGGCAGCCGCACAGATTGCGTACAGTCAATTGATATATTAAAATATATAACATTTATAATATTTCTATGAACCCTTCCCATCAATCGACTGTACTTAAAATAGACAAGTACTTTAAAGCTGTACAAGTACTTAGATACATACAGATTACTTGCCCCTAGACACATAAGTACTAACCCTTTGATACATACAAGTATTTACCCCTAGATACATAAGTACTTACTCCTTGATATATATTCGTATCAATTGTATATTTTAAGTACTTGTCTATGGGTAAATACTTGTAGGTATCAAGGAGTAAGTACTTATGTTTCTAGGTAATTTACTTATATTTGTTTTTGTACAGGTCTTTCTTGTGTTGTGGTCATTTTATGTGGACTGGTGTTGTCTGTTCTAGTTATAATCACGCATTTTTTGTTTTTCCCTCTAGAAAATATATTGCCGGAATGTGATCTCGCTCACCGATTGATATGCGAGTTGTTTGATGAATCTGTCTTGAGTCTGTATCGAGATACTTCACAGCTCGATAAGGTTAGAATTAACTGTGAATTGATTTGGGCAAATTACCATGGATATGCTTGAGGTAACTCTGTATGGTAATCTAACAATTCAACCCTGCAAAACAAACCTTTGCAAATCTTGTGTCTGTCATATCAGAGAAATATTTTGCAGAAAGGCAAATCTTGCCAGACATGTCACAGACCATAGCTTGCTCTCTTGTCTGCTCTTACTTTGATTATGCCAATTCAGTTTTGGCAGGTATCTCAGATCTTGAAGTCGACAGGCTTCAGCACATTCAAAGTGCTCTGCCTCTTGTGGTGCTGCTTGCTTCTTCTCATGCAAACTCTTTAAAGCTGCTTTGGTCAGCTGCATTGGCTTCTGTGATATTCAGAATTAGATTTAAACTGGCAAGTCGGACCTATGAAATCTTTACACAGAGCACTCCTACATTCAACAACTGCTATCATTGAAACCATCACCACAGTCAGCAACTGTCATGGGCTTGCATACAATCCACGCTGCTGCCCCAAGGAGTGGAGCCGACTACCAATGTTTCTCCGTTGCTCAAGCTCTTCTTCCTTCAAGAAGCACTTCAAAACTCACTATTTCTTGCTGGCTTTCAGACATCTGAATATCTAACTGTTCTTCACTTGTTGATTGACCAACTGAGCCACAGGTTTGCATATCTGGTTGACTTTGTGCATGGTAACACTTTTCTTAATAAGAAAAAGTGTATTTGGCTTTAATACTTAATGCATTTGCCTATTCCAGGTTCTACATCATGTTCTCATGTGGATCTTGAAAGCTGATCGTGTGAAGAAAGACATCAGCGACCTTGACCCGCTTCACATTCGCTGTCGAGTTGAAATCGAAGGTCACAGGTCAGTGGGATGATGTTTGCAAAGATTTGAAAAACTAACGTGATTGTAAATGTAATTGAAGGGTTTGGTGCAATAACCAGGTAAGTGCAATTTCATAGTTTTCGGCAAAATGAGTTTGAATGTTTTTCGATCTTTAAAAGCTTGCCGTTTAGTGCAGGAACTAGGTAATGAGAAAATTTCAAAAGTTTGAAGTGCAACTTTGTGCAATTAATCAGAAACTCAATTTCCCACGTCCTGCTGTCACTAATTAATTAATTATATGCATCTTAAGAACAAACCTGGTTATTGCACGGAAACTTCCGTGTGGTGCTGTAGACTTATTTTGATGCAAGAATGAAATATGTGAACAAACCTGGTTATTGCACGGAAACTTCCGTGTGGTGCTGTAGACTTATTTTGATGGAAGAATGAAATATGTGAACAAACCTGGTTATTGCACGGAAACTTCCGTGTGGTGCTGGAGACTTATTTTAATGCAAGATTGCAATATATGTGAACAAACCTTGTTATTGCATGGAAATGATAAACAAGGAAGAACTGTGAGCCTAATGTACAAGAACAAGGTAACTGCACAAACACATTTTTTGCCACAAAATCTTCACAACGTGAACAAATTTAAATGCTGAAATAAGATGTAGTAATGGAGGCAATGAATGTATGTAAGAAAATAAAAAAGACACACAACACCTGCGAAATCGGATTAGTCAATGTTATTTTCCACGTGTCACAGATTTAGCCTTGGCCACAACTGATGAAAGCGACTGGTGAATATCATTCTGTAGAAATGCTGTGAGACTGCCTGAAAGGCATTGCTCTGACACCATTCTTTATATAATCCATACATTTTGTAAATGCTTAGTGTGAAGAAACACATGAATTGAACTTACCTAACATCCAGGACAATGTAACTGCCAACTGGCGTTTATAGGGCTGGTGATGGCTCTTACATAATCTCATCAGAATGTGTATCAGCACTTAAAAGTGACAACATGCTGCAGATAGAGTTTGAGGAGAGTGGAAATGTTGTTTGTTCGTTTGTAGACAAGAGAAACTTAGAAAGTGATGTGCCCAACTGGAGCAACCACCAGAAAGTGATTATGATGCAATAACTGCAGCATTAGCTAATGAGCACAAGAAAAGCCGGAAGAGAACACGAAATGAAGACACATGGAAGAGAAACCAGGTTAAGAAGGCTAGACAAAAGTGTCCATGCATATATTGGTGCAGGTGGTAAACTGGTGTCTGCTAAGCAGCCTTTGCTGACTGGAATCCTGTGCACAGGAAAATGTCATAGACAGTGTAGCATGAAACTGAATGAAAGTCAGCGACAAACTGTTATTAACGGTTTTTATAACCTTTCTTGGATGTCAGTTACGTTCCATTCATGTGTTTCTTCAGTTAAGTTCCCTTCACGTGTTTCTTCAGTTAAGTTCACTTCATGTGTTTCTTAAGTTAAGTTCACTTCATGTGTTTCTTCAGTTAAGTTCTCTTCCTGTGAACCTTCAGCCAATGGTTGCTCATGAGCTTGGATGTCAGTTAAGTTCCCTTCATGTGTTTCTTCAGTTAAGTTCCCTTCATGTGTTTCTTCAGTTAAGTTCCCTTCATGTGTTTCTTCAGTTAAGTTCCCTTCATGTGTTTCTTAAGTTAAGTTCACTTCATGTGTTTCTTCAGTTAAGTTCACTTTCTGTGAACCTTCAGCCAATCGTTGCTCATAAGCTTGGATGTCAGTTAAGTTCCCTTCATGTGTTTCTTCAGTTAAGTTCCCTCCATGTGTTTCTTCAGTTAAGTTCACTTCATGTGTTTCTTAAGTTAAGTTCACTTCATGTGTTTCTTCAGTTAAGTTCACTTCATGTGTTTCTTCAGTTATGTTCCCTTCACGTGTTTCTTCAGTTAAGTTCACTTCATGTGTTCCTTCAGTTAAGTTCACTTCATGTGTTTCTTCAGTTAAGTTCACTTCCTGTGAACCTTCAGCCAATGGTTGCTCATGAGCTTGGATGTCAGTTAAGTTCCCTTCATGTGTTTCTTCAGTTAAGTTCACTTCAAGTGTTTCTTCAGTTAAGTTCACTTCATGTGTTTCTTCAGTTAAGTTCACTTCATGTGTTTCTTCAGTTCAGTTCACTTCATGTGTTTCTTCAGTTAAGTTCACTTCAGCCAATGCTTTCTCGCCTACTGCCTGTCTTTTGATGCGTTTTTCTCTTGTCACCCGGTTTCGTAGTCACAGAACTTCCTGGGTCTATAATGCTTCCTGGATCGCACAGGTGCATAACACAACATTAATATTTTAAAATATTTATAACTGGATTATGTAAACATCCATTTCAGCGAATTTTAGTCTTGTTTTATATTCAGAGAAAAAGTAATAGAGTATTTTATTATTATGAATGGTCTACTCCATTTCATGGTATCTTATTGCATACATGACAAAGTTATTGTAAGCTGGGCTGATGGAACTAATGCTGGATGAAATTAGAAATTAGAGTTATTAAAATAATAATAATTTACTTCAATAACAGCTGGATTGGTAAAACTATTTCTTTGATTAAATGGAAGATGGATAGATGAAATAAATTTTTGGCGTAAATGGAAACAATGACCTGTTTTATGCTTGATAAAATTTATTTCGGTACTTGTCGGTTAATTCACCGGAATTATTTTTTTCCTGTACCTTGTCGGTTTATTCACCGGATTTAATTCTTGCGTCTATACTCTATACCTTGCTTATTCATGCACCGGAATAAATTTCTACGCGTTTCTTTCCTTTTAAGCACCGTTTCGTCATCAGAAAGCATGGACGACACTAACCCTAACCCTGACCATAACCGACCCTCACGGCGCGTAACACCTCAACGTAACCTATTTTATGGACTATAAAAGTTTAAGTCGTGAGGGTCGTTTAGGGTCAGGGTTAGGTTAGTGTCGTCATTATATTAACGTGAGGGTCGTTTAGGGTCAGGGTTAGGGTTAGTGTCGTCATTATATTAACGTGATGGTCGTTTAGGGTCAGGGTTAGGGTCGTCAGCTTAATTGTTCTTGAAAGTACAGACATCTATTTTACGTGGGCAAGTCATTACCATTGCAAATATTCATACCATTGCAAATATTAAATCCGGTGAATTAATTTTACGTGGGCAAGTCATTAGGCCTACCATTGAAAAAATTAATTCCGGTGAATTAACCGACAAGTACCTTTATTTCATCTATCCATCTTCCATTTAATCAAAGAAATAGAAAATAGAAAACCCGCTCCACTTTTGCTGTTCCCTAACTAATATAACATTTCATTATAGCCTACGCAACAAAACATGACAATGAAGAATGAAAATTAGGCATACCAGCTCCGGAGTTACAATCTTCGGATGATAGATTATTTTTGTGTTGGGGTAAAATGACGAGACATCTAAGTAAGACACTTTAAATGACTTTATTTACAAAACATCGACAGCTACGAAATCACTATATCATCGCTCAAAGACACTATATCTCGCATACCCGAATCGTCTGCGCAGAACGCCAGATTCGTCTCCAGGTAGTGGCTAAATCGTCGCCCCATAACGTTACTTACTTCGCTATTGCATTCGAGAAAGTATTTAACTGGTTTATGTTTGCGTGCAAGAATCAGGTTTGTTCATTTATAGTATCTACTGCATACAACCGAGAGGTTTGGCTGTAGCTACGATCTTCTGTGCAATAATCGGGTTTCTTCACTTACCTGACTAATGCGCGAAATCGTGGCACACGAGCATATAATTCTCAAATCAGGTATGTAGACTTGCCTCATTATTCTCATATTTACTCGCTCAATTTTAAAGATACCGAGCTGAAATTTACAGGATAAATGCGCCTATGTGTCCTGAGCATTTTAAGCCAACTTTCCCGATTTTCAGGTAAGTCGACTTACCTGGTTATTGCACCAATGCCTTCAATTGTAATTGGACATTTATATGGTGCCATTTCAAGACATGCTAATTACAGGAGCCGAAATGGTGTTAATTGTCGTAAAAATAAAATATTCATGAGTTAGAAGACACTGCTCAGACAACTGGAAAAGTCATCATTGGTGGACTTTCATACACATGCCAAGCCCATCCAATGGGTTCCCATCCAAGGGTTCCCATGTACAGTTGAGCCATGTTCAGAGCAGCAACGAAGATCTAGAGCAATGATGTATGTATGCCCGGCTACTGACAGAAGCCCTCGTATTGTAATTGTAAGTGTTTATTTATGTAGTGCCTCTTCAATAGGCACTCCTGACCCAACTACACAAAACCACAATCAAACAGAATGGTCTTTAACCGCTTGTGAAATAGCGGCATGGATAGTGGAAGAAGCTCATAGCGCAGATTGCATGGAAACCTGTTCCAGAATGAGTGGCTGACCACTGTAAAGCTTCCATGTTGCATTGTGGCAGAACGCAACAGGAAATGTACACTTACTATGGCACATTTTAAGTGCTTGACAAATGTGCTGTGTCTGTGACTCTCTAAGAGATATAAACAAGTGCATTTTAAGACATTTAACAAATGTATGCTGTGCAGAGTCAAAGGCAATGGTGCTACATGAATGTACATCAGCGACTCTAATGGGCAGCAGTGTCTGGGACACAGGGTGACACCACTGTTCAATGTGATTTCTCATAAGTCAGGCGAAGCCCCGGCTACTGACAGAAGCCCTGTTGCCCCACTTTACGTCTGGCTGGCCGTGGAAATCTTCATAATAACCTGTTCCCCTTTGTGTGCACTTCAAAGAATATGGATATAATAACTTTTAAATGTGAATCAGAATGGTGGCTGTATGCATGTTTTTTATCTACAAGTTGTTTCAATTGAAAGTTTAATCTGTTTTGATTTTCCAGAGTGACCGTTGGCTATTTAAGCGCAAAGGCGCGTGTGGCTTTCACGGTGGCCTGTGATGTCCATCTGCCCCAACAACTGGACACCTGCCCCGAATGGACGGTCACCTGCGACTTTGGTCACATACGGTATGCTTAGCTCTCATTGAGCACTGTTATCACAATAGAACAAGGTATCAGTGAATAGTTGCTTCAATTGAAGACAGTCAAAATGATATCTGTCCGGTCATAATTCAGTAGATGAGGGTAACCAGAAATCGGTTTATCCCATCTGATTCAAATGGCATCTGATCCAATGCCAAAAGTTTCGTACAAGAATTAATAACAGTATACATGTAACATATAGAGCATATGTATAACAGTATAAAGTTAACAATAGATAGTAATATAATAGCATTAATGTGTGTACTGGCTAAAACTTGATTTTAAAAATGTTAAGAATTTAATCAATTCATTTGCTGATCTGATTTCAGAGAGGAAGAGGTGCTTGATCAAATCAGGCAATTAAAACCTGGATTTAACTACCTCGGCGACGTCTACAGAAGGATTCAGACGTGGCTTGATACACTCAAACCATAAGACTGCCTTCACGTTGTTTTTCAAATCCAGACCCAACTGTAGAGCATGGTTGGTGCGTAAATGAACTGAAGTCATGTTCACGAATGAACTGAAGTCATGAGACGACCGTGATCTGTTACATGACCTAAGAGAGATGACCTTATAGGTCAGGACATGACCTAAGAGGTCGAGAATGCAATGAAACTGTTTGTTTTTGTATGTTCAAATAGTATTCTGATGAGAAAACACGTCTATGAGGGTGGACAGATTTGATAACAGTTACTTAGTTACTCTCTGGCAGTTGCAAACCGCTGGAAAGGGTTGTCTGTTTGGGGGCTTATGGATGTGTTGATGTATGGTAAACGGAAGTCAAGTTGAACACTGAAACCTCCCTGTAGCATGTTTCATCATAGCACAAACTTGGTTTTAATAAAAACGACAACATAGGTTGCATTTACTGTAGCTTTAGAGCAGGTCCTGTTACAATGGAATCTCATGGTGTTGGTTGTAACAGGGTTCCAGCATACCTGACATTAACGAGGTAGAGATGGCCCACATGGTTTAGGTGATTGAAAAATTTGTCTGACCCCAACAATAACCCCGTCACCACTGTTTTGCCCATCTTACTTAAGATTTGCATGCTTGTTCAGTTTAATGTTCACATTCATAGTTGTCATCTCTTTGTCAATATTTAAAGGTATGTACTGATGGTTTTATGCTACGAATTTCCATAATGTAAAGTATATGTGCGATTCACAGAACACGTCTTCTGGGGTGTTTTCCTGAAGTAGAGCTAGCAAATGTTGGCAACTGGTGTTAATTAACAACATGTGGAATTTTGTAACATAATCCCATTCGTTATTTTGCTTTTTTCAAATCTCATGGAAGCTGCCAAAATGAATTTTTTTCTAGATTCTTGTGATTATTTATTAAAGTAGTTCTGTTACAGAGGTTTAGACTTTAGAACATAGCTGAGACTCCATAATAATGCATTTCATTTTAGCACAGTTTCTGATGTGATGCAGGTACGGAGTTACGGACGTGTAGCTAAAGTTAGTTCAGCTTTAGAAATTAACTTCATTATAAGGCTGTTCTTGATGTGGCTGACAATGACAAAGTCGCAGAAGCATTCCTGTATACTTAAAGTATACATTACAGTTACACAGTATAGTATACATGAAACAACTATTGTACCATGAAATCTTTATTTCAGGATGGATCAGTCGAACAGTCTAATGTGTGAAAGTTGACAAAGAAGCTCAGAATAGGAAGTGACCCGAGATTTATATCGTTGCTATGGTAAACAAACATCAAAAACCTGCATAACACTGTACATGTATTAATGAATATTATTAAAATATTAATAGTTGACATATGGTTTTGTCCAGATTTCGGTGAATGATAAACGCAAAAACCTATGCATAACGCGCTGCTCACGAATAATTCATTGTTTCATATTCCTTTTATTTATCACTATCTGATCTTCAGATAACCCTGTGATTTATTAAAATATTAATAGTTGACAATGGTTTTGTCCAGATTTCGGTGAATGATTCTGCAAAGATAACATAAACATAGCTAAAGATGACTAGACTGGTTTTGTCTTGTAACTGTACAGATATTGGTAGAACATCATTTTGCATCTTTATTTCGAAACTGTGAATAAACGTTGAAGTAAGAGAAATAGCAGAGGACAATCAACATATTGGGCGTTGTTACTTGCTATGGCCAGAAAGTTTGGTAATACATTGAAGCCACCAATTGAACTGATGTAATTATATAAAGCCATGTAAAGTAATAAGGAATTTATATAACACCACGTTTACAGTTTGGTGCTCAATACCTCAGAGCAGCACCTAATATGCATGTATATTTCACTGAACTTGTTGGTAAGAAGCAATATACATGTATGTGATTTTGTTTTCAAACATTTGACACATGCACAAACTGTCAGTATGTTTGACCTGTTAATGGCCAGTTATCAAAATGCTTTTTCTAGCTGACCGTGTGTTGCAGTTTTTCACTTCCTAACGATTTAAATTAACTGCTTAACAAAATTGCTTTCTGTCAATTACAGAGAAAATACAAAGCACAGTCAGTCAACACAATTAGAATCTTGAAGTTAGACAACATTCGTTTGATTTTGAGCAACATTTGTTAACTACACCAATGCAACCTGAATGTGCTAGCATTAAGAATTTTTTCAGTGTAGCTGAAATAATAAAACTATCACAGTGAAAGTGCTGCTAGTTTTGGCTTTGGCTGAAAAATCACAACACAATGGTGGAAAAAACAAAAGATAACCTACAGAAATATCTTCAATGTAGGTGATGGAAATCTGTCACTTTTTATCCATCTACTTTAACTTGCGGGAATCTTGCTTGCTTGCTTGCTTGCTTGCTTGATTGAGCCACAGGCTAAAAAGTCAAATCTTGCGACGACTAGTTCGATCACTTACAATCATTCAATCGTCGTGAAACTTGGCATATAGACTCGCCCTCGCACACACTTCATTCTATCAAAATTTCAGCTCCCCAAAAAAGGCTAGCTTATAGAATCGGGGACTAAACTTTTCGAATCGGGGAATCCCCTTTTCCGATACGCAGCGTTGTGATTGGCCAGCGTTGTGATTGGCCGCAGTCGTAAAATGAACGCGGACTATATATTTGTAGAGGTAACTGCTTCATAAGACGCATTATAGGATAGTAGATGGATATAGTAAAAAACTTTGTTTTTACGGGCTGTATTTTATTTCCTATCACTACAAGAATTGTGTATTTTCACTTTTCATCGCAGAAGTCACGGACAACATAATACTGATAAAAAGAATGTTAAACTAAAGGCATAATCTTACATTTAGCATCATTTGCCATCTAGTGTGTCTACCAAATAAATATCACTGAAAGTTTTTTCTTTGGCCTTAAATGCAAATTTCTAAGCAACATTAAGCTATATAAGAAACCTTACGTAAATTATTGTAAGGACAATCTTTATTTCACCCTGCATCAGTCTAACATGTCTCGCATGTGAAAATTACTCGGACTTTGTCAGACTAACTTTCAGCAACATGGAATTGATGAAAAAATCACAATCTCCAGAAATTGCAACCGTCAGCAACAAAAATTTTATGAGAACATGCTTTTCTGTGAAAGTTTTTCTTCTTTGTCAAAATCTGAAAGCTCATCTTGATGGTGACTTCTCTGCTTCAGAAAGGACATGTTAAAAAAACTTGAGTTCCCATACAGTTATAACAATTGAGCATTGATTTAAAGAAATCTTAATTATAATCATCTAACACGGACATCTATAATGGTGAAAGTTTTGCATTTTGGCCACAAGTAAACAAATTACATATTTCAAAAATATTGACAGAACAGAAATTCATGGTTAAAATCATAATTTTTACGAAATTGGCAACAGATTGAACGTAATGAAACAAAGTTACCTAGGCAAAGTATCTAAAGAAATGAGAAAATCTACTACAACTGCATAAAGAACAAGGAAAAGTGTCGGAAGAATTCCGTCGGATGTGGCGAGGGAATGTGTAGCAAGTTTGGTGAACGCTTAGAGAGAGATTGGATTTTTCTTGCGGAGTCCGACGTACTCGTCCCATTCCTTTCGACATGTCCTTACGATCCATTCATGTTCATCATCATCTGCAATATATGTAACAGTCTGTACTAATCCAGTCCCACTAAGCACCTTTGTGAGGTTCTTAACAGGAGCTTTACAAAGATTACATATATACAAGAACTACATACAGTATGCTGGACTGAGCAGGTTAAATACTTGGGAATTACATTTTGTGCTGGTAGTACAATACAATATAACTGATCTTTGATATCGCCCTTCTTACTAAGGTTGCCCCAAGCTCAGAAGTGCCACACGCCTTGGCGGCGCAGAAGCAATTATATTGCAGAGCAATTGTGCGCAAAGGACTTGCTCAAGGTCCCTACGCGGCGGCTTGAGGTGGATTCGAACCTGCAACCCTCCGGCTGCAAGGCACCGAACATACCCCTACACCACCGTGCCGCGGAGTAAACTGATTTGTGATGTGGATAGCATAATGTGCAATTTTTTATGCAGCTAGCATTAATATTATCAATAACTCTTGAAATTTGTCAGAGTTAATACACTTCACTTACAGCAGACATAATATAGCCTCCCTGTTTAAGTTATGGCTCAGTTGCAGTGAGATTTCTTGGCCTCAGCTGAGTAAGCTAAATGCTTGCTGGAATAATGTGTATTGTAAAGTGTTTGGTTTCCACATATGGGAATCAGTAAGAGAATTTGTTGCAGGTCTAGGCAGTTTGGACTATAAATCTACTGAGACTTGTTGCCATGTTTAAACTTCTTAAAGACATGCTAACTGTTAATAATAGTATACTCAGTATGCTGTCATTGACATTCATTGTGGACATGAGTTTAATCATCTAATTAATGATCTTGGTTTGTCAGTAAAGGACATGTCTTATGTCAGATCGCAGGTGCATAATTTGTACGCTTTCAGGGGAGCATAAGTTTGAGTTGTCATCTGATCGGTTTGTGGAGTTTTTGCCTTTTTCCACCTGTCCATTGGCGATGGGTGCCAAAGGCACCTGTGAGCAAGCTCATTCCCATGACTTAAATCTTGTGTGTAGTGAAGAAACCCATATTCTACTTATTAATGTTTAGTAAGTTTTTTCAACTTCTGAAACAGGAAGAGACAGAATTTAGCACTAATTATGATAGCTAGCATTAAGATAATTGCTAATGGGTTCTTAATTAAAGGTGCACATGCTGCCCACCTGTAGCAGTTTTCCTACCTGCGTTCCGTAAGAATTTATTGTTGTAGTCATTGACGACTCGAGTCGCTGGATCGTAGAAACCGTCTCCGCAGTCATAGCATCCCTTTGGAATTGTTCGCGGAGGAATTCGATTTGTCAGCTGAGATCGACCTGTGAGAAACCAAAGCATACATCTAACAACAACATGGCAAATGAAGCAAAAAATAAAAGCACTGAAAATTCTGAAATTGTTACTGAAACGTGCAAGTAATGATGGCGAAGCACTTGCCTTACTATCAAACCATCGCAGGTTTTAGCTGTGTAGTGTTCCAAACATGGGGCGTTGTATGGCGTAGCACCAAATTAATTGGGCAACAATCGTGTAGCATAAATAAAACAGCTGATAAATTCATTGAAAACTCAGGGTCAAGGCCATGCAGTCGCTAAAGACTGCATGGCATCCATTCAGTATTTTATGTAGCATCTATTCAGGATGGCTGCTTAGATCCCTATGCTGTGTATGGACCTTGCAAAAGGCCCCTATGCAGTAGGGAAGGCTCCAACTCGTACTCCATGTTACAAGACGAGTGCTCTAACTAATCAGCTACTGTGTCTTATATGACTAGGCAATTGCTTTGTGGTCTAACACCATCAGACACCAATGGTGAGAGTCGGATAAACTAAATCAATATGGAATTTACAAGCTGCACGACTTTAATAGTGCCGGGAAGACCTTGTACATCACACAGAAACGATTCCATGTAAATACACTTCCATTAATTAATGTTCATGGCTGGAATGCACTAAAACCCAATATGTATGACAGCCTTGCCTGCTGGCTTCAGTCCGTTGATGATTTCTGTGTAGAAGTGTCGATCGTAGCCATCGCAGTATTCCCACTCGTCCTCTTGATACATCAGTCCATCGGCAAACGTGTATTTCCCCTTTTAAAACAACTTAATTATTTACGTAGAGATCTGCTTAATAAGTTACTTAACAGCATCAGCTGCAAACATTTTTTATTCATAATTGATTTTGAGATTTCTAATGTATTTCTGGTTCGTAATTGATTCAGTGTTCTATTGCATCTACCTCAAAATGTCTTGATTCCACTACACTAGACAACAATGCAGTTTTCAGTCACTTAATAATGTAACTCACACTTGACCAGCAGGCACGTAGCAAGACTTAAATTCAAGAGGAGGCAACTTCACAGACCATTGGCAAAATCCTGGTCATTGGGGTCATTAGTCAATCGAAGTTCCAGTATATAACAAAAGCAAACTGCCTCCTCTTGCCTCAATGTAGCTACGCCTATGTTGACCATGGCTATAATGCAAACACTCAAATTCGAACTCCTCACTGCAGTCAGTACATTGGCTTCCTATACAACAAAGAAACCATTTTAAAAATTGTGTCATAGTTTATCAATTAATTAATTAAAACACTTTGGTCAGCCACCAATCTCTTGATTTTGCTCACCCCTTAGGCTCAATACTGCACTCGCTCACTGGATAGTCTGCCAGTCTACGATGTCTTTAGGTCGATAGATCATGAGTGAAATCCCATCTTTTCAAATAGCTTACCCTTCCATAGCCCATCTTTTATACTCAAGGCCTTTTGGATCTTGACTGTGTGGCTCTGTCCAGTGGATTTTTAATGTGATTTTGCTTAGAAGTGACAATCAATTGATGTGTGAGTGCAGTAGAAGTGTTTCCTAACGCAATTACTGGTTCTTTGTTATAATAGCGTTAAAAGGTTCCTTGTTATAATACAATTGGCAAAGATATGACCAATACTTACTTCAACAGCCAGACCATTTTCCCACATGGCTTCGTATTTGCTTCCATTTGGAAAGTAGAGTGTCCCGCTGCCATGAAACATTCCATCTTTTAGTTCGCCCTCGTATCTTGTGTCAGTTGGGAAAGTGTACACGCCTTTGCCTTCCAACCTACAACAGAAAACCAATAGATTACTTGACGTGTACACAGACGTTTATAAATCATAATCAGCATTTCCAGGATGTGGAACCAACTGATTCACTGGCGCCGAGTCAAAGAAATCGGTGATACGGTATGGTCTGCAAATTTTTTCAGACCTTTGGATATAGACTAAAAACTCCTCTTTTCCTTGACTCGTTTTCTCTGTAATCTGTTTTCGTATTTTCTTGGATTCTCTTCTTGGCTTTCGACTCGACTCGTCCTGAAATTGGGCTTAGTAGCGAACATCGACAGGTGCCTTGAGCATTCTAGCCATTGCGCTACAAAAGTTCTTAGATTAGATAATAGTAAGTTTTGGCCCTTGCGCTACAAAAGTTCTTAGATTAGATAATAGTACGTTTCGGCCCTTGTGCTACAAAAGTTCTTAGATTAGATAATAGTACGTTTCGGCCCTTGCGCTACAAAAGTTCTTAGATTAGATAATAGTACGTTTCGGCCCTTGTGCTACAAAAGTTCTTAGATTAGATAATAGTACGTTTCGGCCCTTGTGCTACAAAAGTTCTTAGATTAGATAATAGTACGTTTCGGCCCTTGTGCTACAAAAGTTCTTAGATTAGATAATAGTACGTTTCGGCCCTTGCGCTACAAAAGTTCTTAGATTAGATAATAGTACGTTTCGGCCCTTGTGCTACAAAAGTTCTTAGATTAGATAATAGTACGTTTCGGCCCTTGTGCTACAAAAGTTCTTAGATTAGATAATAGTACGTTTCGGCCCTTGTGCTACAAAAGTTCTTAGATTAGATAATAGTACGTTTCGGCCCTTGCGCTACAAAAGTTCTTAGGGTAATCTATCGTTTTAGCGGGTTTAATTATTGCATTAGTATTCACTATTCAGTATCGTTTTAGCGGGTTTAATTATGTGAAACTAAGCAATAAACGTTTTTAATCCAGCTTCCATTTCACGACAACATTTTTTCATCAATCCAACTTCTATTTAGTTGCAAAAGATTACTTTTATCAATCCAACTTCTATTTAGTTGCAAAAGATTACTTTTATCAATCCAACTTCTATTTGACGAGATAAATATTTTTCATCAATGGAACTTTTATTTAAGGAAAGACATATAATAATAAAACCCGCTATTCCGATATGAGAATTTCAGAAATAATTAAACCCGCTAAAACGATAGATTACCGTTCTTAGATTAGAATAATAGTAATTAAGTTTCGGTTCCAAGTTCAGACAAAGTGTTTAGTATTAAACAACACTGATGAAAAACTTAAGAACCGATGCAAAGTATGAATTACATAAACAAATAATCTTTTAAGTACAAGAGAATAATGTTTCTGTGCGTTTTGCCTATTACCTCCCATTTTTCGTTTCTCCCACGTAATTGCTGCCCGTGTACTCCATCTTGTTTCGATCTGCGTTGCCAAGCAACACAAAAATCGAAAGTTTACATTGACGGGAAATCGAAATACTAGTTAGTAAGTAGTCGAGACCATGTTAACAAATAAGGAGATCGGTTGATCAACGTTTCGAATTACATTTGTTTACTTTAAGGTATGTTTACAAATGAAGTATTTTGTTGCAATCCACGATTCAGTTAAAAGCTCTTTAAAATAAATTACATGGTATAGACAAAACGTTCTTATATTTGTATGGCATGTGTATGGATATGCTGTGTCTATTTTATAGGTATTTATAAAAATATTTTATTTTTGATATACATAACATTCTATGACAATGTGAAAGTTGAATTTTAACAAATTCATTAAAACGTCGTAGAGAAGACTTAACCTCGAAACCGTCAATAATGCCAGAATGTATATTGACATTTTAAATGAGAAAAATGCATAAAATGTACGTTGTAAAAATTGCATCATTTCACAATGATTAATTGATAATTGTGCAGATTCCGTCCAGTATTTTGGCAAAAGTACGCAAAAACAGAGTTTGATGATCTCTTCGTCAAGTAGGAAACCCAAAAACGCAGCCTTAATTTAAGATGGCGTTGCGAAAGTTGTCGTGCGTTGCTTTAGGTTCGATGTTTTATCGGTTCATTAGTTTGTTAAAGAAATCTATATAATTCAATTTTCAATGTGTTTTGTTTTATGCTGCATTTAACCTTTATGTTTATGATTATTTTTGTGAGATATGTTGAGAAAATTACGTGAAACTATATTATCGCTCAAGCCACGACCTTCGTCTTAGATGCAATTTATCGACGGATTCAGCGACAAAACAGATTTGAAGTGATAGCAGTGTAGCGTGTAATGCAACGTAATGATACGTGTTACGTGTCAGTTATGCGGCATCCTTAACTTGGAAATAAATCGGCATTGTGAATCGTTTTAGTGTTCAGTCGTTAACTCCACATTTCTGTGGCGCTGCTCTAAGGCTAAGCGCGGGGCACCAGCTTATTCACGAGCGATGCAATGAACTTAAAACTGCACTGTTGCCCTAAAACCCCATCTCAGTCGTTAACTATGAGGTGCATCTTGATGCTGGCTTTAGACGTTTTTGTTTAGGTGTTTTGACAGGGTTGCCTGGTATATCACTTAGATGAAGCAGTACTAAGTAAAACGATTATTTTTCATGAATTGCAGTTTTTTTTGCATTAGTTCACATTTAAAGTTTAAGTTGCGGCTGTGTCAACTTGATTTTTCTTCTAATAAACGACTATGTGATGATTGTGATGGTGATAAACTGTTGTAATTGTGTGTAGTGCAGTTTTCAAGGTAAACTTGTGCTTTAGGGGTCCAGATTTTCTGGGACATCACTATATTCAAAGTAATAGGCCCAGTGACTGAAGTAGCGAAAAGAAATCAGACAAGATTACTGTAATGAAACAGTAAAAGCTGGACTGATAAAATAATTGTCTGCCGAAATGGAAGTTGCGTTGATGAAACTAGTTATTTGCTAAAATAGAAGCTGGATTGATGAAGAAAGCATGTAGTTTAGTGTTGTAAATGACTAGCCATTGCATGGCGAGTCAGCGTTGGTCGAATACAATTGACGAAAAGAATTCTTGCTAAATAGAAGTGGGATTGATTAAAATAATTTTAGATTAAATAGAAGTGGGATTGATTAAAAGAATCTTGCTTAAATAGAAGCTAGATTAATTACTGTTATCATGAAAATCATTGAAAATAAAAACGCGTGTCAATATGTGATCTCCTGTAATATTACTCCCTTTGAATATGGGTGTTATTATTCGGGACCCCTAAGCGCAAGTTTACCATTTTCAGCTCTGAAGGTGTTTTGCAGTTTCAACTTGCCATGGTTTAAAATTACTTATCTGTTTTGTTGAAAAGGAACTGGATGGAAACTGTTGCATCGTGGACAGCGATATCTGTTTACTGGATGTATTGGTTCCCCAAGGCTTCAGGTTCCAAATGTCCAGCAGCATGACCTGAAGGACACTACTACAGCTCATGGTATTTTAACATATTTTAAAATTATTGATGTTTGTGTATATATTTATATTATAACCGATATTTTATTTAAATTGTCAGCCATTAAATTAGCCTGCAGGGAATTCAGGGTTGGGTTAATGCCGGCAACAACCTATTGTTGCCAGGACAGTGGCAATAACCGGTTATTGCCAGTTGTTGCCCATTTTCTCCAAAGTAAGGGCAAGGCAGATGAAAATCATATTTCACTGCACAGACTGCATAGTTATAATAAATGTTTCTTGGGAAATTAAAACTACTGTAGTAAATTTATATTACCCCGTAGTATAAATGTAGTTAAAGTCAACTACATGAGATTAAGATAAAAAAAATTCTGACCTACAGTTCAACTACTCCAACATAAACTGCCATTTGCACTGCAGTAGTTATATTCAGGCCAACAGGGTCATTGCCTTTTCTATATACTTACCTGGTAGTATATAATTTATTAGTAGTGTATAGAAGCCAGTGGTTTGTCAAAATTTCTAATTCATAATTACACAATTCGATATTGACTGGGATTATGTAAAACTTGTAAATGTCTTTTATTAAGAAGAAATTATATGGTTATTTAAATCAGGTGATTTTTATTTGGAAAAACTTAATTGATTTAAAGCATGATATATTTAAATCAATCAACTCTGTAAAGTAGCAAGCCAGAAGAAATAAAAAATGAAGCTAACTGTGAAGATTCCATATTTTATTACCACAATAATTAATAGTTTCTATTTTTGCCAAAAGATTTTTGCCAAAAGATTTTTGCCATTTTTGCCAAGAGGTTGTTGCCATTATTGCCAAGAGGTTGTTGCCGGGACGGTTTATTGCCATGGCAATAACCGGTTATAACCGGCGGTGGCAACAACTTGCCAACCCTGGCAGGGATGAAATGTTGATGCTGATGTAGAAATTTGCTATTGTTTTGTCATATACATTGTCTGTGTGTGGCACGGTAGCCACAAAGCCCTGGGCCTGTAACATGGAGAGTAGGAGTTCGAGCCTCGCTCGAGACAGTTACTGTGTAGGGACCTTGAGCAAGTCCTTAACTTGCAATTGCTCTGCACTATCGATGTTCTGTCATATGGTTGTTTGTACTTCTATGCTTTGGAAGGAGGGCAATTATCAAATACAGTTGTATTGTGTTATTCTATTCTCTGTTGACAAAACAAATTCATTTGTAGCGGTATTGTTTTGTCATGTTTGGCACACCAGAATCAATTTAAAGCAGCATTATTGCCCTACAACCCCATCTAATTGTGCTGTTACCCTATGACCTAGTTGCCAACAATCCAACTACCCTTGCTTTGAGGTTGTTCTCATTATTACCCTATGACCTTGTTCATAAATATATTGTTTTTCATTTTCTCTGCATAGGAATTGAGATGGAGGCAAAACAGGTAATAGACCCACTAAGACACCGAGACTTTTTTGGAGTTCGCAACCTGTTCACCCTCGAGGACTTGTTCAATGCGCGTGTTCATCTCGGCCATAAGGCTGGCCTCCGCAATCCTCACATGCAGCCATTCGTATTTGGAAACCGGCTCGGTGTAGACGTAATCGACCTTGAGCAGACGGTTCCGATGTTGCAGGACGCGCTCAACTTCCTCGCGCACATCGCCTTCCGCCAAGGAATTGTGCTTTTCCTCTCACGACACCATCAGATGATGCCCCTGATTGAGAAGACTGCTGTCGAGTGCGGCGAGTACTCTCACTGTCGCTTCTGGAAGGGTGGTACGTTCACAAACATGACGGTCCAGTTTGGGGCGATTACCCGTCTGCCGGATGTATGTGTGTTCGTGACGACGCATAATACGGTTTTTGAACAGCACGTGGCCGTGATCGAAGCGAGCAAGATGAATGTGCCGACCATCGGTGTGGTCGACACGAGCTGTGATCCTCGGCTCATCTCGTATCCGATCCCAGGCAACGATGACTCGCCCGCAGCTATTGAACTTTACTGTCGTCTTTTCAAGCAGGCAGTTTTGAAAGGAAAAGAAAAGTATGAAGAATTGGCAAAGGGAAAACAATAATTATAAAGAAATCATTTTTATTATAACAGTTTATAATAAACGGAGGTTGCAGAAACTGAAGAATTTTTATTTTTGAGCAGATTGTAAGTAAGTAAGTAAGTAAGTAAGAATGTTCTTTATTTGTCTACCAGCAAATGCACAGTAGAACCATTTATGCAAAGTTATATAACATTCTCGTAATAAAACTTCTTTTTGCAAAGGCATCAACTTTAGGAAGGGTGAGATCATGTGGCCTGGGTCACGTATTGTATGGAGTGACCTTACGGGGAGGGATGAGGTCGTGAAGGATGTTACAGGGGTTTGAGATAATTGAACCGAAAAGAGTTGAATCAGCTGCTGGTTCGAATCCACCTCAAGCCGCCGTGTAGGGACCCTGAGCAAGTCCTTCACACGCAATTGCTCATTGAGATTTGGGACCCTGCAGTCCTGGATGTCCTCAAACCGCTTGCGGCTGAACCCGACTAAGACTCAGCTTATTTGGCTTGGCACGCCCCAGCAGCTTTCTAAAATAGACCTAGCCTCACTTGCCTTGAAATACCCCCACTTCACCTTCTCAACCTCAGTTCGTGACTTGGGAGTCACCCTAGACCAGGAACTCACATTTACACGTCGCATAAATCTCTGCCGCAGCTGTTATTATCAGCTTCGGCAGCTCAAGGTAATCTCCCGCTCTCTGTCTCCTACCGCAGCGTCGACGCTTGTCCATGCTTTTGTAGTCTCACGGCTCAACTATTGTAGCGTCATATAGGCTATGATGGACTTCCCTTCCCGCCTGCCGTACCGGGTCCCTAAATAGGGTCCTGCGCACTGCAGCCCGCCTTGTTGGCCGCATTCTGAGGTTTGGGCGGGTTTCTGAATACACGAGGGACGTGCTCCACTGGCTTCCTTATACCACAGCGTATTGTGTATCGAATCTCTGTCTAGGTCCGGCACTGTATTGAGGGTCTAGCCCCTCCGTACTTGCGGAAGCTCTGCTGCTCCACCACATGCGTCCAGCGCCGTTGCTTTCTCCGCTCAGCTGCAAAGGCTGAGCTCATTGTTCCTCGTTCGCGGACTGCTATCAGGCAGCGTCGCGCCTTCTCCGTGGCGGGCCCTTCAACCTGGAATGGGCTCCCTAGTCCCTACCATGCTTCGTCTGACACCTGCTGGCCACTCTGCTTCGTTTCTCACTACTCTTAAGACTGTTCTGTTCGACCGGGGTTGGGGTGGGAGCGCTTCTGAGTAGGCATCCTTGATTCCTTGGACAGTGTTTAATCTACTCCCCTTACATGTCTTTCATTTTTCTGGGGGGAAACTCAATCCTGGGGGAACTTCCCCCCCCCCCGAGACGTCTAGATTAAACACTGATCCGTGGAGGGGCGCTATATAAATTTTCTAAAATAAATAAATAATTGGAACCCCAACATATCGGTATCGACGGTACGCAAGTCAAACGGTGCCTATAGTCTTCGGGGTGTACTGGTGACACTGGTCCATCTTCGCGCTAGCCAATTTTCTGAATCCACCTCCTTACTTACTATCGTGAAGCATTCGCGCCATCGACGTCTAAATATAGATATCGATGACGTATATACCAAAGATTTTAACATCTTTGTATATACGATGATTCGCGCGCATGCAATAAATGACTTCATTTCCGGAGTTGGTCGCATGTAAACAACGACGATAGAAGAACCGCATGTAGGCCTAAATGGTTATTTTAACGAATAATAATAAACATCGTAAGTTTACCGTCAGACCTACAAGAATGAAAGGTGAACATCGACTAAAGCGTAGAAAAATAGACACGAAACATGCAGCCATGAAGACGATACCGGTTTCAAGCTTTTTCCGAGTTAACGATGGTATGTAGCACTTCGGCCACCAATTACTTTATGCAAAGTAAGTAAGTAAGTAAGTAAGGAAGAGTAGATCTATTCTTTATTTGACTACCAGCAAACGTACAGTAGCTTACAGAAGAAATAAATACGGTTTAAAAACATTTATGCAAAGTCATAAATAAACGTAGCTTATATTTATTCAGTTGATTAAAAAAAATTCATATGCTTCGCATAATTATGTTAGCATGCAGTTCATCTTAAACGTATCTGCGCAGCGAGACATATCTTTCACAACAGCATAGGCCTATTTGATTAGGCCCTCGGCACAGTCCTAATGGTCCTAACGGATAATACGGCCTTGAAAGTAGGTCCCAATCTCGATGACGACCCGCCGATGCAATCAGCCAGCCAATCAGTCAGTCAGTCAGTCATTCATTCAGTCAGCCAGCCAGTCAGTCAGATTGTCTGCCAGTCAGTCATTCAATCAGTCAGATTGTCTGTCTGTCTATCTGTTTGTCTATCTGTCTGTCCAGTCAGTCAGTCGGTCGGTCAGTCTGTCTATCTGCCCAGGGGGCCGTCCATAAATGACGTCACGCACCTAGGGGAAGGGGGTCGGAAATTTGTGACGATGTGTGACATGGGGTGGGGGTCTGAGGTAGTGTGACGTCACACCAGGTCTATGTTATTAAATTTAACAATTAACAACAATTTAATTTTAATAATAACAGCACTAATTTTGAGGATTAAATTTTCATTATTTTTTAAATTATTTTAATGTATACGGGTACCATTATTAATAATTTTCTAATTATTTCAATATTTGGTCACCATTAGATTTTAAAATATTCATGCTTTCGCTATTTGTTCCATGAAGGAGCATTTTGCTTCGCCATGGAAATTGGTTTTAGGGGGGGTCAGAGCTTTGTGACGTCATTTTCAGAGGGGGTCTGACTTTTTGTGACGAAGTGTGACGAGGGGGGGGGTTAAAAATCGGTCAAAATAGCGTGACGTCATTTATGGACGGCCCCCCAGTCAGATAGTCAGTCAGTCAGTCAGTCAATTAGTCTGTCTATCTGCCAGTCAGTCAATCAGTCAGTCAGTCAATCAGTCAGTCAATCAGTCAGTCTGCCTTTCTGTCTAGTCAGAATTAAAAGCACTGAGATTTTGCTGTCATGCTATGTGATTTGCAATCGACCTTTTTCAAACCGACAGAGAAAGAAATAGACAGACAGACACAGACACACACACACACACACACACACACACTCACTCACTCAAACACTTACACGTACGCACGAACGCACACACACACACACAGACTAAATGAATCGTGCTATGGTTAAGTTCCTTTAAAGCAGACGGCGTTTCTTGCAGCCACCGATTATGGTCAGAGGCAGAAGGCAGTTTGTTTTGTTGTTTCTGGGTAATAACTCTGTGTGATGAATAATGCCAATCCTTCGTTGCTCCATGCACTTCCGGTTTCTAAGGCTACTGCCACAAAGAGGGCGTAGCGCGACTTACGGCGGTCTATTTAAGTGTTTTGCCGAAGGTGCACAGGTTGAGTCTTCACTTTGCTTCGTAGATGTGAAAGTCATTGAAACGTTGCGAAGTATCTGACTGTTCTGACATATGTACGCGAGTGCTGTTACAGGCAGAGTCTATGTCACAAAGAGAAGAATGTCGTCGTCGTCGTCATAATCATCATCATCATCATCATCATCATCGTCATCACCACCACCACCACCACCTGTATTATATAGCGTAATTTTCAATCGATGGGAAAGTAGTTGTGTGTGAATGAATTAATATACAGGGTCTTCTTATTTTATGTGAATAAATTGTATACATGGTCGTCTTATATTATAGAACAGAATAGAATATTCTTTATTGTAGGACCAAGTGCAAACCGCATTTTGAGTAGCCTAACATGAGAGTTTAAAGGATTGTTTTCTCTATTTCTGGATTAGACTATTTATGCAGTCTATAAATTGTTTGTTACTTATATTTGGTGAATCATGAAGTTATTTATCTTTGATAAATCATCCTTATTATAAAAGTTTTTCTGGTGAGACAGTCTGCTCGAGGGTATTTCTCGATCAGGAGTTACAATCCAGCGGTTCAAAGCTATCGCGTGCCTGGTTTCTATGAGGCCCTAGAACCTTTATTTGAAGACCTCTAATTTTAAGAACTCTGATTTTAATAATAATAATAATAACAACAACAATAATAATAATAGGCCTGATGATAATAATAATAATGACAATAATAAGACGATTTGTATAGCGCCGTAGCTCAGCCGAGGCCGAAGGAAAGGGAGCTGTAGCCTACATGAGTTCAAAAAGTTAATCGCTGTTATATTATGATTGTTTTGGGAGGGGGCATGTCATGTGAGACATGTCCGTCGTTTTTCTGCACAGCTGATTGAACCCTCACTTTGTGAGTTACGAGGTTGGCTTTCGAGCTATCGGCTATCAAAGCGCTATAAAAATTTGAAAAATTGTAATCTAGCAGAGGAGACTGGTAAAAATATTTCTTGCGTCGGATGAATATTTGTATATTATTTCGGCTGTTAATTAGATTGCCATTATATTATTATCGTGATCATTGCTGCAGTTAGATCAGAAATAATTGAGGCATTTAAATAACGCCATTTAAAAGATTATCGTGGCGCTCAATAAACGATGACGTCATTATCAATGCTGTTGATCTTCCGGTGACGTCATCTCGTCATTGTTGATATCTCGTCATTGTTGATCTCTTGTGTGCCTTGGTTTGCTCGAGTTTAACGATTCTTGGAGATTTTAATACTTAATTGTCTGCAATTTTCATTGCACTTTCGTGTCTTTTCTTCAGAGCTTGTTAGCTTGTCGAGACGAGATGTTCTCTGGAGTTTCTGGACGTCGTTTCTTCCCTGGTCGGTCCTGCGATGCTGAGGAGGTTCCGTTGGAAGGTGAGGACGCGGTTGACGTTCGATCTTCGGACGACGGTCTTCGAGACTTCCGCCGTCCCCCTCCGGTTCAGGTTTGCCGCCAGGTGAAGGAGGTTTGTGATGGTAGCGCCGCGAATGCAGTCGGGGGTTCAAGCGATCCTTCGGCTGCATTCGCTTTTGAATGTGCCCCTACCCATGGAGGTTCACTTTTGATGCATGGTGAGGGTGAATGGACGCTTCCAGGTGGATGGGGTGGAAGTCTGGTGATGAAAGGCAAGGGTAAATGGGCTCTTTGTGATGGTGGTGCTGTGATGCGTGGAAATGGTGACTGGTGGCTTTGTGGAGGAAAGGATGGTGGTGCTGTTGTGATGCGTGGAAATGGTGTCTGGGAGCTGTGTAGAGGAATGGATGGTGGTGCTGCTGTGATGCGTGGAAATGGTGGCTGGGAGCTGTGTGGAGGAACGGATGGTGGTGGTGCTGTGATGCGTGGAAATGGTGGCTGGGAGCTGTGTGGAGGAATGGATGGCGGGGCTGCTGTGATGCGTGGAAATGGTGGCTGGGAGCTGTGTGGAGGAACGGATGGTGCACATGGTGCTGTGATGCGTGGGAAGGGTGACTGGTGGTTTTGTGGAGGAAAGGATGGTGGTGCTGCTGTGATGTGTGGAAATGGTGGCTGGGATCTGTGTGGAGGAATGGATGGTAGTGCTGCTGTGATGGGTGGAAATGGTGGCTGGGAGCTGTGTGGAGGAATGGATGGTGGTGGTGCTGTGATGCGTGGAAATGGTGGCTGGGAGCTGTGTGGAGGAATGGATGGTGCACATGGTGCTGTGATGCGTGGTGTGTGCTGTGATGTGTGGAAATGGTGGCTGGGAGCTGTGTGGAGGAATGGATGGTAGTGCTGCTGTGATGCGTGGAAATGGTGGCTGGGAGCTGTGTGGAGGAATGGATGGTGGTGGTGCTGTGATGCGTGGAAATGGTGGCTGGTGAGCTGTGTGGAGGAACGGATGGTGGTGGTGCTGTGATGCGTGGAAATGGTGGCTGGGAGCTGTGTGGAGGAATGGATGGTGGTCCTGTGATGCGTGGAAATGGTGTCTGGGAGCTGTGTGGAGGAATGGATGGTGGTGGTGCTGTGATGCGTGGAAATGGTTGCTGGGAGCTGTGTGGAGGAACGGATGGTAGTGGTGCTGTGATGCGTGGAAATGGTGACTGGGCGCGTTGTGTAGGTACTGATGGCAGTCGTATGATGCAGGGTGTGCGTGAAAGTTCTCTTTCTGGTGGATGTGATGGCAGTTCTGTGGTGAATGGGAAGAATGTTGAGGGTTCATCTTTTTATTCTGGAACGTGTCGAGCAGAAGATGATGAGAATGGTGATGTCGTGGAGGTGGAGTCGGATTCTGAGGTTGAGGGAGATGAGTTGGACAGTCCACCTGTTTGTGCAGGAGAGGGTGAGGACTTCGTGGGTACAGCTGAGGAAGGGGATGCTGAGGTTGGGTGCTCGCGGAGGCAAGTTCTGGTAGGGATGCGTAAGGAGGATTTGATGTGGAAGGACCGTTCTGATGATTCGAGTGACTCCATTGGTGACATAGACGAAGAGATCGCGGAAGTTCTTGAGCGTGTCCAGAGTATGGTCCACGAAAGAGCCGTCTCGGACGGGCTGGATGCAGAGCGGAAACAGGAGATGAGTGGAACAGAGTCGGAGGAGCGTTTGGGTGGTTTGAGTGGTTTGGTTTCGGCAGGTTTGGATAGGTTGGGTGGATGGGTTTGGGGAAGAAGTCGGGTGAGCGGTTCTGAGAGTTACGTGGTTTGAGTTTTATGCGTGATTTTATTCTTTCAGATTAGTTGCGGAAGAAGTTTCTTGTGTCAAGAACATGCTTAATTTTCACTTTTGTTTTGTAGAACTGTAGGTTAGACTTTACTGTGTGAGTTTATATAAGTTAGAATTTAGTGTGATTCGATTCTTTCAGATTCCTTGCGGAAGAAGTTTCTTGTGTCATGAACATGCTTAATTTTCACTTTTGTTTTGTAGAACTGTAGGTTAGACTTTACTGTGTGAGTTTATATAAGTTAGAATTTAATGTGATTCCATTCTTTCAGATTACTTGCGGAAGAAGTTTCTTGTGTCAAGAACATGCTTAATTTTCACTTTTGTTTTGTAGAACTGTAGGTTAGACTTTACTGTGTGAGTTTATATAAGTTAGAATTTAATGTGATTCCATTCTTTCAGATTACTTGCGGAAGAAGTTTCTTGTGTCAAGAACATGCTTAATTTTCACTGGTATTTTGTAGAACTATATATCTGTAGGTTAGACTACTGTGTAAATTTACTTCAATTCTGTTGGATTATCTGTGGTGGAACTGTAGACAATTGTATTATTATCTGATTATTTGAAGAAGAGAAGTGCAGTCTCTTAAACTAGTCCTGATAGAATCATATAATCATATAAAGATAGATTCAACGCTCAAAGTGAGTGCAGTGGCCACCCGCCCTTATATGCCGTTTGCTAAGAAAATGAAGTTGCTAACGCCGAAATACCGATGGCAGCCATGGGTATTTCGGCGTTACCAAAGTTCTTCATTTTCTTAGCAACGGCATATAAGGGCGGGTGGCCACTGGACTGGACTCACTTTGAGCGTTGAATCTATCTTTATGTGATTGTTGTGGGAGAAAGGTGATGACCAAATGCATCGCCTTTTCTCTTGATACGTTTTATTACATTTGGGTAGCTCATTCCTCTACAGCTTGAAGCCATTTAGTTTATTTTACATTTATTTGGTTTTTAAGGGGGTTGGTCTGCTACGTTCTTGCAACCTGTCCATGCTATGTCCTAACTGAACTTTAGCTTTTCTCTGTTTCTTGCTTGCTTCTTCACAGCAGCACCTTGGAAAGTTAAAATAATACTAAGACTGAAACTTAAAAGTAAACTTAAAGAACCCTGTTCTGTATCCAGAGACCTTTTTCCTAGTTGTCAGCTTCCGCCGTCTTTTCATTTCTATCAGTTTCATCTTCCCATATCAGTTTCTTTCTCTGTGTCTCGTTATATGTCCTTCTTGCTGCTTGGATATTCTTATTTTCATGCTTTGCCTTGTTGCTCGTTAAATAATCCAATATTGCATGATGCATCCGTCTCCAGATCCTCGTCATCTTTTCTGTGTCCTGGTGTTCTCTATCATAACTATTGTCCCTTTCCCTGTTTGTCTTTTGCACCAACATAAAATTGAAAAATTCAAAATTAGAATTTCATGAAATTGGGTATATCGGGTGTTTTGCTCTTGGCGATTATGATGAAATTAGCAGTGTTATTTTAGTTCCTGAAAATAAAATAAGAATAATTATTATTTTAAATTATTTCCAAGTAACGAAAACTGGAATAAAAATAAGTCTAGAACGAGAATAGAATAAGAATAAAAATTTATATATTTTCTCGAACGAGAACGGAATAGAAAAAATATTGTGTATGCCTAGAAACTGTTTTGTTAACAGTTGCATTCACATTGTCCATAATATACTAATCTCATAAATAGGTCATGACACTGTTTTGTGTGACAGTCTGATAGATATTAATCGTTCATGTTAGACATATCTGTGAGAACTGTAAGTGGAAGTAGGCCTATAGAAATTTTCTGGGACTGGAACTGGAACTAAAATTATTTCCAAATAGAAAGTTCCAAATAGAAAGTAGAACTAGAACAAGACTAAAATTTATTTATAAAGATGAACTAGAACAAAAATGACGACAGTGGAATAAAATAAGAACAGGAATAGAAATTAATGCTGGAACTAAAATAACACTGGAAATTAGTTGCTTCAAGGCTGTAGATGAATGAGCTGCGGAGACCTTTGCCAAAACCTCCACGCGGTGGTCTCTGGGCGTGCAGTTGGCTGTTGGCTAGCTGCATGGCGAATATTGGCAGAATATCAGAGATATGTAACTAATCGATTAGATTCTAATCGATTAGCTAATCGATTAGATAAACAGCTAATTCTAATTCTAATCGATTAGCTGTCGTCTGACGCTAATTCTAATTCTAATTGATTAGCAATGTTCAGCTAATTCTAATCGAAAATCGATTAGCTGATCGATTAGATGATTGAAAATTAAGCTGAGAAAGCGTTCATTAAGAATGAGGTTTATTAGTATTGAGTTTGAAGAATATACTTACTTACTTAAGTTTATTTATCTGAAGGCTGTTTCAAACTTTCAATTAGGCCTATCTGTTCATGGTTATATGTCCATTCTGCTCATGTAACACTGCTCATGAATGTTCTTGATCTCAAGCATCATTGTATTCCTGCAACCCCAGCTGCCATGGAACGCCTATTTAGTTCTGCTCGCTTCATCGTAAACGCTAGGCGCAGTAGGTTAAGCTATGCAATAATTCAAGACATGCTAATTGAAAAATGCAATAGTAAGCTTATGCAGTAGCAGTGTCAATAACTGCAGCTTATGCAGTAGCAATGTCAATAATAGCTACTGCTTATGCAGTAGCAATGTTGATAACGCAGCATGGATTGACCGATGTGGTGTTGCTTGCTGGTTTGTGGACTGTTCTCACATGATAGCAGTTGTGAAGCTTTACGCATTGTAATAGGCTACAGCTTTAGGCTACAGCAACTTGCTGTATATCTATAGTAACTTGCTGTGCTTTAATTTAACTTTGACAAATTTATTAAGCAAATTATATGTATGGAGCTATTGATTATCGAAATCTAATTCTAACTGCTAATCGATTAGCTGCTGGTGATTCTAATTCTAATCGATTAGCAAATTTCAGTAGTTAATTCTAATTCTAATCGATTAGCAATTCTAGCTAACGGCTGCTAACCGCACCAATCTCTGCAGCATATATTCCATTGGCCGAGTATGCAGTGTAACTTTAAATTGCTACTGAGCAAACTGACTGCTCGGCAGAAGTCATGATACAGGCAGATCTACTGTTCTGAGAATGCTGTATTCCTGTTTTTTTCCTGTTTTTGTTTTGTTACTGGGCTACCATAATTACTATGGTATTATTTCTTTTGATTTTAGGCTTGATTATTCTTTATGTTTGTTTGAGGGTGCAATTTCTTTGCTTCTTTTATGTTATTTGGTCACATATGGTGATCATCTGTCATTTCCTGTAATGTGAACAATTGTAATAGTTGACTGTTTTCCGTAACAGAGTCTCCCCTAAAGTCTCCCCAGAGACTCTATTTCGAAACAGATTATCCCCCGGCGGATCTGTTTCAGAATAAATTCGCCCCCTCGGAGACTATATTCTAAAACAAAGTCTCAGAGGGAGTCTCAGGGAGAGAATATCTCATCCGTCGTTGAAATAAACTCTCCCCGCGGGAGACTTTATTTCACGAAGTGGCTGCATGGGCGAGTTGAAATACTAAGAAGACGCCTCGAATCACCGTGATGACTGGTATTGCAGAAAAGGTAAAAACGTATTTCTGCACTATGGTTATATCAATTATTAACAGCTCCACCACTGTAATACTGTGTACAACGCAAGGTCCGTTTAAAACTTTAAACGATGTACACAAATAAGTGCATAGCCTCGGGACTGACTTGAACCTATGCACTTGACCGACTTTTGCACATTAACAAGTTCACATCCACTGTAAAATTGGCTATAAATTTATTGGTACATGTATTTAATAACAGAGATGGAACCTCTGTATATACTAGAAGTGCATATTTAAACGGATTTTGACTACAGGGACAAAGTTTGCCACATATGTGAAGGAGTGTCGTAAGCTCCCCAGCGGGGTCTGAGTCACGCATTTTAGAGCATTAATTTGCTGCCAGTTGGAACCCATTTCAGTCACTTTATTTAGCCAGAGTTGTTTTTTATTATTATACTTATCCCTATATATACATATACATATATGAATAATGACAGAAGAGCCAGCAAAGTGATCAACTGGACTCTAGAGAGGAAGCGCGAAAGAGGAAGGCCAAGAAAGAATTGGATGGGAACTGTTCGAGAAGATCTGAGGTGTCTGGAGATGACGTTGGAGGATGCTGTCGAGGTGGCGAAGGACAGAGAAGAATGGAAAACTGCGTTGCCCGATGTGCAGTCCTGCACGGGAAGGACTAAGGTAAGGTAGCTAATCCCTATTTAAGTTATCCTTAGAAGTTTGAAGTTTGAAACCTATATTTGATCAACTATAGTTAGAAGACAATCGTAACCATGTCTACCTTTTCTCTTTGTCTGAATACAATCGTAACCATATGCATGTCTACGTTTTCTCTTTGTCTGAAGACAATCGATATGTAGTTAGGCAGATGAAACAAAAATCCATAGCCAATGCTTGAAGTGTGAAAGTATGAACGTTATGCCATACCGGCACCTCTACTGGCCGGCTAAAAGCGTATACCGGTACGTCTCCAGGTGAGAAATCCATACCGGTAGGGAAAGTCGAATAGTTCGTATATCCATACCGGCAACCCTTGTTGAGAATATCTCATCCGTCGTTGACTTCGACCCCTGCCCATAGAACACGCCACATTATAACTCTGATCACAATACTATCACTTGCACGGTGTTGTAGCTGCAGCTTTCCGTGGCATCACAGTCACCCAGCTCAATTGTCACTGACTTATTTTAGTTATTTAATTATTTTGGTGCTATAGTAAATCTAATAGAAGAATTTACACGTAGATATGGTTACGATTGTCTTCAGACGAAGAGAAAACGTAGACATGGTTACGATTGTCTTCAGACAAAGAGAAAATGTAGACATGGTTGCGATTGTCTTCAGACGAAGAGAAAACGTAGACATGGTTGCGATTGTCTTCAGACGAAGAGAAAACGTAGACATGGTTACGATTGTCTTCAGACAAAGAGAAAACGTAGACATGATTACGATTGTCTTCAGACAAAGAGAAAATGTAGACATGGTTGCGATTGTCTTCAGACGAAGAGAAAGTAGGCATGGTTACGATTGTCTTCTGACAAAGAGTAAACGTAGTCTACGTAGACATGGTTACGATTGTCTTCAGACAAAGAAAACGAAGACATGGCTATACGATTGTCTTCAGACAAAGAGAAAATGTAGACATGGTTGCGATTGTCTTTAGACGAAGAGAAAGTAGGCATGGTTATTGTCTTCAGACAAAGAGAAAACGTAGACATGGTTACGATTGTCTTCAGACAAAGAGAAAATGTAGACATGGTTGCGATTGTCTTTAGACGAAGAGAAAGTAGGCATGGTTATTGTCTTCAGATAGACATGGTTGCGATTGTCTTCAGACAAAGAGAAAATGTAGACATGGTTGCGATTGTCTTCAGACAAAGAGAAAATGTAGACATGGTTGCGATTGTCTTCAGACAAAGAGAAAATGTAGACATGGTTGCGATTGTCTTCAGACAAAGAGAAAGCGTAGACATGATTGCGATTGTCTTTAGACGAAGAGAAAGTAGGCATGGTTACGATTGTCTTCTGACAAAGAGTAAACGTAGACATGGTTACGATTGTCTTCAGACAAAGAAAACGAAGACATGGCTATACGATTGTCTTCAGACAAAGAGAAAATGTAGACATTGTTACGATTGTCTTTAGACGAAGAGAAAGTACATGGTTACGATGTCTTCAGACAAAGAGAAAACGTAGACATGGTTGCGATTGTCTTCAGACAAAGAGAAAACGTAGACGCGGTTACGATTGTCTTCAGACAAAGAGAAAATGTAGACATGATTACGATTGTCTTCAGACAAAGAGAAAACGTAGACATGGTTGCGATTGTCTTTAGACGAAGAGAAAGTAGGGTTACGATTGTTTTCAGACAAAGAGTAAACGTAGACATGGTTACGATTGTCTTCAGACAAAGAGTAAACGTAGACATGGTTACGATTGTCTTCAGACAAAGAGTAAACGTAGACATGGTTACGATTGTCTTCAGACAAAGAGAAAACGTAGACATGCGTGTTACGATTGTCTTCAGACAAAGAGAAAATGTAGACATGATTGCGATTGTCTTCAGACAAAGAGAAAATGTAGACATGATTACGATTGTCTTCAGACAAAGAGAAAATGTAGACATGGTTGCGATTGTCTTTAGACGAAGAGAAAGTAGGCATGGCTATTGTCTTCAGACAAAGAGAAAACGTAGACATGGTTGCGATTGTCTTCAGACAAAGAGAAAATGTAGATATGGTTGCGATTGTCTTCAGACAAAGAGAAAATGTAGACATGGTTGCGATTGTCTTCAGACAAAGAGAAAATGTAGACATGGTTGCGATTGTCTTCAGACAAAGAGAAAGCGTAGACATGATTGCGATTGTCTTTAGACGAAGAGAAAGTAGGCATGGTTACGATTGTCTTCTGACAAAGAGTAAACGTAGACATGGTTACGATTGTCTTCAGACAAAGAAAAACGAAGACATGGCTATACGATTGTCTTCAGACAAAGAGAAAATGTAGACATTGTTACGATTGTCTTTAGACGAAGAGAAAGTAAGCATGGTTATTGTCTTCAGACAAAGAGAAAACGTAGACATGGTTGCGATTGTCTTCAGACAAAGAGAAAATGTAGACGCGATTACGATTGTCTTCAGACAAAGAGAAAATGTAGACATGATTACGATTGTCTTCAGACAAAGAGAAAACGTAGACATGGTTGCGATTGTCTTTAGACGACATGGTTACGATTGTCTTCAGACAAAGAGTAAACGTAGACATGGTTACGATTGTCTTCAGACAAAGAGTAAACGTAGACATGGTTACGATTGTCTTCAGACAAAGAGTAAACGTAGACATGGTTACGATTGTCTTCAGACAAAGAGAAACGTAGACATGCATGTTACGATTGTCTTCAGACAAAGAGAAAGCGTAGACATGATTGCGATTGTCTTCAGACAAAGAGAAAATGTAGACACGATTACGATTGTCTTCAGACAAAGAGAAAATGTAGACATGGTTGCGATTGTCTTTAGACGAAGAGAAAGTAGACATGGTTACGATTGTCTTCAGACAAAGAGTAAACGTAGACATGGTTACGATTGTCTTCAGACAAAGAGTAAACGTAGACATGGTTACGATTGTCTTCAGACAAAGCGTAAACGTAGACATGGTTACGATTGTCTTCAGACAAAGAGTAAACGTAGACATGGTTACGATTGTCTTCAGACAAAGAGTAAACGTAGACATGGTTACGATTGTCTTCAGACAAAGAGTAAACGTAGACATGGTTACGATTGTCTTCAGACAAAGAGAAAACTTAGACATGGTTACGATTGTCTTCAGACAAAGAGAAAGCGTAGACATGATTGCGATTGTCTTTAGACGAAGAGAAAGTAGGCATGGTTACGATTGTCTTCAGACAAAGAGAAAACGTAGACATGGTTACAATTGTCTTCAGACAAAGAAAACGACGACATGGCTATACGATTGTCTTCAGACAAAGAGAAAATGTAGACATTGTTACGATTGTCTTTAGACGAAGAGAAAGTAGACATGGTTACGATTGTCTTCAGACAAAGAGTAAACGTAGACATGGTGACGATTGTCTTCAGACAAAGAGTAAACGTAGACATGGTTACGATTGTCTTCAGACAAAGAGAAAACTTAGACATGGTTACGATTGTCTTCAGACAAAGAGAAAGCGTAGATATGGTTACGATTGTCTTCAGACAAAGAGAAAATTTGACATGGTTACGATTGTCTTCAGACAAAGAGAAAGCGTAGACATGGCTACGATTGTCTTCAGACAAAGAGAAAAATTTTGACATGGTTACGATTGTCTTCAGGCAAAGAGTAAACGTAGACATGGTTACGATTGTCTTCAGACAAAGAGTAAACGTAGACATGGTTACGATTGTCTTCAGACAAAGAGTAAACGTAGACATGGTTACGATTGTCTTCAGACAAAGCGTAAACGTAGACATGGTTACGATTGTAACCTCTCTTATCTTCCTACGGTGTGCTAAGCCAGCTGTATGCAGACGACACCCAGGTATATCTGCATTGCGCTCCCCTCGCCGCGATCGGGGCTGCCCGCACCATGCAGCAGGCAATGGGGGCCCTCGCAGATTGGATGTCCTCGAACCGGCTCCGCCTCAACGCCCAAAACCCATTTCATCTGGTTGGGCACCAGGCAACAGCTGGCCAAGCTAGACCGAAGCGCTCTCTCCGCTGAATTCCCCACTATGTCCTTTTCTCTGGTGGTGCCTGATCTCGGGGTGCTATTGGACCAAGAGCTCACCTTTGCACCTCATATAAATCAAGTTTGCCGCAGCTGCTACTACCAGTTGCGGCAGCTCAGGGTCATTGCTCGCCCTCTGACTTTTAAAGCAGCAGTCTCCCTAGTTCACGCATTTGTGCTGAGCCGCCTATACTATTGCGCTTCCATTTACGCTAGTCTCCCGCGGGTTCGAATCGAGAGGCTGGAGCGGGTTCACCGGGCTGCGGCTCGACGCATTGGCGGATTTGGTAAGACCGATCGCATATCTCAGTATATGCGTGAGGTATTGCCCTGGCTTCCTTTCCCTCAACGCATCTCATACAGGATCGCGTCCTTGGTGTGGCGGTGCTTATCAGGCTGGGCACCCTCTTACCTGCGTGAGCTATGCCGCCCTCTTTCTTCTTGCACGGACCGCCGAGCACTGCGCTCCTCTGTCCACGGTGACCTGGCGGTCCCATTCGCCCGCTCTGCAACAATGCAGAGCCGTTCCTTCTCTGTGGTTGGTCCAACAACCTGGAACGGGCTAACACTAGATTTACGACACCTTCCAAACTGTTCTCAGTTTCACCAACTGTTGAAGACTGCATTCTTCCGTATGGCCTGGGTCGGGAGCGCCTCTGAGTAGGGATCTTGAAGGGGCGCTATATAAATTCTGATTGATTGATTGATTGATTGATTGTCTTCAGACAAAAAGAAAACTTGACATGGTTACGATTGTCTTCAGACAAAGAGAAAACGTAGACATGGTTACGATTGTCTTCAGACAAAGAGAAAACTTAGACATGGTTACGATTGTCTTCAGACAAAGAGGAAACGTAGGCATGGTTTCGATTGTCTTCTAATACAGTGCTTCCCAAAGTCGTGGTTCGCGGACCGGTGCTGGTCTGCGAGCCCTCAGTTGCCGGTCCACAAAGTGAGTCAAGAAACTGGTCAAATTGTCTCGGAATCAAGTAATGGCTATTATATTTTTAAAAGTCATAACAAAAAGCATTTATTAGGCTAGCATTTAAAGGGCAGAAGAGTCACAGAATTGGCTAAACAAAACATGCATTTAAATCAATTTTAATACACATTTGAGGAATTTAGGTGATCGAAATCGAAAAGAGAAATAGTTTATAAATTTGGCACCGGTCATCCTGCAGTGGAAAAATCCCTGCCGGTCCGTGACACTGAAAAGTTTGAGAATCGCTGTTCTAATAGAAGAATTTACACATACACTGTGTCCGGATGAAAAGTAGAACACAACAAAAAGTGTCATAACTCGGTCAAAACTATCAGTATTTACCTGAAATTTTAAACACAACAACAGTGACCATATCTACACGAGATCCTAAAGCCGTTTGGAAATGTTCGTGAATTTATCATATTTATGAGCGTTTGCAATGGAGCACTGACAAATTAAAGTTTCCAACATGGGCCCTTACATATTACATAAGAAAGTGAAGTTCAGCTACAGCTGGTGTTCAAAATGTCCTCCTCGTTCACGGACACATGACCGTAGACGTGGACGCCACTGTTTGATGGCCCGGTCGATGATCGCGTGGTCAAACAGCTGCCACTCCTCAACCAGACGCGCCCTTAGATGATCGACGTCACGAATACGGGAACGATAAACGCGCTCCTGCAGTACACTCCAGATTTGGTAGTCAACTGGATTGAGGTCTGGACTGTTGGGTGGCCACATCTGCGGTGATATGAAGTCGGGTGTCTCCCGGGACAGCAGAGCAATGGTCTCACGTGCTCGATGCGCAGGGGCACTGTCTTGTTGGAATGTGAAGTAGCCGCCAGAAACCTGCTTGATAGCAGGTAGCAGATGTTGAGTGAGCAGCACATCGCGATAGTACGCTCCATTTACCTTCACACCCGGCTCAACAAAGATCAAATGAGTGCACCCCAGGGTTGACACACCGACTGAGACCATTAGTGACTTTGAAAAGTGTGAACGTGTTTTGAGGAGACGTTCAGCAGGCACGTGTTTCTTGCGCGTCCCAGCCGCCGCATAAACGCGATCATTCTGGAGGTTGACAGGAGGAGCGACGGTAAAAACTTTTTCGTCCGTAAACCATATGAATGGGACTGTGTGCTCAGGGTATTTCTTCAGCAGCTGCTTGACGCGTACAAGACGTGTCAGTTTGTTTCTTGGTGTTAGATCTTGCGCTCGCCTCTTCTTAAAACAAACCAGCTTCAAGTCCTTGGCAACGATTTCGTGTACTGCGGTCTTCGGAATCCCAATATCCCTCGCAATCTGACGCACCGTTCTATGGGTTCCCGGTGCATCTTCTTGGCTTAATGCCAGCCTTTCAACCAACTCGACGTTTTCAACAGTGCGTGTCGTGCGTTTTTGGCCACTGCCAGGTTTTCGCTTCACTGTGCCGGTTTCATCGATCTTCTTCAATAGCTTACTCACAGACGAAAGACACCAACCTTTATTCGAAAATTCATTCAGAAACCTTCTCGCTCCATAACCATGTTCTTGCCGCAGTACTTTAATTAAAATTTTATCTTCTTCTGTAAACGCCATTTTTGTTGTGCTTAGACCAAAACAAGTGACGTATTTCATCGATGACGACGTCACAGCGTCTGCGTAAGTAAGGGCCCATGTTGGAAACTTTAATTTGTCAGTGCTCCATTGCAAACGCTCATAAATATGATAAATTCACGAACATTTCCAAACGGCTTTAGGATCTCGTGTAGATATGGTCACTGTTGTTGTGTTTAAAATTTCAGGTAAATACTGATAGTTTTGACCGAGTTATGACACTTTTTGTTGTGTTCTACTTTTCATCCGGACACAGTGTAGATATGGTTACGATTGTCTTCAGACGAAGAGAAAACGTAACTATGGTTACGTCTTCAGAAAAAGAGAAAACGTAGATATGGTTACGATCGAGTGTCTTCTAATAATTGAATTTACATGTAGGCATGGCTATACGATTGTCCAGACGAAGAGAAAACGTAGATAGGCTATTGTTACGATTGTCTTCAGACGTAGAGAAAACGTAGATAGCCTAGCTATGGTTAAGATAATAATAATATAATAATAGAGATTTGAGTGCCGTCATGGGCGTCCGCAGGGGGGCGCAAGGGGGCGCATGTGCGCCCCTGTATTTTGCGCATATTTGCATAGAATTTTTGATTATTTGGTTTGGACCTAAAGACCATCTTTGTTTAGGCGGATGTTTGAAAATTTAACGTATAGAGTTCTCTCTTGGTAATATGGAAATTCATATTGCCAACCCGAGACGGCGAAATGCATTCATTCGTATCGGCTAATTTGTATCGTATTCTTTTCTGTTGTTTTAAGCCGATCACCGCCAGATAACAGTTAGCCGCGTAGTCAGAACTTATATATATATATATATACAATCATATAGGCCTTATATATATATAAATGTACATGTATAAATTTACGCTTTATGGGTGCTATACATGATAGGATATCTATATATCAGTGAGCAGCAATACGTAACTGAACGAAGTTGACTTTTCACGCATTTAGAGCATTAATTTGCTGCCAGTTGGGACCATTTCAGTCACTTTATTTAGCAGAGTTTGTTGTTTTATTATTATACTTATCCCTATATATACATATACATATATGAATAATGACAGAAGAGCCAGCAAAGTGATCAACTGGACTCTAGAGGAAGCGCAGAAGAGGAAGGCCAAGAAAGAATTGGATGGGAACTGTTCGAGAAGATCTGAGGTGTCTGGAGATGACGGTGGAGGATGCTGTCGAGGTGGCGAAGGACAGGGAAGAATGGAGAAACTGCGTTGCCCGATGTGCAGTCCTGCACGGGAAGGACTAAGGTCTACTGTACATATCCCTATTTAACTTAGTCTTAGAAGTTTGAAGTTTGAAACATAATTAGATCAACTATAGTTAGAAGACAATCGTAACCATGTCTACCTTTTCTCTTTGTCTGAATACAATCGTAACCATATGCATGTCTACGTTTTCTCTTTGTCTGAAGACAATCGATAAATGTAGTTAGGCAGATGAAACAAAAATCCATAGCCAATGCTTGAAGTGTGAAAGTATGAACGTTATGCCATACCGGCACCTCTACTGGCCGGCTAAAAGCGTATACCGGTACGTCTCCAGGTGAAAATCCATACCGGTAGGGAGAAAGTCGAATAGTTCGTATATCCATACCGGCAGCCCTTGTTGAGAATATCTCATCCGTCGTTGACTTCGACCCCTGCCCATAGAACACGCCACATTATAACTCTGATCACAATACTATCACTTGCACGGTGTTGTAGCTGCAGCTTTCCGTGGCATCACAGTCACCAAGCTCAATTGTCACTGACTTATTTTAGTTATTTAATTATTTTGGTGCTATAGTAAATCTAATAGAAGAATTTACACGTAGATATAGTTACGATTGTCTTCAGACAAAGAAAACGTAGACATGGTTACGATTGTCTTCAGACAAAGAAAAATGTAGACATGGTTGCGATTGTCTTCAGACGAAGAGAAGCACGAGACATAGTTACGATTGTCTTCAGACAGAAGAGAAAACGTAGACATGGTTACGATTGTCTTCAGACAAAGAGAAAACGTAGACATGATTACGATTGTCTTCAGACAAAAGAGAAAACGTAGACATGGTTTGCGATTGTCTTCAGACGAAGAGAAAAATGTAGGCATGGTTACGATTGTCTTCTGACAAAGAGTAAACGTAGTCTACGTAGACATGGTTACGATTGTCTTCAGACAAAGAAAACGAAGACATGGCTATACGATTGTCTTCAGACAAAGAGAAAATGTAGACATGGTTACGATTGTCTTTAGACGAAGAGAAAGTAGGCATGGTTACATTATTGTCTTCAGACAAAGAAAACATGAACATGGTTGGACATGTCTTCAGACAAAGAAAATGTAGACATGGTTGCGATTGTCTTTAGACGAAGAAGAAAAGTAGGCATGGTTATTGTCTTCAGACAAAGAAAAAGCGTAAACATGGTTGCGATTGTCTTCAGACAAAGAGAAAATGTAGACATGGTTGCGATTGTCTTCAGACAAAGAGAAAATGTAGACATGGTTGCGATTGTCTTCAGACAAAGAGAAAATGTAGACATGGTTGCGATTGTCTTCAGACAAAGAGAGAAAGCGTAACATGGTTGCGATTGTCTTTAGACGAAGAGAAAGTAGGCATGGTTACGATTGTCTTCTGACAAAGAGTAAACGTAGACATGGTTACGATTGTCTTCAGACAAAGAGAAAACGAAGACATGGCTATACGATTGTCTTCAGACAAAGAGAAAACGTAGACATTGTTACGATTGTCTTTAGACGAAGAGAAAGTAGACAAAAGCATACGTTGTGTCTTCAGACAAAGAGAAAACGTAGACATGGTTGCGATTGTCTTCAGACAAAGAGAAAATGTAGACATGATTACGATTGTCTTCAGACAAAGAGAAAATGTAGACATGATTACGATTGTCTTCAGACAAAGAAAACGTAGACATGGTTGCGATTGTCTTCAGACGAAGAGAAAGCGTAGACATGGTTACGATTGTTTTCAGACAAAGAGTAAAACGTAGACATGGTTACGATTGTCTTCAGACAAAGAGAAAACGTAGACATGGTTACGATTGTCTTCAGACAAAGAGTAAACGTAGACATGGTTACGATTGTCTTCAGACAAAGAAAACTTAGACATGTGTTACGATTGTCTTCAGACAAAGAGAAAGCGTAGACATGATTGTTACGATTGTCTTCAGACAAAGAGAAAATGTAGACATGATTACGATTGTCTTCAGACAAAGAGAAAATGTAGACATGGTTGCGATTGTCTTTAGACGAAGAGAAAGTAGACATGGTTATTTGTCTTCAGACAAAGAGAAAACGTAGACATGGTTGCGATTGTCTTCAGACAAAGAGAAAACGTAGATGATGGTTGCGATTGTCTTCAGACAAAGAGAAAATGTAGACATGGTTGCGATTGTCTTCAGACAAAGAGAAAATGTAGACATGGTTGCGATTGTCTTCAGACAAAGAGAAAGCGTAGACATGATTGCGATTGTCTTTAGACGAAGAGAAAGTAGGCATGGTTACGATTGTCTTCTGACAAAGAGTAAACGTAGACATGGTTACGATTGTCTTCAGACAAAGAAAACGTAGACATGGCTATACGATTGTCTTCAGACAAAGAGAAAATGTAGACATTGTTACGATTGTCTTTAGACGAAGAGAAAGTAAGCATGGTTATTGTCTTCAGACAAAGAGAAAACGTAGACATGGTTGCGATTGTCTTCAGACAAAGAGAAAATGTAGACATGATTACGATTGTCTTCAGACAAAGAGAAAATGTAGACATGATTACGATTGTCTTCAGACAAAGAGAAAACGTAGACATGGTTGCGATTGTCTTTAGACGAAGAGAAAGTAGAACATGGTTACGATTGTCTTCAGACAAAGAGTAAACGTAGACATGGTTACGATTGTCTTCAGACAAAGAGTAAACGTAGACATGGTTACGATTGTCTTCAGACAAAGAGTAAACGTAGACATGGTTACGATTGTCTTCAGACAAAGAGAAAACTTAGACATTGTTACGATTGTCTTCAGACAAAGAGAAAGCGTAGACATGATTGCGATTGTCTTCAGACAAAGAGAAAATGTAGACACGATTACGATTGTCTTCAGACAAAAGAGAAAATGTAGACATGGTTGCGATTGTCTTTAGACGAAGAGAAAGTAGACATGGTTACGATTGTCTTCAGACAAAGAGTAAACGTAGAACATGGTTACGATTGTCTTCAGACAAAGAGTAAACGTAGACATGGTTACGATTGTCTTCAGACAAAGCGTAAAGCGTAGACATGGTTACGATTGTCTTCAGACAAAGAGTAAACGTAGACATGGTTACGATTGTCTTCAGACAAAAGAGTAAACGTAGACATGGTTACGATTGTCTTCAGACAAAGCGTAAACGTAGACATGGTTACGATTGTCTTCAGACAAAGAGTAAACGTAGACATGGTTACGATTGTCTTCAGACAAAGAGAAAACGTAGACATGATTGCGATTGTCTTTAGACGAAGAGAAAACGTAGGCATGGTTACGATTGTCTTCAGACAAAGAGAAAACGTAGACATGGTTACAATTGTCTTCAGACAAAGAAAACGAAGACATGGCTATACGATTGTCTTCAGACAAAGAGAAAATGTAGACATTGTTACGATTGTCTTTAGACGAAGAGAAAGTAGACATGGTTACGATTGTCTTCAGACAAAGAGTAAACGTAGACATGGTGACGATTGTCTTCAGACAAAGAGTAAACGTAGACATGGTTACGATTGTCTTCAGACAAAGAGAAAACTTAGACATGGTTACGATTGTCTTCAGACAAAGAAAGCGTAGACATGGTTACGATTGTCTTCAGACAAAGATGAAGTGATATGGTTACGATTGTCTTCAGACAAAGAGAAAGCGTAGACATGGCTACGATTGTCTTCAGACAAAGAGAAAACGTTGACATGGTTACGATTGTCTTCAGGCAAAGAGTAAACGTAGACATGGTTACGATTGTCTTCAGACAAAGAGTAAACGTAGACATGGTTACGATTGTCTTCAGACAAAGAGTAAACGTAGACATGGTTACGATTGTCTTCAGACAAAGCGTAAACGTAGACATGGTTACGATTGTATCTCTTATCTTCCTACGGTGTGCTAAGCCAGCTGTATGCAGACGACACCCAGGTATATCTGCATTGCGCTCCCCTCGCCGCGATCGGGGCTGCCCGCACCATGCAGCAGGCAATGGGGGCCCTCGCAGATTGGATGTCCTCGAACCGGCTCCGCCTCAACGCCCAAAAACCCATTTCATCTGGTTGGGCACCAGGCAACAGCTGGCCAAGCTAGACCGAAGCGCTCTCTCAGCTGAATTCCCCACTATGTCCTTTTCTCTGGTGGTGCGTGACCTCGGGGTGCTATTGGACCAAGAGCTCACCTTTGCACCTCATATAAATCAAGTTTGCCGCAGCTGCTACTACCAGTTGCGGCAGCTCAGGGTCATTGCTCGCTCCCTGACTTTTAAAGCAGCAGTCTCCCTAGTTCACGCATTTGTGCTGAGCCGCCTAGACTATTGCGCTTCCATTTACGCTGGTCTCCCGCGGGTTCGAATCGAGAGGCTGGAGCGGGTTCACCGGGCTGCGGCTCGACTCATTGGCGGATTTGGTAAGACCGACCGCATATCTCAGTATATGCGTGAGGTATTGCACTGGCTTCCTTTCCCTCAACGCATCTCATACAGGATCGCGTCCTTGGTGTGGCGGTGCTTATCAGGCTGGGCACCCTCTTACCTGCGTGAGCTATGCCGCCCTCTTTCTTCTTGCACGGACCGCCGAGCACTGCGCTCCTCTGTCCACGGTGACCTGGCGGTCCCATTCGCCCGCTCTGCAACAATGCAGAGCCGTTCCTTCTCTGTGGTTGGTCCAACAACCTGGAACGGGCTAACACTAGATTTACGACACCTTCCAAACTGTTCTCAGTTTCACCAACTGTTGAAGACTGCATTCTTCCGTATGGCCTGGGTCAGGAGCGCCTCTGAGTAGGGATCTTGAAGGGGCGCTATATAAATTCTGATTGATTGATTGATTGATTGATTGTCTTCAGACAAAGAAAACTAGACATGGTTACGATTGTCTTCAGACAAAGAGAAAACGTAGACATGGTTACGATTGTCTTCAGACAAAGAGAAAACTTAGACATGGTTACGATTGTCTTCAGACAAAGAGGAAACGTAGACATGGTTTCGATTGTCTTGAAACAGAAGAATACGTAGACATGGCTCGATTGTTTTCAAGCACCGGTTATGGTCTGATAATAATAAAGTTACCGGTCCACAAAGTGAGTCAAGAAACTGGTCAAATTGTCTCGGAATCAAGTTGATGGCTATGTATGATTTTTGCTAAAGTCATAACAAAAAGCATTTATTAGTCTAGCATTTAAAGGGCACTAGAGTCACTAGAATTAATTCCCTGAGGATGGCATTTAAATCAATTTTAATACACTTTGAGGAATTGCGTTGATCAGCAACCGAAAAGAGAAATAGTGCATAAATTCTGGCACCAGATCTTCTCCTTCAGTGGAAAACATCCCAGGTGGCGTCAAGTGACACTCTAAGTGCTTTGAGAATAGCGCTGTTCTAATAGAAGAATTTACACTAGGTTGTGTCAACGGATGAAAAGTAGAACACAACAAAAAGTGTCATAACTCGGTCAAAACTATCAGTATTTACCTGAAATTTTAAACACAACAACAGTGACCATATCTACACGAGATCCTAAAGCCGTTTGGAAATGTTCGTGAATTTATCATATTTATGAGCGTTTGCAATGGAGCACTGACAAATTAAAGTTTCCAACATGGGCCCTTACATATTACATAAGAAAGTGAAGTTCAGCTACAGCTGGTGTTCAAAATGTCCTCCTCGTTCACGGACACATGACCGTAGACGTGGACGCCACTGTTTGATGGCCCGGTCGATGATCGCGTGGTCAAACAGCTGCCACTCTTCAACCAGACGCGCCCTTAGATGATCGACGTCACGAATACGGGAACGATAAACGCGCTCCTGCAGTACACTCCAGATTTGGTAGTCAACTGGATTGAGGTCTGGACTGTTGGGTGGCCACATCTGCGGTGATATGAAGTCGGGTGTCTCCCGGGACAGCAGAGCAATGGTCTCACGTGCTCGATGCGCAGGGGCACTGTCTTGTTGGAATGTGAAGTAGCCGCCAGAAACCTGCTTGATAGCAGGTAGCAGATGTTGAGTGAGCAGCACATCGCGATAGTACGCTCCATTTACCTTCACACCCGGCTCAACAAAGATCAAATGAGTGCACCCCAGGGTTGACACACCGACTGAGACCATTAGTGACTTTGAAAAGTGTGAACGTGTTTTGAGGAGACGTTCAGCAGGCACGTGTTTCTTGCGCGTCCCAGCCGCCGCATAAACGCGATCATTCTGGAGGTTGACAGGAGGAGCGACGGTAAAAACTTTTTCGTCCGTAAACCATATGAATGGGACTGTGTGCTCAGGGTATTTCTTCAGCAGCTGCTTGACGCGTACAAGACGTGTCAGTTTGTTTCTTGGTGTTAGATCTTGCGCTCGCCTCTTCTTAAAACAAACCAGCTTCAAGTCCTTGGCAACGATTTCGTGTACTGCGGTCTTCGGAATCCCAATATCCCTCGCAATCTGACGCACCGTTCTATGGGTTCCCGGTGCATCTTCTTGGCTTAATGCCAGCCTTTCAACCAACTCGACGTTTTCAACAGTGCGTGTCGTGCGTTTTTGGCCACTGCCAGGTTTTCGCTTCACTGTGCCGGTTTCATCGATCTTCTTCAATAGCTTACTCACAGACGAAAGACACCAACCTTTATTCGAAAATTCATTCAGAAACCTTCTCGCTCCATAACCATGTTCTTGCCGCAGTACTTTAATTAAAATTTTATCTTCTTCTGTAAACGCCATTTTTGTTGTGCTTAGACCAAAACAAGTGACGTATTTCATCGATGACGACGTCACAGCGTCTGCGTAAGTAAGGGCCCATGTTGGAAACTTTAATTTGTCAGTGCTCCATTGCAAACGCTCATAAATATGATAAATTCACGAACATTTCCAAACGGCTTTAGGATCTCGTGTAGATATGGTCACTGTTGTTGTGTTTAAAATTTCAGGTAAATACTGATAGTTTTGACCGAGTTATGACACTTTTTGTTGTGTTCTACTTTTCATAGGACACAACGTAGATATGGTTACGATTGTCTTCAGACGAAGAGAAAACGTAACTATGGTTACGTCTTCAGAAAAAGAGAAAACGTAGATATGGTTACGATCGAGTGTCTTCTAATAATTGAATTTACATGTAGGCATGGCTATACGATTGTCAGACGAAGAGAAAACGTAGATAGGCTATTGTTACGATTGTCTTCAGACGTAGAGAAAACGTAGATAGCCTAGCTATGGTTAAGATAATAATAATATAATAATAGAGATTTGAGTGCCGTCATGGGCGTCTGCAGGGGGGCAATTTGGCGCATGTGCGCCCCCTGTATTTTGCGCATATTTGCATAGAATTTTTGATTATTTGGTTTGGACCTAAAGACCATCTTTGTTTAGGCGGATGTTTGAAAATTTAACGTATAGAGTTCTCTCTTGGTAATATGGAAATTCATATTGTCAACCCGAGACGGCGAAATGCATTCATTCGTATCGGCTAATTTGTATCGTATTCTTTTCTGTTGTTTTAAGCCGATTCCACCTAGCCAGATAACAGTTAGCCGCGTAGTCAGAACTTATATATATATATATACAAATATATAGGCCTATATATATAGAATGTACATGTATATATATATATATATATATATATATATATATATATATATATATATATATATATATATATGAACACATATAATTGACACTGGCTGGAGCGACAGTCTCTAAGTAATCAGATTCTTCCATTAGATGCCAGCTAACACACGTTCTGCCAGACTTTTTAAACATACCCCGCTCGCTTCGGAACCAGTCCCAAGCCTGGATGAAGGAGGACTGCAAATCTATTGATCTTCGTTGTCGCACGGGTCGTTAAACTGAAACTTCTACTACTACGCTTTGTGAGTCACTCGCGCAGTATCACAGGAACGGAAAAGACTAGCACTTCTGACTAGGACAATTTCGGCTTGCTGTCCCATAACGAAACCGATTCCGCCTTCGACTGGGAAGGTAGGTTTGGCCTACTAATACTACGTAGGCCTATTAGCCTACTTTGAGGGAGGGAAAATAGAGTAAGGGAATATTTGCGCAAACTCTTTAGAGGATCGAGGGGTAGCCATGCAGTGCCGATGGGATCGAGCGAGCGTCGAAGGTGAAGTGATCGGTTGCTTTCGATACTCTATTTAGTCCCTGTGACAACTATTTACAAGTTTGCGCCCCCCTAGAAAAATTCCTGCGGACGCCCATGAGTGCCGTAGTTCGTAAGCAATCGATGACTCGAAGCAACTATTCAGAAGCACTTTGAGGAACAGAGATGGGCCTGTTTGAAAAGTTAGATTGTCTTCAGACAAAGAGAAAACGTAGACATGGTTACGATTGTCTTCAAACAAAGAGAAAACGTAGATATGGTTACGATTGTCTTCAGACAAAGAGAAACGTAGATAGCCTATAGATGGTTTAATGGTTACGATCGATTGTCTTCAGACAAAGAGAAAACGTAGACATGGTTGCGATTGTCTTCAGGCAAAGAGAAAACGTAGACATGGTTACGATCGATCAGGCTCTCCTTTGGTTATCTGATAAACTTAAGTGATTAGCATAAATTAAGTAGGCCTATACGAACGATAGTTATCGTCTGATACCTGCTGCAAAACACTATCGACCCAATAATCCCAATTATATCAATTAAAATCAATTAAATTGAAGCAGACAAAATCTTGACCTTAATTAGTTTATCTTGATAAAAAAAATACGAATTAAACTCGATTGAGGCATTGAGCTTAATTAGGGGCCGTCCATAAAGTACGTCACGCTATTTTTGACCATTTTTACCCCCCTCCCCTGTCACAAACTGTCACAAAACTCGGACCCCCCTTAAAGTACGTCACACTTTCGAACATAGAAATAATAATACTTCAGAAAGCAAGGCTAATACATAAACAAGGCTTCGCAACAGCATTATTACTAGCGCTCCTAGCGAGAGGAATCGTGAAAAACACATTCAGGAGATATACATTTCATGCTATTTTGTAACAATTGTATATAATGATATTCAGCTAGAAATGTTAAGAACTATATCGAGTTGTCTTTATCGTCCAGCAAGCGTCATGCGACTACCTATGAGTGCCTAGAGTCCACTATGTAGTGTGACGTCATATGTGACACCTCCCCACAAAGTTAAAAACTTAACAGTTTGTCTATTGTCAGTATTGGTCCTGGAATCGCACGCAGGGTTTGATCAGTCTTCCGCTCCGTGTACGATATCCTTCAAGTTCTTGGTTTGGCATTGTCTGGTTGCACTGCAGTTCCAACGGTGGGAGATCAGATAGCTGTTCGCTTGAAGAGGACGCTGTTGGACTCCCAGTCAGACTGTTCTGTGATGTTACAGCTGGCTGGTCTGAGGGTGGTCTAGCCGTGGACACAGGATACTCATCTGCAGGTGGATGTGAGGTGGTTGGTGGGTCTTCCATTGTCCGGATTATATCTCGACGATTTCTTCTGAGTGTCGAGGCATTCTCTGTAACAACATTGTACGATCGAGGTGTATGATGCTTGGAGTTGACCACACCCCTAATCCATTCGTTGTTATGTTGCACTCGCACCACATCTCCTGGGTTGAGAGGTGGCAGGCTTTTGGTGGACCTGTCATAGTAGTGCTTCTGACGGTTTTGTCGAGCTTGAAGCGGTTGTCTACCTTCCACGACCATTGGACGCAGGACCTCAGAGGAAACAGGCAACTTCGTTCTCAGCACTCGACTCATCAGGAGTTGTGCGGGACTGAGGTTCATGTCAGCGATCGGTGCATTGCGAAATTGCAGGAGGGCGATGTTCGGATCTGTACCACTCTCCTCTGCCTTTTTCAAGAGCTTCTTGATCGTCTGAATGGCACGCTCTGATTGACCGTTCGCTTGCGGGTACCGAGGACTTGTTGTCGTCACGATAAAATTCCATTCCTCTGCAAATGTCTTCATTGCCCTACTGTTGAAGGGCATGTTGTCCGCTACTAATTCGTCTGGAATTCCATGGCGTGCAAAGATTGACTTGATCTTGACCACAACAGAGGATGCTGTCTTGCTCTCGAGGTGGCAGATCTCAGGAAACTTAGAGAAGTAGTCGACAACAAGGAGGTAGTCTCTGCCATATAGCGTGAATATGTCTGCTCCAACTTTCTGCCAAGGGCGTTCTGGTACAGGATGTGGCAACAATGGCTCCTGTTGCTGCTTACGATGATACGCATTGCATATTCCACAACGAGCCACTAAGTTCTCGATGTCCCGAGCCATTCCAGGCCAATACAGCGTTGTCCGTGCCAATGCTTTACACTTGTCCATGCCCAAGTGACCTTCATGTATGCGTAACAGCATGTCAGGACGCAGTGCATGCGGAACAATTATCTTGTGGTTCAGAAAGAGGATGCCATCGGCCTCGTATATGTCTGACACTACTTTGGAATAGGCTTTCAGTTCACAAGATAGTGCCGATTTGTTCAACTGGGTGCTGGACTGCAGTAGTTCACGAAGCTGCAGGAGTTCCGGATCATTCTGCACTGCCGATCTGAATACAGTAAGCATTCGGTTGCTAATCGGTGCATCGTGCAACACTGTGTGTACCGTCACTTCAATCTCTTCACTAAGCTCACGGTCGGAGGCCGATGGGGATGCAGTGAGGTATGCCCGTGACAAGGTGTCTGCAACATGCATGTTCTTGCCTGGTACATACTCGATATGGAGCTGATACTTGAGCAGGCGAAGCAACATGCGCTGGAGCCGAGGAGTAGTAGTGCTGATGGATTTGCGAAATATTGATTCGAGTGGCTTATGGTCACTGTGAACCAGTGTTTCCCGGCCATAGATGTACTGTGAGAATTTTTCACATGCGAAGACGATGGCCAACAGTTCCTTTTCAATCTGTGCGTAGCGTGTTTCTGCGTCAGTTAGGGCACGTGAGGCATAGGCAATTGGACGACCCTCCTGAAGCAGGCACGACCCTAAACCCGTCGATGAGGCATCTGTTTGGATGACTGTTGGTTTAGAAATATCAAAGAAGCGCAGAACCGGAGTTGCGGTTATTTGTTTCTTTAGCGCTTGGAATGTTGATTCGTGATGATCAGTCCACGACCAAGGCATGTCTTTCTTCAGTAGAGCGCGCAGAGGCTGTGTTGCAGCTGAAAAATTTGAGACAAATCTGGACAAATATGTAAGCATGCCCAAGAAACGCATGAGTTCCTTCTTGTCTCTTGGCTGCTCCATGTCTTCTATTGCTCTTACTTTATCTGGATCAGGTCTGATTCCTTCCTGTGAAAGTAGGCTGCCCAAATACTTGACCTGTTTGACCTTGAACTGGACTTTGTCTTTGTTGAACCTGAGATTGTAGTTGCGTGCCCGTTCTAGCACCTGGCGTAGTGTATCATCATGTTCTTTCTCATTGCTTGCTGCAATTATCAGGTCATCGAATACCACGTGTGTGTTTGGGATGTCCCCAAAGACCTCAGTGTTGCGCTTCTGGAACACTTCCGGTGCCGACGAAATGCCAAATGGAAGACGAGCAAACGAATACCTTCCGAACGGGGTGTTGAATGTGCACAGTTTGGAGCTCTCTTCATCCAGCTTCAATTGCCAGAACCCATCTTTCATGTCTATTATGGTAAATAGATTTTTTCCATGCAGACGAGCAGTGACGTCATCACTTGTTGGAATGGCATAGTGTTCTCGCTTGATGGCCCGATTCAAATCACGTGGATCCAGACACAGACGAAGGGAACCATCTTTCTTTTCCACGAGTAGTAGACTATTCACCCAATCGGTTGGTTCATCACGTTTCATGAGCACCCCTGCGTTCACCATTCTGTCCAGTTGTTCCTTTAGCTTTGGCTGAAGTGATAATGGAATTCGGCGTGGAGAGTGGATGACCGGCGAGATTGATGTGTCAGTTGTAATGTGATGCTCTCCAGGAAAACATCCCAGCCCGTTAAACACATCTGCATATTCTGCTACTAGTGTGCTGGTTGTTTCGAGGCTGACCCCATCGACCTGTCTCAAAATGTTCAGTTTGATACAAGTGGGAAGGCCTAATAGGGTGGGGGCTCTATGCTTCACGATGAGAAAGTCAACTGCATGTTCCTGCCCTCTAAATTTCAAACACAGGTTGGCTATGCCGATAGGTTTCATGATTGTGTTGCTATACGCTGTTAGTACTACAGAGGTGGAGCGAAGAACAGGCGGGTGCTTCACCAGAGAAAACACAGCTGCAGACATAACATTTGCCTCGGCACCGCTGTCAAGCTTGCAGTTGATTCGTGTTCCCTGAATGTCAAACTCTCTGTACCAACATCTGTCTTCCTTGTTGCTCAGGTTGCAGGAGGAGATGACCAGGCGATCCACTTCAGGCATTTCCACTGAGACATCATGGACAGATGATGTGTGTCTGTATGATCTTGATTTACCTCTTGCTGCATGGGATGAACGACACTGCGCCGCGAAGTGATTGGGCTTGGAGCAGGTGTTGCATTGCCTGCCAAAGGCTGGACAGGACTTCGGAGGGTGGATGGTTCCACAGTTGCCACAGCTTGTGTCGTTATCATTGTTGAACGGACGACGGTTGGACGACGGTTGGACATAGGATGACGGTTGGACATAGGACGACGTTTGAACATAGTGCTTCTGCTCTCTTCCTCTCACTGCACTGACTGCAGCTGAGTCGCCGGAAATGCACTGCATTTGCACTCGGGTGGACTCTGATGCTCGACAGATGTCGAGGGCTTTCTGCAGCGTCAAGTCCGATTCTCGTAAAAGTCGCTCTTGGGTCTGTCGAACAGGATGCCCAAGGACAATTCGGTCTCGGATCATGGACTCGGTCTGGTCACCGAAGTCACACGAGGATGCTTTGACGCGCAGCGAAGTGGCAAAGGCGTCCACCGTTTCTCCCGGCAGCTGTGTTAGCTGCCAGAACTGATATCGTTCGTACACAATGTTCTTTCTCGGGAGGCAATATGCTCTGAATTTGCCAATAACAATGTCAAAATTCTTTTCCTCACCTTCGCTGTCGTACGTGAACGTGTTATACAGCTGCAACGCTTCGTCGCCAGCGAAATTTAACATCATGGCCAGACGAGTTTCGCCTGGCTTGCCTTCCGACCCAGAGGCCAGCAGGAAGATCTCAAACTTTTGGTAGAAGGTCTTCCACTCCAGTTCCAGGTTGGTGGAGTCTAACTGGAGGGGCCTCGGGCCGGAAAATGCCGACTGCGCCATGTAACAATTGTATATAATGATATTCAGCTAGAAATGTTAAGAACTATATCGAGTTGTCTTTATCGTCCAGCAAGCGTCATGCGACTACCTATGAGTGCCTAGAGTCCACTATGTAGTGTGACGTCATATGTGACAATTTTGACATAAAACTAATTAAAATGTTTCAGAAAATTTTTGAAAATTATTTTTAAAGCTATGAAATTCTACTAAAATAATAAAAAATAAATTATAAATAAAATAAAAATAAATAAATGTGTGACGTCACACATGGCCTGCCCCTCCCCCTGTCACAAACTGTCACACTTTCTTAAACCCCCTGGGCGTGACGTACTTTATGGACGGCCCCTTAAGCGCTAAATTTTAGATGAATGCATTTGAAGGGGTCCATAATATAGTGTAGTGGTAACATCACTGCATGACGTGAAGAGCAGTAGGTAGCGGGATCGCTTCCCGCAACCCTCCCAAAGGTCCACTCAGCCTATCATTTGCGAGGTCACGCATTGGTAAAATGAGATGTAGTTCTGACGTGATGGGCGCCTTGCATGACTGCCGAATACAGTTAAATTCTACTTCTGTATTAACCACCATGGTATTAACTTGTGATCATCCATTCATACTGATTTGTAATCATCCTGCGTAATTGTCAGTTTGAATTAATAAAGAATATTATTATTCTTTATAAATAATTAAAATCTGTTCTGCTGCAAGTTAACGTGTATCAAGTACTACGCGGGACCAGCGTCATACGCGGCCAGCATAACGTTTCTTAGTATCATGGATAGCAGGGAATCAGCGTAAAATCTCGTTCTTGCCACGTAACGTGTTGCAGCGTACAAGAAATAACAACGAATAAAATGGATGTTGAGAGAGTTTTCTTTATTTTCTCTTCTGTTTTAGTTTAAAACTCGAGAATGTCTTCTTTTTAAATCACAGATCAACACCGGGAGCGATCGTCGACGATATAAAGCCGGGAGAATGGACGCAGCCATGGTTAAGCTGTACATTATAACGGCGATTGTTTTATGGTTGATAGTAGCTGATCAACACCCATGCGAGGCAATGACGCGAAAAGAAAAACGCGAATTAAGGTAATATGTGACCCGTTTAAGACTTAGATTTAACCACTCAGTGGTATGACGCACAGGGAAGACGTGACCACACCTACAGTGAAATGGACTTAGTTAATATTGCTAAGCAGTAGGCGTTACAGTTTTCGGTTTGATATTATGAGCTATAGGACATCCAGGATTGTTTTTTGGGAGGGACTTTGTAGGCATTACTTTTAATAAATCAGCACAATGCTGTTGGCTCTAGTTATGCACGTTAGTCAAGTGGCATTACGTACTTTTCACGTAAAACAAATCGTAAGTTCCCAAAAACGAATTGTCAGTTTACGAACTTTAGTGACATACGCCCTTTTCGTCTCAGAATCTGTCACCGAATTTGGACTGTTGTGAGGTTCTATACAATTCTCAGATACATAGGCTATTAGAAAGCCGTTTAAGATTTTTACCAACTCCTTGATATACAACCGTGTAGTGCCATTCATTGATGCCTTTAAGCAATATTTAGATAGAAGAAAATAAATGTGTTATTTGTTAAAATGTAGGTTTTGAAACAGTTAAAGCTGAAAGGCAAAGTGAAGTCAATGACCTTGGCAGCCATAAGATGTCGTTAAATACACTTGTTATTGGGCATGGTAACCGAGTGGTTAGGTTACTCAGCTTGTTATGTGGACACAGCGGGTTTGAACCTCCCCCGAAATGATTACCATGTAGGGTCCTTGAGCAAGTCCTTCATTCACAATTGCTTTGATCCTCAGATTCATCTATACTGACCTTTCTCATGTAATAAATGCCATATAAAATATTTAGTACTAATAATAATAACTCTAATGATAATAATAACAATGATAATATAAAAATTATAGTAATAGTACAATTCCATTAAATGCTCCTTGTTTTATTTACAGGGACAAAGCTTCAGAGATGTTCCATCATGCTTACAGAAGTTATATGGTATGCTGTTTAGTTGTACCTCATACAGTTATGCGACTGATAATCACCAGTTTTCTTCTCTATCTCGAGTATTGACTTGATTACGGTCAGTGGTGGTGCTAGCTATTCAGTTTCAGCAGGTTGCTTCAGGGTCATGGGTTATTCAGAAGGTCGAAGAAATTAATGTTTGAATTTGACACATCAAGCAACAGCGGCAAATAATTCTTAAGCATTTCAGTTTTAGAGCTTACAACATAGACTTTCTATTGACATACCAGATTAACTTAAAAAGTCGATATAATAATTGCACTAGTGATCTTATGGGACAGATGTTGATGTTTCATTAGGAAGATATTAAAAATTGCAAGGCATTTTACACAGTAGCAGGTAGTAAGTAGGCAGGTCATAAGGCAGGTCTAGGGTAAAATAGGCAGGTCAGATGACCTACTGCAACCCATGGTGCCGCCGCCACTAATTATGGTTTTGTTTTGGTACAGCGTCAGTGTGCCTTAGACATGGATGCTATAGAAGTTTCTAATTAATTACAGTAACTGGTGTGGGTATTGTGCTTGCTAGCCTTAGTGATGTTAAGACCCATCAAGGACAAAAGTTCATCTGTTAACAAATTAGTCTGAGATAACTGATCAATGACTGCTGGCAGTGTGATTTAAATTAACTGCACATAGCACTGAGTCGCAGCGATGGGTTTTAAGGACCTTTTGATGTTTCTCTAGAGGGTCTGTTTGTTTTCTGGACCCAAACATGACCTACTGACTAGCGTTTTCTGTAGGCTTTTTGTATGAACATTTCTAATACCATACTATGTCTACCCTGTTGACAAGACTAATTTGATATTTCTGAAGAGGGTTTTTGTGTTTTCCAGGACCATGCATACCCTGCTGATGAGCTGATGCCTCTCAGTTGCAAGGGTCGGTATCGAGGCACCCAGCCATCTCGTGGCGATATAGACGATGCCTTAGGAAAGTAAGTGACCCAGCTAATTTACATGATATCAGACATTTTACGTCTAAACTTTATTATGTTCTGTCAATGTTATGTAAGACAAGGCTTCAATTGATGACACTGAACAGTTGTGTGTTAGCGTCTTACACAGCAGCCATTTCATGGGAGGCTCAAACCTTGCTCACTATGAGTTACAAGGCCATAGAACCGCTCGGCTACCATGTCATGCGAGTAAGACTGGGCGTCATTTACTTGACTGTCATTTAAATGCCTAAAGCATTTTCCTTTTACCTTGATCAATTTTGTGAGTTTGAATCCTGGTACCGGTAATTGTTGTGAAGCCTTGTAACTTGTGAGAAAACACTGTCCAGTTTTGGTATTAATTAAATCATACAGAGGACTTCTATAGCACCACTCCAAGATAACCTACTCAGAGGCACTCCCAGTCCAACTCAAGCAATAAAGAACGGTTTTCAGATGCATGTAAAAGGTGTATGCAGAGTCCCTAGCTAAAAGAACATGCAAATCAAATGCTTCATCTCAGGGTTCCTTCAGAGACCACTCATCTGGGGAATAATGACATTACATGATAGTAACAAAATAGGTATTTACTTGCCAATAAATGTAATTATTATCATATAAGACCACATTTTCAGTAGTTTGGATAATTTTAGTTGTGTATTTAAAAGATTATGATTTTAAAGTGTGGCAATGTTCTATTTCAGTTTTTCTCTGACATTAATCGACACCCTGGATACATTAGTCGTAAGTGTTTTGTTCTTACTTTGTATCATTGATAGCTTTGTGTTTGTTTGCCATTGATGTATGGTGGTTCATATCTTGGATCGATATCTCAGTTCATATGTTGGTTCATATGTGGGTTCATTTCTTAGTTCCTACCTTGTTCATTTCTTGGTTCATGTCTTGGACCTCTTGGATTTTGATCGAAACTTGAACTGATCTTCTGGCTCAATAGCCAGAATACGGTTTTCTTTACCTGATTACTGTTTTGTTTTGGTGCGCCATTGGTTGATGCCTTGTGCATTAGACTTTAGTTTAATAGAAGTTACAAATTAATTAATAATTAATGACTACCAGCAGTAGCGGCACCAGGATTTCAGGTTTGGGGGGCTAAAACCCCAATTCCTTCCCTTTCTCCCCTCCTCTCTGGCATTGGCAGTGATTTCCCACTTTTTTCCCACTGCATATTGGCTGAGCCGCCGATTAGCCCACCCTAGCCCCTTGCTGGCGCCGCCACTGATTGCCAGTTAACTACTGACTGTGTTCGTTTTAAACGGACGATTGACAGATGCATGTTATATTACGAGACGTCACTGCATATTTCTAGAAGAAGGCATCATTGTGTACTGCCTTGTTATATGTGTAACATATTGGTTAGGGTACTGGACTGTATATTCAGAGGTTGGGAGTTCTAATTCAGGCCAGGGCATAACTTAGGTCTTTATAGACTTGAGCTCCACTTGTGCCTCCTAGTGAACATATATTGGGTACACGGACCATACACTACTGTCTGTGAGAAGATCACGCAGGCAGAGACAGAAACTGGTCACCCACTTTATGTGCTGAGGCTAAAATAAATAATGTTGCCAACACTTGATGTTTGCTTCTTGGAGTTAGTTCTGGGAACTGCTTTCTTCATTTTATATATGATGTTGTAATTGTATTTGTACTCACAGATTTATATAGAGCCTTTTCAAGAGAGACACGTCAGAGGCACTCAAGCTTATAACCTGTGCTTCTTCCGAAGTTTTCTTCAGCCCCTAATGTGTCATTATTATTATTATTGTTATTATGATGCATATATTAAGCACCACTATCTAATGACCAATTATCATTGACGGTGCTGAGTAATTGTAAGTGAAGGACTTGCTCAACATCCCTATGCCTTCACAGTCTGAGGTTTGGTTCGGACCGATACTCTCTGTGTTACAAGGCAAGTACTCTAGCCAGTCGGCCACGATGTCCCATGGTAATGTCAGAACAGGAATGCAAAGTGGTCTAGGTAACATTGGGGTATGTTTTATTACCTTATCCTCATGTGCTACATTGTAACAAAGTTGTTTTATAACATGGTATAGAGCCAGAGGATATAGAATTCATGCCCCAACCTCATTATATCGGTAGTCGCATTGTGAATACAATGCTATATACAACTGTATTTGATATTGCCCTCCTTCCAAAGTTCATAAGTACACATGGCCATATTACTCAGCACCATCAATTGTACATCATTGGTACAGAGCAATTGCAAGTAAAGGACTTGCTCAAGGTCCATACACAGTAACTGCTTCGGATGAGGCTTGAACCCATGCTCTCCGCATTACACTCCGAGTGTTCTAACCAATCAGCCACTGATGCTGTAAAGTTGCCTGTGATAAAGCGTTTTTGGTATTTGATTTTTTTTAACTTGGATGAGTTCAGAGCAGTGTTTCCGTTAGAGTCCAAAAAGAGGACGTATTTATACCCTGCCCTAGAAATGTTTTGGACGTAGCTCATGTATTTCGGCTATTACACTGAAAAATTTGGACGTTTTGGACGTTTTTTATGGACGTAAAAACGGCCATTTGGGCGTTAACGGAAACACTGGTTCAGAGTAAACTTTGTTTCAAATAGGTGCTTGGGGAAGTGGAGGAATTTGAGAAGGCTGTTCGTCTTGTTATAAATGACATCAGCTTCGACAATGACATGGTTGTATCCGTTTTTGAAACAAACATTCGAGTGATGGGGTGAGTTTCTGTTCTGGTAATTTTTTTAACAACACAGGCCATGTTGTGTTTAAGTGCCATATCAGTTACTGCCTTGGAGTCAGTGAGACTGTGTTCTAAAGTCTAAACTTGTATCAACAGATGCTGTGACTCTTGATGCACCCCGCACATGAACAATGTTGGTTCTCAGGGTTGCTTGGTCACTGGACTGAATCTTTGGATTGTGCAGATGTCCAATTCAGTTCATTCTGTTGTTTCTCTGATGTCATTATAGTCTGTCTAGACTTGAGACTCTTTCCACCTGCATACGCACTGTAGTCTGGCTTCTAGTTTTTCTGATTTCTATCGGTTTTCATCCTGGCTTTTCCAATGAATTATGATTTTTGATTGAGACTTCACTCTAAGCAACCAATCACTGATGTCTTGGACATTACAATAATGGCGCTATAGAAGTCAGATTAGTTTAGATTTATGCATGTGGAGATCTGTGTGTGCAGCGCTATTTCAGAGTTTGTATTATAGTGATGCATATCCTGAAGAGGTTCTTGTGTTTTCCGGGTATTGAGTGAGTTTTGTGTGAAGTTTAAATAATGATTGGGTTATATTTAATCTCTAGAGCAATGCCCTTTTCACTTGTCCTATGCTTATGCCAGCTGTTCTAAGTCTTGGTCTTGTCTCAGGCTGTGGGTAGCAAAAGTTGTTTAAGTTGCAAGATTTTGCATCAGTTTTTGGGAACAATGTTTTTCTGGATAACAGAAACAAGTAAATATACAAGTTGGAAAGGATGACTCTCGAGTCTAACTCTGAAGACCACCTTTCCAGCGACCAATTTTGTGTCATTTTTTTTGTCAGCAGGTTGCGAATTCTTCAAGGGAAGAGATGATATAGTTTGTAATTAGTAACTTCTATTGCTTCTAATCTCATATTGCACTATCTAGTACTTCTTGAAGAGTTTTTGTTCTGGTTATTTGTGCAGGGGTTTGCTTGGAGGTCACCTGATGGCTGACTTCCTCAAGCGAAAGCTTAACAGAATGTTATGGTACAGTGATGACCTGTTGAACATGGCACAGGATCTCGGTGACCGGCTTCTACCTGCTTTTAACACTTCAACTGGAATGCCTTACCCCAGGGTCAGTTTGACTGGCTGAATCACTGAATTGCTGACCAAGTGCAAGTGAATTACTGACTGAATGAAGGTTATGCCTTCGGAGATGAAGTTATAATGTAATCCCTGACTGAATGACTGACGAAATGAATGATTGAACATATGAATGAATGAATGACAGTGAGCAAGAGAATGAGCAAGAGACTGATTGATGAGCAACTGATCGAGTAGCGCTCTGTCAGTGTGATTTATTGAGTTATCAGTTGATTGATTGATTTACTGAGTTATGGGTTTAGTGACTGGAAGGATGTGTGACTGACTTCAAAGCTAATCACTTGACTAGGTTTGATTGTATGATTAGGTTGATTGATTGGTTGATTAACACAAACAAAATTGGGTGTCATGCAACCACGGTTTCCAATTCAAAATTAGGGTTGTTAATATCGGTTTTTTTGACAAACCGATTATCGGTTTTAGAAATCCGATTTTAAACCGATTATCGGTTTTTTATGGGCCATCATAGAAAATTTGATATATTATCATATAATGCAAGTTACTGAAATCCGATAATCGCTACATACGGTAACGTACATACACGTCCGGGTTCTACTATTACCTCGTTGGCTGTGGAAGACTGCTTTATATACTTTATATACGAGGCAATAATACGTCCCTGTGGGGTTCTACTATTACCTCGTTGGCTGTGGAAGACTGCTTTATATACGAGGCAGCAATAATAGGTCGCTGTGGGGATTCTATTACCTTGTTGGCTGTGGAAGTCTACACTTTATATATGAGTGGCAATAATAGGTCCCTGTGGGGTTCTACTATTACCTCGTTGGCTGTGGAAGACTGCTGTATATACGAGGCAATAATGCGTCCATGTGGGGTTCTACTATTAACTTGTTGGCTGTGGAAGACTCCGCTTTACATATGAGAGGCAATAATACGTCCCTGTGGGGGTTTTACTATTACCTCGTTGGCTGTGGAAGCTCCGCTTTTATATATAAGAGGCAATAATACGTCGCTTTGGGGGTTCTACTATTACCTCGTTGACTTTGGAAGCCTTCGTTTTATATATAAGAGGCAGAATTCGATAATCGTTTTGTCAATATTGAAAACCGATTATCGGTTTCGAAACCGATAATCGGATTTCCGATTATCGTTTAACATCCCTATTCAAAATACATTAGAACCACGACTGAGAAAGGAGCTGGACCTTCTCATGGTCATACTGAAGTGCTGACTTATGAACTGCATGCAGTGTGTGTGCTGGGACATTTATGTAGCACCGTTTTAAAACAAACCTGGTCATTTGCTTTTGCTATATAAGGTTGGCTATTTATTTACTTGCTTCATTTCTATATCTTTTTTTAATTCAGGTGAACTTGCGCTATGGCGTAAAGCACGAAATGTCAAGGACAGGCAGCGAAAAGGACACGTGCACGGCCTGCGCGGGGACAATGCTGCTGGAGTTTTCTGCCCTCAGTCGTCTGACTGGCAACAAAATCTACGAGGTTGGTTACAACCTGATGACAGCACACAGGTTGTAGTTCTTTACGACAATTTCTGTAACGTCGTCAGTAGCAAGTTACTTCTAGGATGCTTTACACACTGTCAACTGTCACCGCAAATACTCGGAGCTTTATCTTGTAGCAAGTACAGCCTTAACTGTTTTTTAAACAGAAAGGCTTTTGGCTGAATAGGTGCCAGAAGACTGTTCCAGGTACGTGGACCAGTGATGTGACCCGAAAGGCCGGATCACCCGTTTTAGTTACTGGCACGGGTACATCGACGGACTTTGACAATCGCAGCTGCAACCCGGGGGGGCCCGATAGCGCTTTGGTTAACATCTGGCACGGAGAGCGAGAGGTACCGAGTTCGAGCCCCGTAGGGTAGACATGCTTTGTAGGCTGCCATTGGCGCCGCGTATTGCAGGCTGTCTGCTCTGTTAGTAGTTAAGATTTATGTCTTCTGTCATTTGTGTTCTTGTGAATTGTTTCAATTGCATAATTGTACACTGTAACCGGTTGCGGTGTGTCAACCGGATTGTCTGAATAAACGAAAATATTATTAACCCATTAGGATCGTCCGATAGAGGCCTAGAGATGATATTTTTCTTAACCTAACTCCACGCTGTGTTCTCTTAAATACAAAGAAAGACTACAACAGCTCTGTGACAGCTGCTGTCAGTTTTTTTTATTACCCGATCCTTTATGTCAGACACTCAAACAATTGAATAACATGAGCTTGTCTTTGTTTTCAGGATAAGGCTTCTAGGGCGATGGACTACCTGTGGGAGTCGAGGCACAGGGCCAGCGACCTTGTTGGCACTGTCATCAACATTCACAATGGTGACTGGGTACGCAGAGGTAAGCAGGCATTGACAATGGTATTCCAACATTATCTTATTAATCGGGTCATTTGAAATGGATTCTTGTCACTTGACGGTTAAATCACTGTTCTAGTGCTTGTAATTTTTAGACAATGCTTAAGCATTTGATGCCACTGACCTCAGTTTATTTCTTCATCAATGACACTGGCTTTGGTTAGTTGCTGTTTAACGACGCTGTATCATAACAAGGGTGATTAACGTCACCCTCCTCCTTTATCAGGCTTGGGACTGGCACTACCAGAGTATGGACAGTTTGCCCTCCTCCTTTATCTTGGCTTGAACTGGCATTACCAGAGTACAGGCAGTGGTGGATTCACCCTCCTCCTTTATCCAGGTTTACGACTGGCACTGCCAGAATACAGGCAGTGGTCTGTTTACTGGCTTGCCTCATATTTTAAGATGGATCCACCAGACACTGGTTAATACACTGCCATATTGAGAACCACATTATGACAAAGTCATGTTATAAGGAAGTCATTTTCCATGGCTGAACTAATACTGGGATCCATTATGTCAGATTTCATGCTACAATGAGGCCTATCATACTGAGTCTCCAGTGTACTTTGTCTATTTCCGTTGTGTGTAGAAGTTGTTTCTTAACAGTACTGTGCCAGTTGTTACATTACATTACAAATGATTACGTTTGTGGCAGAGAGTGGCATCGGAGCTGGCATCGATTCCTACTATGAGTATCTTCTGAAGGGATACATCATGCTGGGCAAGGATATATATCTCGAAAGATTTAATAAGGTCTGTCATTTGTACGTTCTATCTATGGGTTGTAGATACTTCACTAGAACAGCAAGTGTAATATTGGGTTGTCATGCATGCACACATTAATAACAATAGAAATAATGAGCAGCTTCTGCAGCACCAGTTTATAATGATCCCGGCATTAGCGGATGGTATTACCTCGGATTGTGAACATAATTGCATTGAATCAAGCGATCTGTGGACAACACACAGTCCTTAACACAGAAGTCACTTATGTCTTGCATCTGTCAAATGCAGTTCATGTTGTCTATTCTTCAATGTCATTCAGGGCTAAACCTGAAGATTCATCTCTCAACATACCCACCATAGTCTGGCTTCCATTTTCTCTGAAAATGCAAATAGTAATAATAATAATAATGAATAAATTATGCATCTGATTCATTGGCAGTTGTGTTTAGTTTCAGATTTACTGAGCTTGCATGCATGATAAATGCAATGTAATAATAAAAATAACAATAACATAATAATGATAACAATAGTAATGAATAAATTATGCATGTGATTGATGTTAAGCTGTGGTTTGTTTTCTGTGTAGCACTACAAGGCTGTGATGAAGTATGTGAGCAATGGACCGCTGATGCTCGACGTCCACATGCATCGGCCGCAGATGAACTCACGCAACTTCATGGATTCACTGCTTGCCTTCTGGCCCGGTCTCCAGGTCAGTGCTGCTGCCATCTGCTGCTCTGCTATTTGTCAAACCAAATCATGCTCCTGTTTTAACAGTTTCATTCTGTCAATTCTTTGATGGCATACAGGTCTAAAAGTTAGACTTTTCTCTCTCAACTTGCTTCAATGTGTTCTTCTGGCTTCTCTGATGTTTCAAATTTCAGCCGAGCTTCTCCAATGGATTTTCGACTGCAAAGCGATCATCGATTGAAGCCATGGGCTTTTTGTTAATGGTGCTATAGAAGTCATAAATATATGAATACTGCAATTATAATTATCATACTGTAATCAAATACTCCCAGGCCGGAGTGCGACTCAACAGCTACTGGGAAAGAGCGAAATGGAGAGTTGAAAGCAATTCAGTCTAATGAAGCAACAGGACAAAAGCCGAAAGGAGGTTCAGTGGCAGATCGTACTGGAAAGCAAAGACTCATCCTGAGCTGTAAAAATAAAATGAAAATAAGCACATGGAATGTCCGTAGTATGCAGAGTGGAAAGATGGATATCATTCAGAGAGAGATGGAACGACTTGATATATCAATCATGGGGTTAAGTGAAACAAGATGGAAAGGACAGGGCCATTTCAATTGGAATGGTTATAGGATTATAATGTCAGGTAAAAAGAAAAAGGAAGAAGTGGGGTAGCAATTATGTGTGATAGAACAAGCGCAAATGCAATAATGGGTTATGATACAGTGAGTGACAGAATCTTGAGCGTAAGATTTCGAGGAAAGAAAGTTAATATAACAATTATACAAATATATGCACCAACGTCAATGGCGATTGAGGAAGAGCACGAAAGCTTTTACAATGAATTACAAAGTGTAATTGATAAAACTCCTAAAGGAGATGTAATAATGGTCATTGGTGACTTTAATGCGAAGGTGGGAAAATATAATGGAGGAGGGGGAGACACGTTAGGAGGTCATGGGTTGGGAGAGCAAAATGATGCAGGAGAGAGATTAGTGGATTTTTGCGAAGGAAACAGCCTGAGAATAATGAATACATGGTTTGAACAGCCAAAAAGAAGGTTGTATACGTGGACGTCACCAGATGGAAAACACAGGAACCAGATTGATTACATACTGATAAATAAAAGATGGAATAGCACGATAAGAGATGTTAGAACAAAACCAGGCGCTGACTGTGGAACCGATCATGAACTACTAGTAGCAACAGTGCAAACGAAACTAAAAAAATTAAAAAAAGGAGAAAGATTGATCACATACGACTGCAAGGAAATATCACAGGAATACAGAGTAGAAATAAGGAATAGATTTGAAATATTGGAGAGGGACGATGCAGAAACAGAGGAGGTTGAGAACAATTTATGGGAAAAGACAAAGGAAGTGATCTTAGAAACTGCGGAGAAATATATTCGAAGAAAAGAAAAACTAAAACAACTCCTTGGTTATCGAAAAGAAGCTATTAACATAGCCATATGCAGAAGGGAAGCAAAAAAGAGAAGGAGATAAAGATAAGATAAGAAAACTGAACAGCGCATTCCAAAAACAAGCGCGCATGGACAAAGAAAACATCTAAATGAATTATGCAAGGAAATGGAGGAGGAGGGAAGAAAAGGAAGAACTAAAACTATGTTTTCAAAAGTGAGGGAAATAACGAGAAAAAACACACCAAAAATGGGGTCGCTGAAAGCAGGTGATGGACACATAATTGCGGATGAAGAAGGAATGAAGAAAAGATGGAAGGAATACACAGAAGAGTTGTACAACTAAGATAAAAAGAGTAAAGGTAGAAAAAACAGATGTAACAGAGTATGAAAATGAACCGGAAATCATGGAAGCAGAGGTAGAATGGGCTATTAAACAATTGAAAGATAATAAGGCCCCGGGTCAAGACGGGATACCAATAGAAATGGTAAAAGCTGGGGATGGCGTGATGACAAAGACAATAACAAAGATTTGTAATAACATATGGAAAACTGGAAAGTGGCCAGAAGATTGGAAAAGTTCAGTCTTTATCCCTTTATTTAAAAAGGAGACGCAAAAGAGTGTGAAAATTACAGGACAATAGCAATGATATCACACATAAGCAAAATATTACTCAAAATAATACATAAAAGAATGGAGAGTACAATAGAGAGAGAGCTTCCTGATAGTCAAGCAGGATTTAGGAAATTTCGTGGAACACGTGATCATATTGCCAATATGAGGTGGATAATGGAGAGACAAAGGGAGTTTGGACAGAAAGTATACATATGCTTCATTGATTATAGCAAAGCGTTTGACTGCATTAATCATGAATTGATGTGGAAAACCTTGGGAGAAATGGGAATACCGAAACACTTGATACAACTTCTTAGGGGTTTGTACGAAGATCAGATAGCGGTGATAAGGACTGAATATGGAGATACTGACAGATTCAGGATTAGGAAGGGAGTGCGGCAAGGATGCATTCTGTCTCCTTTCCTATTTAATATGTATGCTGAAAGGATAATGAGGCAGGCGGGAATGGATGAGGCTATGGAAGGAATAAAGATAGCGGGAAGAACAATGAACAATCTGAGATACGCTGATGATACAACACTATTGGCGGGTAAAAAACCGATTTGGTAGAACTAATAAGAAGGCTCAAGAGTGAAAGTGAGAAAGCAGGACTCTACTTCAATATAAAGAAGACAAAGATCATGACAACAGAGGAGGAGGACAGTTTTGTAGTAGATGGAGAGGAAATAGAAACGGTAACTAGCTTCACGTTTTTGGGATCAGTAATAGAAAAAGAGGGAAAGTGTGATATGGAAATAAATCGTAGAGTAGCGATAGGAAAAACTGCAATGAATGGTCTGGAAAAAATATGGAAGGACAAACATGTGAGTATAGACACGAAAAAAAGATTGGTGAAGGCTCTGATCATACCAACAGTAACATACGGCAGTGAGACATGGACAATGACCAAGAAAATGAAAAAAAAAGATTAACGCATGCGAAATGTGGATATGGAGGAAGATGCAGAGAATATCATGGAAAGAGAAAAGGACCAACGATTGGGTGCGCATGAGTATCGGAATTGAGAATGAAGAGACACTACAACAAACAGTGCTAAGAGCAAAGTTGAGGTTCTTTGGTCATGTCATGCGATCAGATGGATTGGAAAAGGAAATGATGTTAGCATATGGAGAGGGAAGGAGAAAACAAGGACGACCAAGGAAAAAGTGGATGGACGAGATACATGAAACAACTGGAATGAATTTGGCAGAACTGAGAGATGCGACGGCGGACAGAAGGAAATGGAGAGGCTTGATCATGAAGGTCGCTAGAGTTCCAGGAACTGACAGCACAAGGTAACAAGGTAATCAAATATTGCTTATTGCACAGTTTCACAAGCATCTGAAGTCTGTGTTATTCTGCAGTAATTTCATTGGTTCAGGTCGAGATGATGAGTTTTTTCTGAGGTTGCGCTTTATAAATGTCAAATTACAATTACAGTTGCAGGCATTCAGACTGTGAAAACTTAATGCATGTTGTATCAGTGCTGGAGAACTGTCTGTGTAGAGGTTTGGGGTTCAAATCTTTGCCTGCAAAAGTATAAATTTAAATGTGAAGTTGCTAACGCTTCATTCCATGGCTGCCTATTCTGTGTGGGACATGATAGCCGATAGGTGAGATCGCTTGCCTTGAAATGTGGAGAGTACGGGTTTGAGCCTCCCCTGAGATGGTTATTGTGTAGGGACCTTGAGCAAGTCCTTCACTCACAATAATTGCTCAGCACCATTGATTACATAGCATAAGTGAAAAATTTTTAAGCGAAACTTCCAAGAAAAACACATCAGCAGCAGGCCCAACAATCAAACAAAATAGACTTCAAGATGCTAGCCAAGACTGAGAGGTCTCCAAATGAGACCATTTTGTATAGGCCAGCTTGGAAGGCAGCCCAATCCAGATCGTTCCAGCCGCGCTTGCATTGTAAAGCGTAGACGGACTGAGTGTGAAGATGGGGAAGTGTAAACCGGATGAATTAGAGAGCAGTCTGAGAGGGCAGGAGGTTCAATAACCAGATCCAAGATGTGCAGTCATCTCACTTGATGCCAATGTTCAACCAACCCCTGATTGATATTTGGTCATTCGATAGTGGTGCTTAATAAATGTGCAATAGTAATAATAATAATAATGCTGAACTCTGGTGGGTAATTCTGGTGTCTTTTTGAATGTCAGGTGCTGAAGGGAGACTTAAAGTCAGCCATCGAAATTCACGAGATGCTCTATCAAGTGACGCTCAGGCACAATTTTCTCCCAGAGGTAAATCACACTTTCTTTATCATTGAAACTCTAATTTTGCTTAGCTGATGTGCCTGTGTGTTCTTAACCCTTTAATGACGAGCGTGTACTAAAAGTGACTGGGAAATTGATGCAGCTTATCATTAAAGGATTAACCAAGTCATTTATTACATTTTATTTAGCAATACGTTTCAACACATTGGCACAAAAGTGTTAGCGCCTTAGAATAGTCTATGCCGCGCGAGGCGCTCTATAAATTTTTATATACGATATGATGCATAAATTTCATATATGAATGCGCAGATACACACATGTCTGAAATGTCTGCAGATGTGTGTATCTGAACATCTACAATACATCAAGTGTATTCCATTGTTATAAAGTAGAAGTACAGCAGATGTATTCCATTGTTACAGAATATAAGTACATCAGGTGTATTCCATTGTTACAGAGTATAAGTACATCAGGTGTATAGAAGCATTTCATAGTGTATTTTGTTACATCACATTTCATCATGATTTTGTGTGTTTGTAGGCTTTTACGAGTGATTTTCGAGTGCACTGGGCCCAGCATCCCCTACGACCGGAGTTTCTCGAGTCCACATATTTCATTTACAAGGTAATGTTGCTATTATTACTAGAAAGTTTTAAATACACAACAAACTGAAAGACAGATCTGAGGCATCAGTTTGGGGTGGGGAGATGGTTGAATGGTAACATGGTGGCATGAAGATCAGATACCCGCTAGCCCCTTAAGGTTGACTCAACCTTCCACTCCCTAGGGGCAATTGTAAAATGAGCAGTAGGACAGATGGGCTGCCATACAGTTAAATTGTACTCCTGTTAAACTTGTTATCACCTGTTACTACTATATCATGTAATCTTACTGTGTATTTGTCAGTTTGAATTAATAAACGAATATTATTATTGTTATTATTATTATTATAAAATTTTATTTTGTTTTTGAAGAAAATGCAATGCAAGGGTTAGCTGGCAGTAAACATCTCCCTGCATGAAATTATCATTTTGTTTCTTAAGTATATTTGGTTCCTGGCTGAGAATGAAAATATTCCTCTCATTTGTTCTGGTGGTTTATTTTCAATAGGCGACTGGCGATCCTTATTACCTTGAAGTTGGCAAGTCCGTGATCGAGAATCTTGATCGTCATGCGAGAGTTCCATGTGGATTTGCAGCCATAAAGGACGTTACGACAGGCACGCATGAGGACCAGTAAGAATTCACAGCAACCTTTCTGCTCCACCTTTCTCTTCAAGTTGGAGTTTTATAATTTTGCATTTGTGTCCGGTTGGATTGTTGTGCATCAGAATCTCTATGCTAGCAAGCTGACATCTACTCAGCTATTGATAAGGCTCAGGTCACCCTTCTTGCACTTTTTGATGTCTCAGCAGCCTTCGACATGGTGGATCACGATATTCTGCTCCAACGCCTTGAATCCTCCTATGGTCTTAAGGGAGTCCCTCTTCTCTGGCTTCAATCCTACCTGTCTGGTCGCACTCAAATGGTTATAGCTGGTAATTCCAGGTCTAACTGGGTGCCTGTCCTTCTAGGAGTTCCTCAGGGATCAGTCCTTGGACCCCTTCTTTTCATTTTGTACACGGCTGATATTACCTCTTTGTTTACAAATTACTCTGCTACTGGTCACCTTTTTTGCTGATGACGTTCAGGCATATGTTCATGGTCCTGCGTCTACTCAACTCACTTTAGCTCGCCGTATTGAAGCTCTTTCCCATGACTTGCATTTTTGGATGTCTTCCAATCGCCTTTCGCTAAACTCTTCCAAAACTCAACTTATTTGGCTTGGCACACCCCAACAACTTCTGAAAATTGACTTTTCGCTTCTTTCTGAAAACTTTCCCAATTTTACGTTCTCTACTTGTGTGCGTGACCTAGGTGTCACTTTGGACAGTGCTCTCACTTTTTCTGCTCATGTAACCAACCTTACACGATCCTCTTACTTTCACCTACGGCGTCTCAGGGTTATTCGCAGATCTGTTCCTCTCTCTACCATGGCATCCATTGTCCATGCATTTGTCTGTTCCAGAATTGATTATTGCAACTCCCTACTTATTGGTCTTCCCAAGGTCCGTCTATACCCTATTCAATCTGTTCTCAATACTGCTGCTCGATTAATTGCTCACCTTCCTAAATACTCCCATATATCATCATTCATGGTTAACCAACTGCATTGGCTTCCTCTCTCTGACCGCATTCAGTTTAAAGTCCTTGCTTTGGTCCTCAAATCCAAACTGGGTCTTGCTCCAAAATACCTCAGGGATGTCATTCGTCCTCCTCTTTCTGCATCTTCTCATCGGCCTTTACGATCTCTGGACCGATCTGACTTCTTTGTCCCACGAGCTAGGACTACGATTGCTCAAACTCGATCCTTTGCCATCATTGGGCCCTCCTTATGGAATGCCCTTCACTTCACTTTGCGTGAGACTTTCCTTTCTGGATCATTGTCTTCATCTCTCTCTCTCCTTAAAACATATTTCTTCTCTCGGGGTTCTCGCACTGGGAGCGCTACTGAATGGCCTCGACTGTGAGCGGCGCTATATAAATTACTAATTACATTACATTACATTACATTATGTGATGCTTTATTAAAATGCAAATTCTGGTATAATAACACTGTGCAAATCACAACTTTTCATCAGATAATTTAGGACATATAACACAACCATGTCATAATGTAGTACTTGTTTGGCTGCTGAAAACAGTGTTGAAGTTGGTTCATGTATGTATGTTTTTCTGTGTATGTAAACTATGTCTGTATTCATGTATGTATTCTTTCATGCATGTATGTGTCTAGGCACTTCCTATACCTCCTTTTATGTACCTCACAAAAGTGTTGCCAGTGCCAGCTGAAATGATGTTAAAGCCATCAAGAACAAAAACTCGATAAATAAGCAAATAGTGCAAAGATAACTAGCAAGAGTCATCACTAGCAACATGTTTATTGAAACTGTTAGAACGTTAAACTTGGGATCAATTTAACGTTCTATGGTTGTTACTTACTGTAAGTGGTTTGGTACTTGAGCCATTGCAATGTTGCATTGCAGCCAAAAGTTAAAAGTTATTAAACATTATTTTTGCATTGTCTGTTTCTTAGGATGGATTCCTATGTGTTGGCGGAGACATTCAAGTACCTATATCTGTTGTTCTCTGAGAAGGAAGACCTGATTCTTAACGTAGACGATTACGTCTTTACGACAGAAGCTCATCTTTTGCCTCTGTTTCTGTCCATGCACAGTTCCACACGGAACAGAACTGAAGTAGGCACTTCCTGTTGATGATACTTCACTTTCTGTTTACTAACTACAGCGTGGATTCGTTTGAACGCTCATGGTTGGCGTGCCAAAATCCCCTCAGCCTGTTGTGCATAACATTTATCATTAGGATGCTATACACTTTTTAATAGTGTTTATTAGATGTCTGTACACCAAAGTGCAATTAGCAATTGGTTAATTAAGAATGTACTTATTTATGTCCTTATTATGTCCTGCAGAACTATTAATTTAACTTGCCATATTGGGTAACATGAACTGCAGCTTAGTGCTAAATGTTGACTTTTCAGCATTATTCCTTTTCACGTGTGTTCTGGTTTAGACGACTACGTATCATAAGGCACATGCCCCCCCAATGACTTTGCATTGACTCTGTGGACTGATCGTTTTTATAGTGACCTGATTACAGCTTGGCTTTAATGTGCCATTAGTCGATGCCTTGTGCATTAGGTGCCGGCATGATAGGAGTTACTAATTAATATTAGTAAAGTTACTAATTAATATTAGTAATAATAACAGTAATAATAATAAACTGTGGTCACCTATATTCTATGCCGAATTGGATTCCAACCAAGAATTAAAAACAGGTTATGAAGCACCTCTGATCTTGAAGGGGCACTATTCAAATTCCGATTGATTGATTGATTGATTGATTGACGGGATATGGGCTATTTGGTTGGTCAGTTCACTGTTTCATTCATTAATAATTTGATTGATTGGTTGGTTTGTTTTTCGATTGATCAGTGAATGATTGATGGATCATTTGACTGACTTAATAAACTGATGAAGTGTGATTGAATTCGTTTGAGTAGGATTCTGAGCGACTGATAGAGAGTGAGAGGAATGATGAGGATGATGAAGAGGAGTCGGACTATCACAATACCTGTCCAAGTACGAGTCACCTGTTCAAGGGAAAGATCGACTTTGCTCACCATTTGCGCTCGCCACTCAAGAACATGGTGGAGAAGCTCTGCCCAAAGCCAAAGTCCAGGTACGCAACAGTCTGCTGCACATTTATTTAGCACTACTTTACTAAAGATGGCTTCAAATTTTGTTGAATGTATGTTTGCTTTTAATGTACTATTACTTTAAAATTACATTTTTAAATTTAATTTTTAACTTTATTTTCAATACTGTAGTGACTGGCATACTGAACTATCAACCCAGAGGTTTGGGTTTCAAATCCATTTGTGAATGATGATTTGTGGCCCATCTGTACAAAACCTGTCGTAAGTTGGATCCGACTTACAGTTGTTTTTCTACAGATGGATCGCATATGAGGTTTCTGTTTAACCAGGCACATTCTAGTAATTTCAGCTGTAAAAAATGAGCATGAACAGTACGCTATCCCACTGTCTGTGGGATAGCATACTGTTCATGCATGTTGTGTTTCTCCTGTGTTGGACCTTCATCTTTGTTAGCTACTTAGTTATTGAGACATTTAATATACGATGTCACTTGACTCTGTTTACCATAGGTATTCAGTGTTGCTTCAAATGCACTTGTTTAGATGAGCTAATATAGGCATGTGTGCAGTGCTATTGAGAGGCACTTTACTTCAATTGTCTTGATTACACATGTAAATTGTGAGAACAAGATGGTGCAGGAGAGGAGTGGCCATCTACCATTATATGCTGAGGCTGAAAAATGAAGTTGCAGTTATTTTATTCCCATGGCTGGTGTTTGGGGTTGGCTTTAAACGATGACAATTAAAGTCTTCATATAGTGATTGTTGTGTTTTCATGTTATTGTGATTTATTGTTTCTATGGTATTGCAATTGTTGTGTTTCTATAGTATTGCAATTGTTGTGTTTCTATGGTAATGTAATTGTTGTGTTTACATGATTTTGCAATTGTTGTGTTTTCATGTTATTGCAATTGTTGTGTTTCCATGATTTTGCAATTGTTGTGTTTCCATAGTATTGCAATTGTTATGTTTCTATGGTATTGCAATTGTTGTGTCTCCACAGTGTTGCAATTGTTGTGTGTTTCCATGTTAATGCAATTGTTATGTTTCTATAGTATTGCAATTGTTGTGTTTCCATGATTTTGCAATTGTTGTGTAATTATGGTAATGCAATTGTTGTGTTTCCATGGTAATGCAATTGTTGTGTATTCATGGTATTGCAATTGTTGTGTATTCATGGTATTGCAATTGTTGTGTATTCATGGTATTGCAATTGTTGTGTTTTCATGGTGTTGCAATTGTTCTCTTTTCGTGATGTCGTCGCAATTGTTGTGTTTCCATGGTGTTGCAATTGTTGTGTATTCATGGTATTGCAAGTTTTGTGTTTCCATAGTAATGCAATTGTTGTGTTTCCATGGTATTGCAATTGTTGTATTTTGATGGTGTTTTCATTGTATAGCCATTGCTGTGCTTGTGTGGTTTTTCTGCAGTGATGCTCGGCGACTGCGAGCAACAGAGTTCATGGCTGGAAACAAGGACCAGATGACGCTGCTCAACCGAATGGGAATACGAATTGTAACGATGAGCGACGGACGAGTTCAGCTGCTCCACTTGTCCAACGAGGTCAGAAATGCTCTGAAGCACAAAAATCAAACATTTCTCTGTTATTGTTATTATTATTATTATTATTATTATTATTATTATTATTATTTTTACCTGAGGTAAATGTGATCCTTCAGGAGACAAAAAAATTGTATGGAGACAGTTTATAAAATCTAGAACTGTTACATTTCATCCAATTCTGGCAGCGCAAAGGTACTACAATAAGCTATGGCATTGAAACGCTCGATGATTATGTCATTTTGTTATCAACATAAGACTTTTCTCTTTGATGTTGCTTAGCGACCGTAGGCTGCCTCTCTGTCTTTGTGAACTGATCTTCTGGATAGTGGCTGGGTTCCGGCTCGGTTTTGCTGCACCATCTGTTGATGCCTTGTGCAATAGACACCGGTGTAATAGAACTTACTAGTTTCCAGGAAAGGTGTAACTGACGTTACTAGTTACGTCATATGGGAATGGTGTTACAATTATAATTAAGCAAGTCACAAAGTGCTCGAAAAGGATTTAAATGTCCATAAATCTGCTAGCCTTTGTTCTGTTTACAAAGACGATACCGTTTCACCTGCTTTGAGATTTGTTCTGTGTTACAGGCAGCATCACCGGAAGACAGTGCAGAAGGTCTGATGTTCATGCAAGAAATGATTGAACTGTCAAAGGCACAGACCAACGATGGTAAGAGCAAGTGACCTTTTCCTCCTGTGTGCCAGGCCTTGACTGGTTGAGTGTGACTCTTGGTTTTCAATCTTGGTTTATGAATGAACTTTACGGTATCCTTGATGATATATCATTGATCAAGGGATGACTATCGAGGAATAACTTTGAGCATTTATTTATACAGTGGCATTGTAGAAGGTCTTGGATATATTATTACCATTATATTATTGTTATTATTTTTATTATTATTATGTTATTTGTTATTTAATATTATTGTTAATTATTACTGTTTGCTATTAATTAATATTATTGTTATTATTTAGTATTATAATATTGTTATTATGTCTGTTAATACTCTGTATGTGTACCCACTGTTTGTTTATTGTCACCAGGGTCTCCTTATAGCTTTCAACACTCTAACTCAAATTCTGACGCAAAATGTTCAGGTTCGTGAAATTTAATTCAGGCTTAGAAAATACTGTAACAAACCGTCGTTATAAGGCAGCTTTTGATACCACTGGCATAGATGGCTTGATTACAAGTTTCCAGTAATTGTTTGTTTGTTTGTTTGCTGTTCAGCTTCTTTGGAGCCACGTGTCGTGCAGTTGATGTCTCCGCCGTTCTTTGGAAGCGTTGTTCTGAAAGCTGGACCGGCTCAGTTCGGAGTCAACCTCAAGAACCATCCAGGAGTAAGTCCGTCTGGATCAGAATAGTTTCTTGGGATTTTGGAACAACATGGTTTTTGGTTGGGAACAACATGGTTTTTGGTTGACAGTGCTTGGGAAAGTCTCCAGATGGGAACGTATGACACTATAGTGATAAATGTGGGTACACTCAGTGATGCTTGATGGTGCTCAATGACATAGTAGTTAGTGTGTTGGTATGTCAATCGAGAGGTCGTGGTTGAAATTCCTGCCAGGGCCAAAACTTGTAGAGATTTCTTCATCTGTGCCCTAGCCAACTCAGCTATAATGAGTACTCTGACTGTGCACTGTCGGTGGGAAGATGAGACAGTGAGGGAGAGGATTGGCCACCCGCCCTCATATACCAAGGCTAAGAAAATGAAGTCGCTAACACTTCAGTAGCTGGAGGGACGGCTCTTCTTCACTGATGTTTACTGCAGTTTGCAAACTGCTTACCCTTGGTAGCTTAACTGCTGGTGTCAGAGCCGGATTAACCTATAAGCGAAATAAGCCATGGATTTTGAGGGCCCCCAACTGTCAGGAAATATAAAATCAGATGGTACAAAGGTCCTATTTGACATGGCTTAGGGCCCCACGACGTTCCCCACTGTCAGGAAATAATAAATCAGTGGCACAAAGGTCCTACAATTTTCTTCTGGAAAAAAGACGGAAAAGCAAAAAAAAGTCATCAGAAATTTCAATAAACATGGTTTTTCTGCAAATCTGGGAAAAAAATTTTGCATGGCCTTAGGTGTCTTAACCCGCTTAGGGCCCCGACTTAATCCGCTGGTGTCCCTGACTTGAATGGATTTTGAACTGGCTTCTCTAATGTATTATGATTTTGACTGCAGTTTCACTAGAATTGATCATTGACTGATGATTATGGATTATGGTAACGTTGCTATAGAAGTGATTAGATTAGATAGGGATAGAGAAAAAAGGCGGATTGTTTTAATCTAATCATTTTACCATGGTTTTGTTTGGCCCAGATCCAGTCTGTTGACTTCCTGTGTCATTGGTTGACCATATTCTAATTCTGATGAAGATTTCTTGGGACTTGTGTACCGGTAGTCTTTTATTTTCTGTGTCAGTTTTTTTCTCTGCCAACTGGTTTTCTAACATTTTAGATAGGTTAATAAAGAATATACTCACTTATATATACTTACTTACTTTTGAAAAGAATATTCTTACTTATATACTTACTTACTTTTTGAAAAGAGTATACTTATACTTCCTTACTTTTGACTTATCTTGCAGTTTCCTGCATAAAATTTACTGACTTTTAAAAGTAAATTTAATCGAAAAACGTTTCAAATGTCAGTCGTGTCTGACAATGCATTTGACTTGCATTTGACATCGTGACTCGTCATAAGATGATCTGATGGAATTTCAGATCGAGGGACAGTTGGTGATCGCAGAACCACTTCGGGGTTGTCAGCCTCTGTTGAATCGAGCGGACGTGGCTGGCAAGTTTGTCATGGTAGAACGCGGCGACTGTATGTTCGTTGATAAGGTAAATCAGTCGATTAAAATTCAGATTTTCATTCGTTTTTTTGGTGTATTTGGGTCTAGCGGTGATTCAGAGTTTACAGGAAGAAAGAACACAGTCATATTCTTTGGTTAAAGTATTTTGCAATGTTGACATATTGTATTGCCACTTTTATGTGTTTGGTAACTATTGCCATTGTGTTTCCATGGTATTGTCATTGTTGTGTTTACATGGTATTGTCATTGATGTATTTCTGTGGTGTTTTCATAGTTGTGTTTCCATCGTATTGTCATTGTTGTGTTTCCATGGTATTATAATTATTATTATTGTTGCGGTTCCTTGGTATTATCATTGATGTGTTTCTGTTGTGTTTTTATTGTTGTATTTCCATGGTATTGCCATTGTTGTGTTTCCATGGTATTGTCATTGTTCTGTTTCCTTGGTATTGTCATTGATGTGTTGCTGTGGTGTTTTCATTGTTGTGTTTCCATGGTGTTGCCATTGTACTGCTACTTTTGTGAGGACTGAGCTGTGTACAATTTATGGAGCACCTTTGAAAGGTTTCTAAAAGTTTTTTGTATGTTATGTGAATACAGTTGGATCAGTGAGAACTTAGTACCCAACTAGAAGGACACGTTAAGTTGTGAATGTGTGGAATTTATGTGAATCACATGTTATCTGTCATTGTCACATTGTTATGTGAAATTGATGTTTTGCTGGGTAAGACTAACACGACTAGTCTCCAGTATTGTTTTACTAATTTTTATTTTTGATTCATATTTACTTATCATCAGTGATGTTATCTGATGACGTTTTGATAGTGATGATTGTACATAAATTTAAGATAACTGGGAGTTGATGTGCTTGTGTTTGCATTGCAGGCCAGACATCTACAAAATGCTGGAGCCATTGGTGGCATCATCTTTGGTTAGCCGTCTTATCTAATCTAATCTGATCTAATCTTACAACTTCTATAGAGCTGTTATCGTAATGCACAAGGCATCAGTAGGCGGTCGCTGCAAGTGTGAGGGTCGTAAACAATCATAATCCACTTGATCATTCTTTTATTTAATCTTTCTCGGACACCTTGTACTCGATTGTCCGTCTTGAGCTCTCTCTCTCTGTTGTTATGAATTTACAATGATAAGTACTTGGTTCTATACCTCACGTAGTTGAAGGGATCCAAAGATAATATATTGATGGATATTAAACGCATTAATCGGTTCAGCACCTTTGTATAAGTTGCTAACCACGACTCTCATGTAAAAAACCACAAATTATTCTCCAGAAATATGGTGTACAGCTACTCTGAGAATGACATGTTGCTGCTATTCTATAGATTAATAATGCAGCTCATCGTTAAAGTGTTAAAGATTAAAAAAATGAGTGTTGCTTACAGATTTAACTTTATTATTTCATGTTTATTTTAAAGATAACATAATGAGTTAACACACGACACCCAGATAACCGTAGACATTTGTTTCATTGTTTGTTGAGAGATACTGAAATGAGTCATGTTGTGCTTCTTTTATAGATAACAACTCGCAGTCAAGTGCAGACTCCTCGCCGCTGTTTTCCATGTCCGGCGATGGAAAGACCGACATCATCATTCCACTGGTCTTCCTCTTCCATTCGGAGGCCAAGGTCCTTCAGGAATCCCTCATCAACAACCCCCATCTTCTCATCTACGCCAGCGAAAGATTCAAGAAGTCTGGTACGTTGTTGATGAGAAGCACACCTTATTTGATGTTTATTTTTTTATTAAGGTCACTTGTTATAGCGCCCCTTCAAAATTTCTACTCAGAGGCGCTCCCGACTACAGTGCGGACACTGAATCGGAGTTTCACGCCGAAGCGCATGAGCAATTGCGAGTGAAGGACTTGCCCAGGGTCCCTAAGCGGCGGCTTGAGGTGGATTTGAACCCGCAACCCTCCGGCTGCAAGGCACCTAACATACCCCTACACCACTTCGCCCCACCTTACCTGCTGTCATGCTTGGTTTTCACTTGTTGTGGGGCGTGGTGTCCAAATGGATAGAACACACTACACTGTAATTATGTGGAGAGAGTGGGTGTGAGCCTCCACTCAGGCTGTCACTGTGTAAGGACCTTCAGCAAGACCTTCAGCGCCATCGATGTTCTGTCGTATGGTCGTCTTTGCACTTTATAACTTTGGAAAAGGTATATCAAATGCAATATCGAATACAATTGTTTTGTATCTTGTATGAGCGCTTCTGAGAGACTCTAAGTGGCGCTTTATAAATGTCTAGTTACATTACATTACTGGTGCATATTTTCAGTACATAGGTCAAGCCTTGGCATATCTGGCAAAATCGATGATTCACTTGCTGTTCTGTTTGGTTTATTATTGTGAAAAATAATTATTATTTAATTATTTATATAGCATTTTGTGCATTCCTGTTTAATTTTTGAATGCATTCCTTACCAATGAGCCTTAGAAACTGAGCAGGCGTATTGGTCTTTGTGGACTTGATTTGCTGTAGTGCTGTTGAGTAAGCTACTCACCTGATGCATCTTTTATGTGAGGCTGGGAAACTTATCTTTACATTTTCTTGACCTGAATGATGTCAGGGTTAGGTAATAAGGTTCTGTAGGAGCTACTTCAATTTTCTGCAGTAACTACAGGAATTTCTATATGAGCTACATGAGTTTTTCTGTAGGAGCTAAATGTCTGCTCTATAGAAACTGCAATTGTTCTTTTTCATAGATGATGTCCTGCTGCAGTACCTGAGCCACAAGAGTCGTAGTTTAGCCGTGGGACCTCCAACAGGTGTCGTCAGCACCGGAGGAAGCGCCGAGTCAGAGAACGAGGACGATGCGTCAGACTCCACAAGCAGCAATGACAGCACGTCCGGCTCCGAAATGGAAAAGACCGTCAAGGAGCTGATCCTAGTTCTCCTTCGGCAAATCCACGTCGAAACGCTTGAGCCATTCATCAAGCACCGGAGCCATGACAGACTGGAGGCAAGACTGAGTGGCGCTTTCCAGGTGCGCGTGATTCGGATGCCGGAGGACCATACGGAAAAGGTCCAGATGGATATGCCGAACGAGGAGGAGGGTCAGCGCGTCATCAGAATCGTCTTCACCGAGTTCCTGCTGCTGCTCATGGAATGCACGAACCTCGGCCAGCTGAAGGAACTGAGTCAAGTGATGGATGCGCTCGCTCGGCTCACGGAAAGCGTCTTCACGAGCGGGAGAATGGGTTACGGCGTACACACGGAAACACTGATCAACGGCCTCAAGGATCGGTTGGTCTTCTCGGAGGCGTGCTCCCTGGCGCCATTTCCAGCTCTTCCGGACGTGACTGGGGAAAGCAGCGGCGAGACGAATTTGGGAAGCGAGTTCTCGTCGGATGGTGTTGAGGTGAAAATAACCATCTCGGGTGACGACGCAACCGCCTCGGAATCTCAGGAACTTAGGAAATTCGTTAACCAGTTCGTTGAGGATCAGCTGGAGGTTCTTGTGAAGGAGCTGATGGTGGCTTCTTCGGGAAAATTGGCCGATTCGCCTGTGGAGGTGGTGGTTGGGGCAAGACCGTTTGTGCCCCAGGCAACAACGCAGGGAGAAGATGATGCAAACTGTGATGCTAACAATGGGGGTTCTCTGTTTCTGAATGGCTATCGTCTGAACGATGAAGATCGCTTGGGTGAGATCAAGAGGCTGATCAACGTAGCATCGGGATCGAGTGAAGATGGGTCAGGTGATGCAGACACTGACATCAAGGTTTGTGGTGATGACATGTTGATCGACGATGGGATGACCGTTTCAGACAGTACCGGTGCACGGGTGGTCGTAGAAGCAGGTGGTTTGACGTGGAAACTGCGTGAGGGTTGCTGGAGTGTGGAGAGAACTGGTGCAGCGGAAAAGTCTGAGGGGGAAGCGGGAGAAGGGCAGGTGGAAAATTCAGAAGGCGAGTTTCGAATGGAATCTGATACTATGTCGTCTTTCCAAGCAGGCGAAGAATCATCCAACAGAGATGAACTGATATCAGTTCTTGAAGATGTTGTTCCAGAGTTAGGAACACCATCAGGTCAAGAGTTGCCATCTGATCTGGATGATTCCAATGAGAACAACAACGTTCTCGAATTGTTTAACATAAAAACCCCTTCCACTGATGCTGAACATGGTGTAGATTTGGACAGTGTTGAACTAGAGCATCAAAAGGCACCATCATTGGAATGGAACGATCAAAAAGAGACTTTGCAGGACAAAGATCAGATATTCGCAAATGATCAGGAAGATCATGTTGTAGGCAATCAGGAAGAAATCGATCATAAAGCAACTGAGACAGTGCATCACCAGAACACAGGTGGTTCCAGTGAAGCTGATGATGGGGCAAATTTGGTTGAGAGCAACAAGGAGATTGAGATTATAGACACTACACATCAAGAGGAGACAACACCTCAAAGTGAAGAGACAATGTCTCAGAATTGGGAGACAATGTCTCAGAGTGAAGAGACAGGCGACCCACTGACTGACCAAGAAACTAAAGTCCCATTTACAGACACATCTGGTGCACAGCTTGGTGAAGATAGCGCCCAGCAAAGGCACTACGCCCACCTCGAACCCCAAACAAACACTGACGATTCCCTTTTAAATCCCAACATCTATAGCCAAGAACGAACACTAGACGACAACGAACGAACACTAGACGACAACGGCCCTACTGACGAAGCACCGCCTGTAGAACATGAGATGCCTTCTTCCCAGACAATAGACGATCTCTCCAGAGATTTCTGGGAGACTGATCAACCACCAGTAGAAGATCAAGATTCTACGACACATCACGAATCGTCAGACCTACGGGTCGTATCTGCCGACAGTTCCGAGGACTCGAGATCTTCCGGGTCCGAAAACGCAGCTTCCACATCTGACAAATCTGATTTCTCAGCTCACATCGACGTCGAAAGCAGTTCTTCGTCTACGACCGAAACCAATGAGAACCCAAGGACTAGTAACTGAAATTTAGCGACCTATTAAGCATTCTAAGTTCTACACTGTGTGAGCGACCGCTGGCCCGTTTTATGTGTTCATGGTAACAAGTCCTAGGAAACGCTGTGCATTGGAATAGAGTCAGGTCTGAGCACTGGGCAGCTTTGCCTGAGACAGACCAAACTTCTCTCTGTGCTGTCCTATTAGCAATGTGATCAACGGTATGGACTTGTGTCTCATCACCAAGAGTTTCAACCTCGGCTCAACATTCTCGACAATTTGTCAATAAACTGTTAGACCTGCAGAAAGTGTCGTCGATAGGCCATTCATCTAGGAGCTGAATTCCAGTCATCCACCGTCGCTATCCTGCTGTTGCTGGTGCCATATAGGGAAAAGCACGTACAAGTTCTGTCTGAATAGCTGGCAGCTTTTTTCGTACTAGGCACTAGTGCTTAAGGAAATGTCCAACCATTTATCTTGAATTCTGTAAAGTGATTATGCAGTGTTGTGAGAGCGTTCGAACGCATTTGCTGGGCAGGTTCTTGACAGAAGTTTAAATATCAGCTACTTGCCAATCAACCGAACTGTTTATGATGCACATTTTAAAACCAGGAATGCCGCAGATGTGTAGTGTAATGTGATCTGTTGCTGTATATGAGAATATTCGTATATAATGTGAAATCCTAGTTAAAGTTTTTACCAGTGCCAGTGATTTGACGTTGCTCATTCTATCGTGTTTCTATGACAAGTGTAAGTAAAGTAATGTAAACAGCCCTTCTGTTTGAATTGCCCATTACTACCGGTGTGTTGGGGTATATTGAAGTAGTACCGTGGTATGTTGGTGTAGTACAGAGGTATGCTGAGGTCATACAAGGGTATGTTGGAGTATGGTGAGGTCCTACAGTGGTATGTTGGGGTAGAAACAGTGGTACAGTGGAGAAGTCAGTACCTCATCAATGTGTCTGAGTTTCAAATCCTTTTTAGGACAAGAGTAAGTTTTTGTACAGCTGTGCAGCCATAGGGAATCATTGTCCAGTTGGTTGACTGTTTTAAGCTGTTGTGCAATGTGCAACGTGTCTGGTTGTTTTTGTCGGTGCCTCAGCCAAAGTAAATGCCTGAGGACTAGTTGAGCTGAATAATGGAACACAGTAAACGAACCATTACATTACGAGTTAACTTACTTGATGTTACGAGTTAGCCAAGTAGTGTAACTTCAAGTGTAGTTATTTGATCAGTTTCTTGGTTTGCATGATTTGCAATGTATTCTGCTGTGTTGCGTTGAATGTTGCTAGCATTCAAGTGCGATTTGTAAACGATCAACACTGTTACTTGGACAGTGTGACATCCCTATAATGCCTACAGCTACAGTGTCGGTTGTGACATGACCTGCCTGGGGACATGCTCTCCTAAATGCTGTAATGTCTTTAAAATTCCGTTATAATGCATTTCTGACAAAATATGGCTGTGAATGTGCTTTATTATATACACTATTGTAACCTGAATTCCTATTTAACGTAGTGGTGATTGATAGCACTGTCAACCAAGAGATTGGAGTTCAAATCCCTGCCAGAGACCTTTATTCAACTAGCACCCTACTGAACTGCTGTTGGTGGGAAGAACGGAATGCTGCCGTCATTTGTTGACGTCAAACAGCTCAGAGAGGCAGGGTTGTAAGGGTTTATGTTCTCTTTTGTTGGGGCGGGTCTGGGAGTTTTTCTGAGTAGATCTATTTGTTGGTGCTACATAAATGCCACTCAATGAATGAATGCCAATGAGTGAGTGCCAATTTATAAATAGCTTTATGCCTAAAATTTTGACTCTAGATCGATGCATGATCAGATCGAGATTTAGACCTTTCAGTTCCGTAGGCCTTTCAGTGCCATAGGCCTTTCAGTTCCATAGGCCTTTCAGTTCCATAAGAGTCTAAATAACAGCAAATGAATTTCAAGTTTGCTGATTCCACTTTCATTTACAAATCGAACTAGGAATGGACTGTGAACCAAACCAAAGGACCAAATGCATTTTTCCTTGTAGCTGTGTGTGCTTGCATTCCTTTGATGTGTTAGTTCTGGAAGTTATGCAATTTCAGCAATAGCCGCAACCTTGCGAGGTCGGCAAAAGACGCTATATAAATGTTCAGATACAGAGTCACAGTGGTTGACATTCAACATTCAAACTGTCTCTGCTTCAGTTATTCTCGCTTGGTTCTTGTTCTTTGGATGGTCCTGGGTTTCGAGCATTGGTCAATATGGTCAAGTCTGTGTGTGTGTATAATACCAGAACCTCTTACAACACTGTTTTTGGATCCATATCAAGAACTGCTTTACAACTAGGTTGCTTTCTAAAGCTGAACTAAATATGGGATCGATATAAACACCGTGTCGTATCAGAATTCATGTCGTAATTATTCATGCTATAAGGAGGGGCTGGTGTATGCATAGCACCTTATAAGTTAGTCATAATAGCGCTGTATATGCGAATAACTGCTTAAATAGGTGCATCGTGAGTAGGTTGCAAATGTATGCTGAATGGTTGAATGTGCACAACATTTTGCTCTTATTTCATTTCAATCCCTCTCCCCAACTTCAACTGCTGGACCTCTGTTGTTAGTCATAAATTTGGTCTTGTTTCTGGTAGTCATCTGCTTACAGCTTGCCAACACATCTTATTAAAAGTCTCTTGCCTTGTAATATGGAGTGTGTAGGTTCAAGAACCTCTGAGACGGTTACTATGTAGGGACCTTGAGCCAGTCCTTTGCGCACAACTGCTCAGCGCCTTTAACTGATGTTTTTCATTAGGTAGTCATGCTTCATAAAGGTCTGTCTGTGTGTAATGTATTGTAAGACAGTGGGGCTACAACATGAATGTTCCATTTGACCATGGATCCAATGAATGGTCATACAGTGTTTGTGGGGCACAGTAGCCAAGGGGTTACAATGTTAAGCTTGTAATGAGGAGAGTACAGGTTCCAGCCTCCCTCAATACAGTTACTGTTCAGGAATGTTGAACAAGTCCTTCACTCGCAATTCCTCAGTGTCATCGATTGATGCTTGGTCATTAGATTGTGGTGCTTAATGAATGCGTAATTTAGTAATAATAATAGTAGTAATAATGATATATGCCTCAGATTGACATTGATCTTGCATGTGTAATAAATGCTATATATTGTCAATAATTTAAATAATAATAATTTAAAGAGGTCTCTTGGCCAAGTAGGTGTAGTTAGAACAGGGCTTGGGCAGACACACCACACACATGGCAACAATGACCAGTGTTTTATATGGCTGTTGGAATTGTAATTGTGACAATTTATGTAACACCAGTAAAAATACTGACAACAGTCATATGGATAATCGAATCATTTCCAACGTAGAATTAGCCTATAATGCCTTTATTTAACTATTCTTTATTTTATATATAACACTGTAATAATAATAATTATTATTATTATTATAATTATAATATGATTATTATTGATTATAACTTTATTATTTTAATACTGTTGCTATATTGTGATGTTTACCTAATTATTACTGTTTTTCGTTAGAATTACTTCTCACTGTGTCAAATTTCAGAACTACTTGACAAATGTTATATGCATGTTGGGATTGTAATGATAATTGAACATTTATATAGCACCACACAAAATAGCAACTGATGAGACTGTTGTGCTCTCTGTATTAGCCTACATCAAGTTGGAATCGTCTTTCCAAAGTAAATTATACATCTAATAATTAACTATTCTTTATTTGCCTTTATAAGATAGAAAGAACATACATTGTTATTGATTATAATTATAGCTGTACAGCTTTGTTATAATAATAATGAATATTGAATAATAATTATTGCTATTATGCTTTTACCTTATTATTATTGTTTTATTGAATTATATAAAATTATTTTTGGTTGAATGTATATATTACTGCCAAATATTGATCACAAGGATGAAAATAATTGCAAAAATCACGGAAATTATTGTGATCGTATGTGAAAGTTTCTGTCTTTTGATTGTAAATAAAGTTCCCTATATGACTTGGCCTTTGTTTCGACTCTGTAACTAACCTTTGAACTTGGTGAGTTTGAAATCTTCCTCAGTTTATGGTATTACCGTAATACGGTAGTAATATCATCTTGGTTAACCTAAGCCTGTGTGATTCGATTAGGGTTATAGCATAGGCATATGTCCTTAGACTATTAACTGTTGCTCCAGTTTATTCCAATGACTCTTGTCTCAATGCAGTTGATGATATTTCCCTTTGTTTACACGTATATGTGTTTGGACATAACCTACGTCTACATGTACATGTGGGGCGCGGTGGTGTAGGGGTATGTTCGGTGCCTTGCAGCCGGAGGGTTGCGAGTTCGAATCCACCTTAAGCCACCGCGTAAGGGACCCTGGGCAAGTCCTTCACTTTTGCTCATGCGCTTCGGCGTGAAACTCCGATTCAGTGTCCGCTGTAGTCGGGAGCGCCTCTGAGTAGAAATCTTGAAGGGGCGCTATAACAAGTGCTCATACATACATACATACATACATACATGTGTACATACATGCAAACACTTACATACAAACATTTCTCATTGAAGTGACAGAATTTTTACAAAACAGACAGGCTATTATTGACTGCCTAGCACTTTTATGGGCTTCACGGTGGCTCATCAAGATCAAGTCCCATCTGGTACATGGGTTAAAGCCAAAGGCTCCTTGGAGTGGAGTACCTGTAACGTCGATGGGAAGTGCATGGAATGCATGACACAGATATAGATAGACTAGACCCTTACAGTATCTTTTTATGGCTTCATCGCTCTAGAGACTGCAAATTCACCAAAACAGACTCGATGAAAATAAATGAGAAAATTCTCTTCCAGCCTCCAGGCCAGCAAACGTTCCCCTTTGCAGTTTTAGGCCTCCAGATCGCAACTAAATGTTCATCTTTTCCTAAACTTATTTCTTCCGTACGTTGTTTCCTTGTCTTCTCGAATACCCTTCGACTAGACTCGCCCTGGAATTTTGGCTTGCCATGTAGCGAGTCTAGCGACCATTGACTGATGTCTTCAGCATTGTACCATGGCGCTATAGAAGTTATCAGATGATTGTTAATATTACCGCACAAGAACATGTACAAACCGTTCTTTGCTAATAAGCAGGCTTTATCTTGAGTACAAAAAACTAACTGTGCATAATTGCCTATCCACGTGCCATCACATCACATGGTATTCATATTCATAAATCATAAAATCTCGAGTGTCCTGCATGATTGGCTAATGGCCAATTTGTCCCGCGAGCCAATACATTTCCTAGACCTTTAAACAGCTACAGTAAACTATACTGTGTGGAATGAGATTCAGATTTTTATGTGTGGTGTTCAGTGTCGGCGCCAGGATTTCAGGTTGGGGGGAGGCTAAAGCTCCAAAAACCTTCGTTTTTGTCCTCTCCTCCCTGTGATTTGCAGTGATTTCCCACTTTGGGGGGGCTGAGCCGCAGTTATGGGGGCTTAGCCCCCACCCCAGCCCCTCTGGCGCCGCCCATGGTGGTGTTACTACAGCTGCTCTGTCTCCTCTCTTTTATCTGAACCTCTCTGGCAACCGGACTCGAACCTCTTTCTGACTACCCTCTGACTCAACACAGCTGTACTCGTGAATAAGCCGGTGCCCTGCGCTTAGCTTTAGATTTCGTAGATTTCGTTTATTATTAAGATACAAAGTTGACATACCGCAACCTGTTTACATGAGATAATGAAAGTAATGAAATTAAAAACTATAAGTTTATGCCTATAGTCAGGATTGAGAGTTAAAACTTAACATCCCGAATGGTACGATATAGAACCCTAGAGATGAAATTGTGGTCATCTTTTTTGGGAGTTCATATTCATGAGGTCTAGGGCGCAGAGCATAAGGCCTACAAACGGTCGGAGGAAAGAGGCCTCTAAGCACATGTTGTGAGTTCCGGTTGACCGCAAGCAGGAGTTTGACATCTGCTTCTTCCATCATTCGGTCTAAATCCTGTTGTTGAGGAGGAAGGTAGCCCAGTCGTTTGGCCCTTTGCAGGAAACGTTGGAGTTTTAGTCGGTCACTTGCGGTGGTGAATCCCCACCAAGCAGGGGAGGCATAGAGAAGGCGAGAGATGGTAGTTGTGAAGCGTGCGTGGCGCCCTCTAGCGACTGCACGTACTGTTGGGGAATCGTACTGACAAAGGATCTACCAATAGGTCTCGAGTTCAAATCCGAGGAAAGGCCATAGAGAGCAGGATTAGCTCTTGATTCCATTGAAGGCGCTACCGAAGTCCAGTTATCGCTCGTTTTATGAGGCGCACTCATAAATAACCTATTTTCAAGTTCTGAATGCGTGTTACCAGGGTTCTTTGTAATTAACCAGGGATTGCCCAGAGTGGTGTCCGGAATGACTCGGTCTGAGTCCATGGAATTTACAATCCCACCGGGGTTCTCATTTCCCTCAACAGTTTGGTCTCTTCCAAGGCGATCAAATATTTCCGCCATTCTCTCTTCATTATAATCATTTCGTTTTGTTTGTTCTTCTAGGAATCGGCCCAGGAGATTATCTAAACCTTTCTGGCGATACAGAAGTTCTTTCAGCAACTCATCAGGATTATTAGCAGGATGAGAAATTTGTGATCGGTCGCTTTCTTCACTCTCGAGACTATTTCTTGTTTCCATAGTTATATTGTCATCTTCATGAACTGATGAAGACTCAGCCATTGTAAAAATTTCGTCTTTATTTATTGTATTTGATTGACGCTGCAAGGTGTTTTCTTGCAAATTAAACAAATGAAACTGCTTGAAATTCTTACAGTCAAAATTAGTTAAAAACTAGAATTATTCCTTTAGAAACGAGTAATACAATTAAACGACGCACAGCGATTAAAGTTATCGAATTATCGCTGGAAAATCTAATACTCGTGTGTCCTATCGTATCTGTATCTTAATTGTTCAACGTTTTACTTTAACAAATTAACATTTAAAGTACGATCACGTGTTAAGAAATCTGGAGATCAGTATGATACTAGAGATAGGAAAACTTGTACTCCCTGAATTACAAACTGATAACTTCCCACAGGCCAAGGCCTTTTCCTGATCATCGAACAGTAATCAACTGTTGAAATTTTCCACTGTATAGTAAGTCCACCCAGGGACATCGACACCGAAACAAGAAAAGGAAAATGCTTCAATTCGATACCAAAACTCCACGGAAAATCACCAAACTTGCACCGGAGGTACCGGACCAAATTCCCCGTAAAAGTTATCGAAGTAAACCGCCTCCAAATCAAAATACAACCCTCAAAAGACTTCAGGCACAAAACCCTTAACAACCTGAATCCGCCATCTTAAACTTCCAACTGCGCAGAAAAACAGCGTGCCTTGTCAGGGGTCCACACGCACGGCGGCGAGATCTCGGCGACGAGATCTCGGCAACCAACCAGGACTCATGTAAGAATTAATTCGAGCGGTAAGCGTTCGACTCAACTTATTCCAACCAATCCCCAGGGTGGTTCTATCTGTAGCTATTAATAGTTAGGCTGTAGGCCAGTTCAGGAGGAATAGACTAAAAACTTTAGAGTAAATAACTCTGGCGAATTTCACGTTCGCCACACCCTCACCCACCTAGCTTAAATTTTTACCCAGGGGTGAAAATTTGTTACTGAACTAAGCAAGTGATCTCCAGGTTTTATGGTTAAATCGGTATTAAACAATCGACGAACCATTATTTACGAAGTCCAACCCTTAAGTGCTCGATGCTGTACCATTTACAGCGGTCTTTAAAGATAAGGTGAACATTTCCGAAAATACCAAATCACGAACGTAAACTGAACGAATTAAACAGCTTCAGCTGTTATCAGGCTTCTCCTATGAGATCAACATATTTGGTTGTTTACAAATCAAACACTCGTAAGTTATGCATAATATAACTGTTAAAACCGAAACAGGTGAAACATTTCCTTGTTTCGTAACACATTCACAGAAGGAACGGCCAAAACCATGGAGCCTTTTTCACAGCGAAGAGGGAGGTCACCATTACCAGAACTCTCCATTGACTAGGAGTCGCTTGCTCGTTCTCCGAGTGCAAGCTCTGGAGAAACTCCTCCTCAGACACTGCGGGGTCTAGTGCGAGGAATTTAGGGATTATTTCCATCAGCAGCACCCATGTGTCAAAATTCCACCATGGCGTCTCTTCCCATGGCCTCAACCCATGGCTGAATCCCAGGCTACCACTCAGGTCGGGTATGATCATACGCGGTTGTTCCTCGGCCCACCGGGACAAGGTTTCCCGCAGAGTGGGGAGACCTGCAAGCGTTTGTACCGTGGCAAGCGCTACTCCAAAGACGTCTAAGTATCTATAGACAGTAGGATTGCAGTCAGCTATGGCACGCACATCATCCTCGGTGAGAGATAACCGTCCCAGATCGTATAGGGTCTTGAGAGCCATCCAAGCCATCCCTTTTATTTTCAACGGGGACGGGTTCCCCGGGCACTCTACCTCTCCAGGGAGGGAGCGAATCATTAGGAGTGAGGACGGGTTAATCGGAGGGTAATCAGCAGCGTCTGAAATGCTTCCTAAGGATGATGAGTCGCAGGCATTACTGGGGCCAGCCACCGGAGATCTTTCCCTCCGACCCTCCAACTTCACGCCCCGATAGACCACTAGCCGGGAATCTGACATCCGGGAAGAATCACCAGAGGAGATCACTATGGGCGCTTCCATTCGGGCCTTCTCCATCTCAGCAAAATAAAAGTTCTGAGCCACAGTCAAAGACTCTCTATCGCTGGAATCTGAAATGCATCAAAATTAACCCTTATGTAATTGAATAATCAGCAAAACGGAAAACAATTCTTAACTAAATCATTTACAAGAGGCCGGGTTAGCGATACCGCAGAGGCTTTCGGACGAGGCGCTTAGGCCTTCCGTCCGAGAATGTTTCTCGATGCGTCGTACCGAAATCAGCAATGGGTGTAGAGGGCCCATTATCTCCCAACTCATCTAATTCGTTCCGGGGTTCCTCGCAATCCCAATCCGGTAGGGGTTCGAACTCCTCTGGAGGTGGCCTTTCCTCCGAATCCCGTGGCATCTCCCCTTCACACAACTTAAGCTTGTCTATATAAACCAGCATGGGCTGTGAACGGGCAGACTTCCGGATCTTGTACAGTACTGAATTGACCTGTTCCACTACCTCGTAGGGTCCGGTGTAAAACTTAGCCCACTTATCCTTAAGGCCAGGGCGTCTCCTCGGGTAAAAATACCATACTCGGGAACCTATAGGAAACGAGGTCGGTTTTACCCGCAGATCATATCTAAACGCTCGGCTGGTGGCTTGGCGCTGCATGAATTTTCTGGCTACCCCAAAGTTATCCTGCATCTTAATCATTTGAGAGGCCACAAAATCATCAGTAGTAGACAACAAATTTGCAACAGAGATATCGCCTAAAACAAGATCGAGCGGAAGACAAAGCTCTCTGGAAAGAAAAAGACGATTTGGAGTAAATCCGGTGCTTTCGCTTTCGCTGGCTCTGTAGGCGGCCAAGACGTAGGGAAGATGCAAATCCCAATCTTTTTGATTCTGGGCAACGTTCTGGATCTGGGTCCGGACAACCACTTTAGCAAGCATGGCGGTTTTAAGTCGAACCTTTGGATGACTGGCCACTTCACGATAGTCTGCCAGATTGTCATCACAAAATCTGGATGCTCCGTCATTTTTCCTCACCATCACAACATTGCTAGTCCAAGCAGATGACGAAGGCTCGATTATCCGTTGGTGTAACATGCTTTCAACCTGTTCATCAATGACCGGCAATAATGTGAGCGGTTGACGACGCAATGCTTGTCGGACTGGGGATTCATTTCCAGTTTCTATCTCGTGTTGTATCACGTCTGTAAAACCAAGATCCCATTCATTCATCGAAAACGCCTTCTGATTATTCAGAATAATCTCCCGTAATTTGTCCTGTACTCCAGCTGGAACATCGTCGGCAATGTCTGACCATAATGGCGAAAGAACAGAGTTTATTTCTTCTTGAGTTGGTTTACCTTGACCTTCCACGACGTTTGCGCAAGCAGCTGCGACTTCGGTTGTGTCATCCATTACTGTTACTTCTTCTGCCATACATTGAGTACCCTTCTTTAGCCTGATTTCTTTACTGGTCGGATTCATCACACGAACTGGTAAGTCGACGATTCTTCCTGGCAATAAAGTACCTGAAATTACCAATCCGGAGCTCAACACCTGAGGCTGGGTAGCCCATTGACTATCAGACGAACGCAGATGAGAGACAACTGCGTAAGTGTTAATGTCCAGTTCGCTTAGTGGAGGTACTTTCACATCTTGGGCGACAACTATTCTTCTGCAATTTCCTTGTCGTTTTCTTGTGCATATGGAAAAAGTACGATTCTGTATCTTAACCCATCGTTCACCAAAGTTCCAGAGGGCATGTTGAGTCTCCAACCATTCGAGTCCCAAAATTAATTCGGATATTTGCTCGGTGATTAGGCAATTAACTCCAAAGGAATAACCGTCTATTTCACAGTTAAGGCTAGCCTCGCCCAAGACGCGGATAGCTGTACCGTTCGCTGCACGAAGAGTCTGACTAGAGGAACGGATGTCCTCCCTTCTAACGAAAGAAGCAGGAGCCAGAGTAAGCTCCGAACCAGTATCGAGCAAAGCGAATGTAGATTTACCATTCACCTTGAGTGATAGGTAAGCGTTATTGCTTCCCATCACGTGTCGAAGAGCGTTCGGTTCTTGATCATGTAAACCCTCAGCATCACACGGTTGTTCCCTCTGTTTCGATGGACAGACCCTGGCAAAATGTCCGGGTTGACCACACTCGAAGCAAAGTTGAGACGGTCGAGGCATATTCTGTCGCTGGTTTCTAAATCGGTTGTTGGTCCCATTCCGATTCCACTGGTTTCTCCATTGGACAGGCTGATCTGGTCTCACAAAGTTCTGATTCGGTAGAGGTCGCATGGTAAAATTAGGTCCACTGTTCAGACGATTCTCTAATTGCTCTAACCTCTGTTTCTGGGGCTCCAGCTCTTCTTTCAACTCCTCCTTCAGAAGCTTACGAACCAGGTCAAAGGGAAAGTCATTTTCTTTGACTGCTTTAATCCTTCCCGGTCGACGATCTGAGTGTTCTGCTTCTTCTCTTTCTGCTTTTCTGTACCCTTCTAATCTCAAAGCCAGTTTATAAGCAGAATCTAACGTTTCTGGTTCCCGTTCACGCAGTTTCAACGCTAATTCCTTATCTCGTAGAGCGTCAAGAAATGAACGAATGGCTATCGTTTCACTATGAGTCGACGTAGGCCCAGGATAAGCAAGAATCATAAGCCTCCTTATGTCTTGTGCCAGCGATCCTAGATCTTCACCGTCCTTCTGGCGACGAGTATTCAATTGAGTTTGATACAACGACGCTTGATCAGAACTTCCATAGCGTAAGCGAAGCTTATTTACCAAGTCAGACCATGTAGTAACTGTGTTCGAGTCAAACTCCCAGAGAAGTTGCGATGCAGGCTCAGACAAAGCACAGGTAAGCTGGTTTAATTTCTCATCATCTGACCATCCATTGTTCCTGGAACAAACTTCAAATTTCCGAAGAAAGGCGTCCACAGAAGTTTTTCCATTGTAGGTACCCATCTTAATGTATTGACGAGGCCTTTCTGCATGTACACTAGACGGAGAGATATTGGTTTTCCCTTCAGATGTAGGTGGAACCTTGCGATTAACTGTTTCAGCAGCGATTGTCTCAGCTTTAGGTTTTGCAGGGACAAATTCTGTAACTACTGAATTCGACGCATTAGAGTTCATCTCATTCTGTCTAATTTCTTTAGCATCCGAGAGTTTATCGCTTTCTTTGGTTATGTACTTATCATTTAATTCATTTGTTTCGGCTATTCGACGTGGATACAACCAAGGTTCAGCATGCAAGAACTCATTGGTGTTCCGAGGTAATCTATTTGTTTCGGCTATTTCTGTATTGATAGTCGAAGAAATGAAATAGTTACCTGGAGCAGATGTCACTGATATGGGTTCCTTTACCCTCTCATGGACAACTGACGACAAGCATGGCTGACTCTGTCCTGAAGCTCTTGCAGACATGGATGGAGTAGAATATATCACTGAAGTATTTTCGAATTTATTTCGATTCAATTCGAAGGAATGAAGAGTATTTGGAAGATATACATCAGCAGATTGATTCAAATGCAATCCAGCAGATTCATCATGTTTCATATGGAAGCCTGAAGAAGCAATCTTTGATGACAAGTCTTCTTTTCGTATTGGAAAACTGAATTTGCCTGCCAAAGTGGTTGCCCAACGATCTTCAGTTATGAAAAGATCGGGATCTGTATATCTGCCTTCCGATGCGATGATTGGCCAATGACCCAAAGGTTTTTCGACCTTTTGCATCGGTAGACTTTTCCAATCCCTCGAATTTTGATTAACTCCTGCAACTGAAAACTCCAGATTAGAACATGATCGTACATTAGATTGATCTAACATTCTAGAATTAGAAGTTAGTTTAGATTCTAATCTATCTCGTTTACTAGGTGCATTTCTAAATGTCACCTCTTCATCTGAAGGATAATCCCATGGATCTAAGCTCGGATAATCAAGACCATAAACTCCTCCTGCTTCTTGTTCATTTCTTCTATATATGACCCTCTTAGGTCTAACTCCTGTTCCTTCAAAATGTCTTCTTTCGTCCTCAAAAAGCCTTCTCTCTTCCTCCAAGATTCTTCTCTCTTCCTCCAAGACCTTTCTCGTTTTATCAGGGACCTCATATCCTTTATTATTCAGTACCCCACTTCTGGTACCAATTGAAGCGTGCGTGGCGCCCTCTAGCGACTGCACGTACTGTTGGGGAATCGTACTGACAAAGGATCTACCAATAGGTCTCGAGTTCAAATCCGAGGAAAGGCCATAGAGAGCAGGATTAGCTCTTGATTCCATTGAAGGCGCTACCGAAGTCCAGTTATCGCTCGTTTTATGAGGCGCACTCATAAATAACCTATTTTCAAGTTCTGAATGCGTGTTACCAGGGTTCTTTGTAATTAACCAGGGATTGCCCAGAGTGGTGTCCGGAATGACTCGGTCTGAGTCCATGGAATTTACAATCCCACCGGGGTTCTCATTTCCCTCAACAGTTTGGTCTCTTCCAAGGCGATCAAATATTTCCGCCATTCTCTCTTCATTATAATCATTTCGTTTTGTTTGTTCTTCTAGGAATCGGCCCAGGAGATTATCTAAACCTTTCTGGCGATACAGAAGTTCTTTCAGCAACTCATCAGGATTATTAGCAGGATGAGAAATTTGTGATCGGTCGCTTTCTTCACTCTCGAGACTATTTCTTGTTTCCATAGTTATATTGTCATCTTCATGAACTGATGAAGACTCAGCCATTGTAAAAATTTCGTCTTTATTTATTGTATTTGATTGACGCTGCAAGGTGTTTTCTTGCAAATTAAACAAATGAAACTGCTTGAAATTCTTACAGTCAAAATTAGTTAAAAACTAGAATTATTCCTTTAGAAACGAGTAATACAATTAAACGACGCACAGCGATTAAAGTTATCGAATTATCGCTGGAAAATCTAATACTCGTGTGTCCTATCGTATCTGTATCTTAATTGTTCAACGTTTTACTTTAACAAATTAACATTTAAAGTACGATCACGTGTTAAGAAATCTGGAGATCAGTATGATACTAGAGATAGGAAAACTTGTACTCCCTGAATTACAAACTGATAACTTCCCACAGGCCAAGGCCTTTTCCTGATCATCGAACAGTAATCAACTGTTGAAATTTTCCACTGTATAGTAAGTCCACCCAGGGACATCGACACCGAAACAAGAAAAGGAAAATGCTTCAATTCGATACCAAAACTCCACGGAAAATCACCAAACTTGCACCGGAGGTACCGGACCAAATTCCCCGTAAAAGTTATCGAAGTAAACCGCCTCCAAATCAAAATACAACCCTCAAAAGATCAAAAGACTTCAGGCACAAAACCCTTAACAACCTGAATCCGCCATCTTAAACTTCCAACTGCGCAGAAAAACAGCGTGCCTTGTCAGGGGTCCACACGCACGGCGGCGAGATCTCGGCGACGAGATCTCGGCAACCAACCAGGACTCATGTAAGAATTAATTCGAGCGGTAAGCGTTCGACTCAACTTATTCCAACCAATCCCCAGGGTGGTTCTATCTGTAGCTATTAATAGTTAGGCTGTAGGCCAGTTCAGGAGGAATAGACTAAAAACTTTAGAGTAAATAACTCTGGCGAATTTCACGTTCGCCACAGTTGCACGTGCAACTTCATGGAGCGCTGTCGGATGGAGACCGTGTGCCCTGAGGACTCTGAGAGCGTGGAGCGAACCAGAACATGCACTTAGGATCCTGTTGACATGGGAAGAAGCACTAAGATCGTTTGCAATTGTCACTCCGAGCATGAGCATTGACGTTACTCTCACGATTCCTAAGGTAGGTGGCCTCTTTCAAGAGGCGCTTTAGAAATTTTGAGTTTACAATTACGATTACGAATGCATTTTGATTAGGTCAGTCACGGTCAATGTCAAGGACGTATTATACACAGATTCCTTGGATCAGTGTGAGCAGATGCCTTACATTGGTCCCTTTTGCTACCTCACGCAATGCGATTTATACGTTCTTCCGGGTGCCGCCTCAGTGCATCAGAATCCAGAAGGCAATGCTGGGTGCATAGGACAAAGACGAATATTTCATATAGATACTACACGTTCTTTAGTAACTTCGGTTACTGTCTGTTGCCATCTAGTAATTGAATAAGCGTAATGTATCTATAATGACACAACGAAGTAAAGGATCCACATCCGCGTTCGATTTCTAAAACAGAATATATGCTAGACAACATGCTATCATGTTTAGCACATTTCGAACGTCATCGAAACAGTCGCACCGCTGCGTGCTAGGTGCTAAGCCTCATCATTACGTCATCAAGTGAGGAATCCGAATAAATTCATAAGCTGCGTTAATACAATTTTCGCTTGGTGATGAGATGATGCGTGAGAACAGTGGATACTCCGATTGCTTAAAACAATTAAAAATCGTAAAATCCTATGAAATTATGTATTAATAACTTTGACCGATCAAACACTTGACTGATTCACCATGGAGGCCTTTGAATCCGAAGCAATCGCAAACGTAGAAGACGACTTACGACCTGTGAGAGTCGAGGGGTGGATGAAAGTGTTGGGTGAGTGGGGCAACATTAGTGCATTTAAATACAGGGAAAACAAAGAACTTATGTAGCGCACGTTCGGGTATATCGAATGGCTTTTATGGCGCAGAAATGAGTAGGGGATTCGTCGCTAGGGCAAGAGCGGTCTGCCTATTCAGTGGTGGAATTTTACTCGTCGCTTTGACGGCACAGGTGTAATTTAGCTGTCAACACTTGGCATTGGTCGTTTTGTCATTCGGTCTGACGCATGACGATAGAGAGCGTCTCAAGAAAAGTTTAGTCAGTCGACACTTTAAACCATCCGGGAGAGGGTACAGCAGCAGCCAGTACTACTGTTACATTAAGAGCCGGATATACAGCTCTATTAGTGGTTGTTGGCTTTTTGACTGGTAAGTGAAGATATAGATAACTGTTTTAAGAAATGGAATGTTGAAAGTTTGAGGTTTAGACGAGTTGATACTCAGTAGTTATGTGTGTATGAGTTGACTTATGGGTGGGTGAATAAGTGTAGGTGTTTGATATGGTAGGATAACTGTGTGGATATTTTGAGTGGATAGTTGGATTTGGTTTTTGTATAGATGGTGGGGTGAGTATGTGAGTGTGTGGATGGTGAGATACATGAGTGGATGGATGGATTGACTGGATTCATCCACCCATTCAATTGATCTTTTTGATCAATTTAGGGGTATGTTTGAGAATAAGGCCAATCCTAACTCATTGAATAACTGATAGATGAGTTAGGAAATTCTTGATTGGTTAGAGTGATTGATAAATTCGATATATTGACTGTTGATTGGCTAGATCAGTGCTTTCCAATCTTTTTTGGCTACAGAACCTTTTGTTCTTAATATTTTTTTAAACCCCAACCCATACAAAACATATTCTGGTATAATGTTTTTAAATCATGATTGGAGTATACAGTTTTAATTGATAACAATTAGATTATAAATAATTTTAAATGTAATTTTCCCCTGTGGTTAAAGTGGTTTGTGTGAGCAGTGGGAACTCCACAAAGAACAGTTTTATTGGAACACTTGCTTTGCCAGGGTTCCATTGCAATGTGAACAGTGGGAATGCAAGCAAAGAATTTTGAGAGCAGTGGGAATGCCATTCCCATGCGTTCCGACCCACTTTAAACACTGAAATACATAACCTCCGTCTTGACCTTGGAATCTGATTTATACAACAACGCATCCAAACAACACTTATCCAATTTCCTCGTGGAACCCTTGTCTTCCCCTCGCAGAAACCTAGGGTTCCACGTAACCCACTTTGGGAAACACTTGGCTAAATTATCATTTTAATTGTAAAGTTGTATATAATGCATATTGGTATGACTTAAAGTGACTTGGATCTCACAGCGCAAAAGGGAAAATGAAGATTTAAAAATATACAGCCAACCATTTTTTAAACCCAGTTGCCACCAGTTGACCATTATGCTAATGAAGAACAGGTGAGCCAACTAAAATGTGCATGCATAAAATATGTGTTTAGAAGTTATGTAAATGCGCAGTTATAGTTAAATAGGCCAACGTTGAAAACATTAATATGCTTGAATAGTGAATGAATATTTTGAGATTTGCGTGTCAGGCGTCTATTGCTGAATCAGAGGCTTAAGTTTGAATAGCCCTGAATTAGTTGGTTGCTTACAAAAGGTGCCCAGCGTTTAATATTACACAACAGCATTTCACATTAGATCACATTAGGTTATATTTGAGTTGAGTCCAGATGTAGTGGAAATGTGAATTTTTCATTGATCTTCTCAACACTGTGTAAGTTTATTTTATTTCTTTATTTAAAGCTTTTATTGCACACACAAAGCATGACTTCAGTAATTCTGAATCTGATTCAGTACTTAGGATATATAACTTCTGATTTAGTGCTCTGATTGTGTGCTGTGAGTGAGTACTGTGAATTAGTGCTCTGATTGAGTATATGCTGATTGAGTACACTGATTGATACTCTTATCGAGTACTATGATCAATTAATGTGATCAAGTACTCTGATTAAATACTCTGATCAAATACCTCGATCGAGTACTCGGATTGAGTTCTCTGACTGAGTACTCTGATCGAGTAACATGATTGAGTACGGTGCTCTGATTGAGTACACTGATTGAGTACTCTGATTGAGTATCATGAGTGAGCACTATGATTGAGTACCTTGACTGAGTACTCTAATTGAGTGAGCACTGTGATTATGTACTTATTACTGACTGAGTACTCTGAGTAATTTGAATGCATCCAGTGACTGAGTACCATGATTGAGGAGTACTATTTGTACTCTGATTGTTTACTCTGAATGAGTACTCTGAATGAGTACTTCAACTGAATACTCTCAGTGAGTACTGTGAGTACTCTTAACTTCTTAAGTGATTACTCTAGGTGAGCACCGAGGTTAAGAACTCTGAATACTTTTAATGTTACGGATTATAGCCATACGTCAATGATTATAGCTATTAAATGACTAAGAAATGTTTTTTTCAACTGTGAGATTTTAATCTGCACTTAATGAACTGTCTTCATTGTCGTCATCATCATCGTCATCATCATCGTCATCATCATCATCAGTCATCGTTCTCTTCATCATCGTCAACACTACAATCATCAATCACTGACGTCATAATCGTCATATAATGTTGAGTAATCTTGTGGCCTCTTGTATTTATGTATGTGTCTGGATATTTATAAAACACCAGTTGAGTGCCTGTCTGCTGTATTTATCAATGTATCTGATCAGAACATTTATATAGTGCCTCTAAAGTGCGCCGTCATGTGTCAACTGTATACGCACTTCATTACGAGAGCATTCCTTTCAAGAAAGTGTCCCACTGTAGAGCTTGATGTCTGTCAGAAACACTTGTGGGCCACTCGTCTTGAGACGTCTATTTGCTCTGAGCTGTTTGTCTCTATATATCTGCGTCTCCATGGCTGGTTGTCTAGTTTCTGCGTCTTCATGTCTGTTTGTCTCTGTCTGTGTGTCTCTGTGGCTGTTTGTCTGTGTCTCTGTATCTCCGTGGCTGTTTGTATTTGTGTCTCTACGGCCGTTTGTCTCTCTCTGTTTGTCTCTGTCTGTGTGGCTGTTTGTCTGTGTCTCTGTATCTCCGTGGCTGTTTGTATTTGTGTCTCTACGGCCGTTTGTCTCTCTCTGTTTGTCTCTGTCTGTGTGGCTGTTTGTCTGTGTCTCTGTATCTCCGTGGCTGTTTGTGTCTGTGTCTCCACGGCCGTTTGTCTCTCTCTGTTTGTCTCTGTCTCTGTGTCTCTGTGGCTGTTACCAGTTCCTGATGCTCACCGATTATGTGTTGTTAATGTCTGTCTTATCTGATCTCGACGTGGCGTTGACGGTTTATTTGTCTGTGTGGTCTGTGGTTTTTTAAGGAGCGACGATGTGTAAACTTCAGTGGTGTTCTTTTGAGTAATGACAACATTCGGTCTGTAGTTGCTTGGTATTACTGGAGTCTTTCTTGGTGAAGGTTAGAATTGGGGTGAATTCAAGAGCCAACCGGTTTCGTCCCAACTGTTCTTCTATGGGAATTTTTATATTGTGTATATGTGAGTGTTTGTTTCAGGTTGGGACTCTTAGAGTCTTAGTTTTTATACTTTTATAAAACAATGGACTCCAGAGGCCAATATTTATTAAGATAGTTATAATATGAATGAACTGAACTAGATATTACCTCTGTTTATCTAGCAACGGACTGTATATATGTGGTCCTATAACCAGACGGGCTCTGGTCCCTTCTGAGTTCGCTTTTGTGACCAATAGAATATTTGAACATTTTTAGTACGGTGATATGTTTCTTTTTTGTTTGATATTGCTAATATTTAGACAATAAATTGATTGTTAGGGTTATTATTCCCCAGCATTGGGAGGGGGTTTAGGGTAATGGTAACACTGTGTCACGAAGAGCAGAAGATCAGCACGGATGTGGGATCACTTCCCGCTACCCTCCCGAATGTCGACAGCCTTTCATTCGCCAGATGGCGTTGGTAAAACGAGCAGTAGGACATGATAGGGTGTCTCGCATGGCTGCCACACAGTTAAATTCAACTCCTGTAATAACTTATGATCATCCGGTCATATACTATGAAATGGTATGAATTGTAATCATACTGTGTGTGTGTATGTGTCAGTTTGAAATTATAAACGAAGGTTATTATTATTATTAATTTTATTCCTCAGTCTTATAATTATTCAGTGAAGTTATCTGATTGTCTTTCTGTGGTCACAACTAAGACTGGAATCAATTCTTGGTGAAGGAGTTTTTTCGGTTGTTTGATTTTGGAACTCTCTATATTATTTCGTTCTGAACCTTAAAGCTTGACCTTTTCAAATTCTTTATCCAGCTGATCTTCTGGATACTGTCCTAAATAAGGTGTGGTTTTGGTGTGCCATAGGTTGATGTCATTAGACAGGGGCTGTTAGAAGTTACTTAATGACATTGCATGCTGTGCTTTGTCATTTAATACGGACCTGATCGACCTGGTCTTTGGCCCAAGTCATCCTGTTTGGCCAGTCCTTGTATGTGGTCGCCCTCACCTGTGGTTTATGTCATCTTTACCCTAAGTCCTGTTTGGCCAGGTCTTCATCTCTGGTGAAAGTCCACATCTTTGTGCAAGTCATCTCTACCACAGGTAAATTTTAACCCACTTCATCTTTAGCCCAAGTGTCTTTGGCTAAGTCATCTTTGGCCTAGTTCACTGCTGTGATCCAGTCATGTCTTCAGCTATGATCTCATCTTTAGCCTGAGTCATCTGTAACCTGAGTCATTTAAAAAAAGTTGCCTGTAACCAGTTAATTTTTAACCCATCATCTTTAACACATTTCATCTATAACATAAGTCATCTGTAACCCCAACTTATTATTGTCTCCAGTCATCTTAGCCCAAGTCATCTTTCACCAAACTATCTTTGATCCATGTTGGTGATGGACATAGGCGCAACCACCCTATGGGACCCGTGGGACGCGTCCCCCCCAACTTTCGAACAGGTTGGGACGGCCGTGGACGCGTCCCCCCAACTTTCGAACAGGTTGGGACGGTCCCCTCCAACTTTTGAAAATTGTGAGGCAAACAAGAGCCCAAAATGCACTCCATTTGGTATCAAATGCTCAAAATTGCGTCGGCTTCTGGGGCTCCGCCCCAGACCCCGATTGGGGGGGACTTACGACGCTTCCCATAGTCGTTAGGAGCTTCTTGCCTTCTGCAATCTCTCCCCTCTGTACCATTAATGCCAGTATACTACAAGGCTCTGGCCTTGGACCTACTGATTTTGTCATAGCCATTTCTAGCCTTAAATCTAAATACAGTAGAAACCGTCTCCCTCCTCTCATCCCTGGCATCGAGCGGGTCCAGGAGATGGTTATTTTGGGCGTCACTATCTCTGATCGGATTGGCTTTGGGGCACACATGGACAAAATATGCTGCAAACCCCGAAAATCCATGTTCGCGCTACGTGTTTTGGTCGCCCACGGTCACCACGGTGAACGTCTCTTTGACATTGTTAGAGCTACTATCCTCGCACGGCTACGTACGTTATGCCTCCTCTGTTTGGTGGGGATTTGCCACAGTGCCACTGTAGGGGAACATAAACGCCTTAACGGTATTCTGAGAAAAATGACCCGTCCAGGCTTCCTCCCTGCCGATGTTCCTAGCTTTGACAAACACGTACTGTTCTAGAGCTTATTCTACTCTTTTCCGTTCAATTCCCTTAAACCCTTGTCACTTCCAGTTTACAAGTATAATAGTGCAGAGGCCGACTTATGGCGAGCGCGGTAGCGCAAAATTAAAGGGTCACGATGCATATGGTGACGGTCACCATATAAGCTCGCGTAGCCTACCACGCTTGCCATAAATCACCTCTGCACTGGTTACTTGTATGACTGCCCTGGCTATGCCCTGGTAACAAAAAGTGTCTGGCGCCGCCACTGTTGCCACTGTAGGGGAACATAAACGCCTTAACGGTATTCTGAGAAAAATGACCCGTCCAGGCTTCCTCCCTGCCGATGTTCCTAGCTTTGACAAACACGTACTGCTCTAGAGCTTATTCTACTCTTTTCCGTGCAATTCCCTTAAAACCTTGTCACTTCCAGTTTATTAATATAATAAAGTCATATTTTTTCACAGAGCTAGATGGATTAGGTACTTTTATATCGAAATCATCGGTGAAAAATTTGAGGTAAATAAAAGCCCAAAATGTACTACATTTGGCATCAAATGCTCAAAATTGCGTCGGCTTCTGGGGCTCCGCCCCAGACCCCGATGGGAGAGCTTACGACGCTCCCCATACCCCTAGTCGTTAGGGGCTTCTTGCCTTCGGCAATCGCAGCTTCGCGCCTTCGGCGCTCGCAATTCCCCCTACCCCACTCACACATTCTAGTAGGTCCCCCCAACTTCTGGACCGTGGTTGCGCCCCTGGTGATGGAGTATTTGTTAAGTGCAAATGTTTGTGTTACATTAATATATAGCTAGTTACTTGCTTACTTATTTTCTTTTGCTTGACCATTGTTAACTCTGGCCATCTTAACCGAAGTCATTTCTAACCGCAGTCTGTTTTTTTTGGCTTGAGTCAGCTTTAACCAGAGTCATCTTTATCGAAAGTCATCTCTGGCCCAAGTCCTCATTTTCTACCCGAGTCCTTGCCTCGACCCAGAGGGTTTGGACGGCATCTGTGGCCGAGAATAGGGATGATCCAGTATTCGACCTGGAAGTACACATAGGGAAACCTCGGGTCTAGATGATCAGCAACCTACTTATCCAAATGCTATTCATTGCTGTTGAAATCATCTGCAGCAGCGTCAGCATCTTTATCATCCATCGTCATCACCAGCAACAGCTGCAGCTTCCAACAGCTATGTAGGTCTGCATACCTGGCTGCTCTCTATGCACATACCTGTGTGTTGGTTGCCTATGTGATGGTCTGTCTGCCTACCTGCCAGTCTGCTTTGTCTCTATATATCTTTATTATCATTGTCTATCTGCCAGTGATGAGTAAATAATTAATTAGAAACTAATTAATCAGCTAATTAATTAGTTTGCTAGCTAATTCTAATTCTAATTAATTAGTAACCACAATTTTGCTCATTCTAATTCTATTTCTAATTAAAAGTTGTCTAATTCTAATTAAAATCTCAAAATTAGCTTCATTATTACCATGCCCACATATTTCCTTAGCTGTTGCTTATGTTTTGCTGGATGCTTTCATTGTAACTAATGAACATCAACTAATATTTTGAGTTTTTAAGTTTTTTTAAAAATCTTTGGAAGAAGAATTGCTTTTAGTTATGACATGTTTTTATGAAAACTTTCAGTACATTAACGAATCGATCAGTAGAATTAACATAAACGAATCCATCAGTAAAGTTAAATTAATTGCATGCTTTAGCAATAACATTCTTAGCTTCTAGTAACAAAATAATGAGATTTCTCAGTTTTCCTTCCAGCTACGGAATCATGTTGTTCCTGCAACATGAGCATCAATGGGTCAAGCATTTTATTGGTGTTGCAGGATTTGTTACAAATGAGTAAAGTAGTAGGCTTAAACTTAATACTTTAGAACTTTTGATGGTTCCAAAGTGCAACTCCGATCTATTATAAATAAAACATTTGCAGCAGTAATAAGAAGAAATTGGATGAAGACCATTGAAATGTGAGCGTCGTCATAATTTGAAAAATTTGTCTGATAGATTGAACGCCAAACTGGTAGAATAATTTGTTTGTGTTGTTTTATATTCTGACATCAGCAGCTAATTGTAATTAATTAGTTCTCCTAAAATCCTAATTTTAATTATGAAATTCCAACTAATGCTAAGTCTAATTAATTAGTTACAAAATCTTAATTACCTATCACTGCTGTCTGCCTTTCTGTAAGTCTTCTTGCCAGTCTGTCTGCCTGCCAGTTTCTCTATCTGCTTTGTTTGTGTCTGTCTGTCTAAATCTGTGCCTCTGCAGGCTGTTGTATCTACAGTACTTCTTGTTTGGTCTGTATGTATGTCTGCATGTATATCTGTGTCTCTCTGCCCACTAAGATTTCCCCTTCCTCTGGCAAGCCGTGTTACTATGTTCCTGTGTATCTGCTTGTATGTTTCTCTGTGTGTGTCCGTCTCTCTGTCTTGTTGTTTGTCTTCCTACCTCTCTGTTTGTCTGGGTGTTCTTCCTATGTTGTTGTGTTCTGGTGAAGTCATTGTTCAACCTTCACCAGACCTGTGTATGTCAATTTGTAAATTACTTCCTAGGTACCTTAGGCAGCCGAGTGGGAGTGTTGGGTGGAATGGGAGTGTTGGGTGGAATGGGGTGTTGGGTGGGATGGGGTGCATCCAGGGAGTGGGGCGAGGTAGAGAACGAATTGAAGACCAATAGAAACAATGGAAGCCAAGCAGCAGCCCACTCTTAAAGCTTCCTCTCCATCTCTATCCTATATATATATATAATTATATATATATATATATATATATATAATTATATATATATATATATATATATATATGTGTGTGTGTGTGTGTTTGTACAATAGATATAATGTATACTGTGGGCTCGCGCGTGTACATGCGGCTGTGTCTGCCAGGAGCATAAGTCATTAACAGTTAAGGGGAGGGGGCATGGGCCCCTTAAGAAGAAAGCATCCCTAAGTAAACAAGGGCTTGGCCCTTGACCTAAGTGAAGGCCATGCCCTCTGCCACTTCTCCTGCTCTCTGATCTGGATTCTCTAACGGAGTCTACCAGCTTGTCTTGTATGTATAATTATATATATATATATATATATGTGTGTGTGTGTGTGTGTATACACACTAGCACATACATATATATGCATACATATATATGTATGTATATATAATATATGCATACATGATACTTATAATATTGTATGTGTATATATAATTATATATATATATATATATTTATTTATTCTAGTACCTTTTAAGAACCTTTGAAAGCAACTGATGTGCTAAGACTTATGTATATGTATAATACTGTTATATTTGGTACATATATAGTAGAAATTATATACTGTGGTACATGTGTGTGGTAAAAGTGTGCATTAGATGAATTTACCAAGATAAAGTGAGCTGGGAAAGTGGACCAACTAAGGACCTAAACAATTCTGATGTCTGGTTCTGCTGCTACTTTGGATACAATACAACACAACTGTACTAATATGGTGATACCTTCCTTATAAAGTTCAGAGTGTACATTTGAAGCCGGGCAACCATGAAGAGCCATAAGTAGACTGGAAGAGGTAAGTTTTCAGTTTAGAGCAAAAGTCTGTCTCGCTAAGACAGTTGCGAAGATGAGGAGGTTAGACTAGAGAGTTCCAGATGGAGGGACCAGGTACTGTGAATGAATACCGGACAAATGCAATATGTGTACCAGAACAACATACTTTTCAGCAGATGCTGATTGAAGAGAGCAGTGTGTGTACTTTGACACAGCGCTTCCCAAACTTTTCAGTGTCATGGACCAGCAGGAATTTTCCCACTGCAAGAAGACCGGTGCCAAATTTATTAATTTTTTCTCTTTTTTGTTTTTGATCACCTAAGTTCCTCAAAATGTATTAAAATTGATTTAAATGTTTTTGTTATCACTTTTAAAAATATAATAGCCATTTTTTTATTCCTAGACAATTTCACCAGTTTCTTTACTCACTTTGCGGACCGGCAACTGAGGGTTCGCTGACCACTTTGGGAAGCACTGCTTTAACAGATATACAGGGTATAGCTATGGATGATAAGATAAGTAGGATGGCCGATGATTTGGACATACTTTGTACTTGAGGAATGCCAACTTGAAGTGGATATGCTCAGATAAAAGAAAACCAGTGTAGGACACCAAGAGCAGGCTATGATATGGTATCTGTAAGAGAGTCCAAGATGACCATCCCCATGAGTCTTCATTAAACCTTGCATTCCACCAACACCCCCATCTCCCATTCGCACACCCAGTGTCACACACACACAAACACACACACGTACAAATGCACATCCACTTACACATACACACGCCCACACACACACACGCGTGACTGTCAGACACGCTTGCACACACAACACCATATATCATGACTAAAAACTGCAATGAAGATTTGTGACCAATGCTGTCTTATTTGCCATATACAAACATATACGTATAATATATATTTAAATATATTAATGTATTCACCCTTATGCATACCCATATCTGATATGCAATTGTAATTTCTGTGTGTATGGCTGTATGCAATACCCACATATGTTTTGAAATATGTGTGTATATATATATATGTATATATAGGCATATTGTTGTACTTTTATAGATGCTCATTCATAATTAATGATACCTACCATATACATGTATATATATATCCTATATATAACATTATATATATATGTGCTTATAATTTGTATATATATATATATATACTTTTGTTTATGTGCTGTTGTGTATGGTGTGACTGTATGTGTCCATGTGATTGATCTTAGTAATTAAGTTGTACGCTGGATGTCTTAGAAAGAAGCATATCATAGTAAAACTTGGCTGACGTATTGGTTGGCTGCCTTTGCCTGTCACCGCAGAGGCTCAGAGGCTGCACTTCGATTCCTGTTGCATAGATCTGGTTCAACTGATGGCTGTTTGTTGATCAACGGTATGCGGGAAGGTCGTCTGGTTTTTTTAGTAAAAACTTCCTCAGTGACAGACAGACACTGGACATACAGAAAGAGGAGCAGACGGACAGAAAAACACAGACAGAGAGGCAGACAAAGACATACAAAAACACAGACATAGAAAGACATGTGGACAGACAGACGGGTGTACAAGCATGCAGACAAAGTGGCAGACAGACAAAGATACACAGGCAGACACAAACGCAGACAAACAAATATAAGCAGGGACATATAGAAGGACACAGAGAGAGAGACTGACAGATAAAGAGAGAAAGAGATGAGTGATAGAGAGGCAGAGACAGAGAGAAGGAGGTGGAGTGAGAGAGAGAGGCAGAGACAGAGAGAGATTGATGAGACAGCCTAAGTTGACTTTGTTATTTCGCTTGAAGTGGCCGTTGATTAATACTCTGCAAAAATATGCATAAGGGTGAATACACTGTATAATATTAGATACACCAATTAACCTATTCATGAACGAATGAATCAACTCCTGCATGAATGCTTTATAAAAAAGTGCCTGGTTTAAGGCCACAAATTTAACACAATGAGTTTTTTTGCGTGCACTTTCCCCACCTCAGTTTCTTATGCTTTATTAAGTGCCATTATCTAACAACTAAGCATTAGTTGATGGCACTGAGCAATTGTGAGTGAAGGACTTACTCACAGTAACCGTCTCAGAGGAGGAGGATTGAACCCGTACTCTTGGCGTTACACGGAGAAGGCTACCCTGTCTGTCTGCCATTAGCAGAAATTGCTTTCTTGGAAGCGTCCTCCGTGATCTGGAAGACATGTGAGCTTTTGTTCGTTGGATTCGAGCGTATTTTTGTTGGTTGATTGAGTGGAAAACCGTTGTTTGTTGCTTCTGGTTGTAAAGACAACTCCACCAGAGTAATTCGGTTTTCAGGGGAGGGGCGAGAAGAAAGGGAGGCCAGATGGGGAGGGTGTTTGTCCATTTGTCTCTGATAATCGGCAAAGACTAACAGTGCTCATGGATGGGGGGAACGATCTGACAGACTCCACTTCTTGTTTTCGCTTAACATATATACCCAGTTCAGAACCTATCTTCACTTAATCTTTAAGCCATACATTATACTGGTCTGGCTTGGTAAACCGTGGCAGCTCCAAAAGATTGACTTGCATAACTTGCAGCTTCGCTTTCCAAAATGCCTCCTTCTTTAGTTCGGTGCTTGACCTGTTGACCTGCAGGTGACTCAACATTCGTGACTCGACCAGAAATTGACCTTTGAACATGTGAAGACAGTATGTCGATCGTGTTTTTATCATCTGCGCCAGATCCGCTATATATATATATATATATATATATATATATATATATATGCATTCATATGCACTAGGGTGAATGATGGTAATGTCATTTATGAGGGCCTGCCTCTGTCTCTGGTTAGTCAACTTCAATCCGTTTCAAACTCTGCAGCTTGGTTAATTGTTTGGATCCCGAGGTATTGTCATATGCCTAACTACATAACTATTTGCAGGCCAGCCAAAGGTCAGAATTCGTCAGCTGCAGTCCATCCTTATCTGCGCTAACCAGGTTGTAGAAAATCTGCCCAAATTCTTGCAAGTTTCAAACTGCATGCGAGAGACACTGCACTGGCTTCCAGTTAGGATCAAATTAGTCTCATGTATTGGACTGTCTTCATGGAACAGTCTTCCACTTGATATTTGAACGTTACCACCACAAAACGCTGAGGAAATATTTTCAGCTCATCTTAAGATGCACCTTTTTAGGTTTGTTAGATAACCGTGTCTCAGTGCCTTTATGAGATTCGTAAAATGCGCTATATAAGTGTTGAAATACACATATACACACGCGAGACGAGCTGCATTGGTTGCTCATGAGAAGCTACATTGAGTTTAGGATCCTAATGCTGATGCTTAACTGCTTGGCCCAGAGCCCGGTTGTGCCTCATCCTATAGCTTAATGAGCTTACTGAGCTATGTATTCCAGTGTCATCATTACCTGGTCGTAAATCTCTCTCTGTTCTGCAACACATGGTAATCTGTTTGTTCCCCCCCCGTGTATACGTACACAATGCAACAGGGAAGCTTGCAGTGATCAGTGTCTCATTCTGCAAACCCACTCCCATGCTGTCTGAGATATGAGCTTCTATAGTATCCATGCCTGTATTTTGCAAGACCATTCTGTTCGACTGTGGTCTTGTTTGTGTAATCAGGTCGGGAGCACCTTTGATGAGTTTTCTTAAAGAGGCGCTATATAAACAAGCACTTTTGTTACCTTACCTTGCTTGATTACTATCGCTATAGTGTTACCCATATTTGCATGGCTGTTTGTTGCCATGTGTTACAATAACTTATCTTACCATATGATACCTTATCATATGGTTACATACCATTTCTTATTTTACTATACCATACCTTGACTTACCTTACTTTGTGTACCTTACCTGGTTTACGGACAATTGTTCACCACAGAACTTTGCTCATTGTAACAAGTGGTCGAGAGGACAATTGGTGGCCATGGTAATTGTTCCAATTAGCAAATAATAGCGAAATTGGCCTAATTATGCTAACAATAACAAGAAGTTAAACACATACTGTATATATCAAGCAAACCATGATTATCTGAAGCATGGCTCTTTTAATCATACATCAAATTATTATGAGCTAAACCCAGTAGAAATAGTCCAACAGGTGTATTATTACCTGTCCATATTTCTCCAAGATGCTGACGATGCATTCCGCCCTCTCACGGCATATATATGACGCGTTTGTTGACGCTGGCCTGCAAAGTACTGTTCGATATATACATCATTTCTACTTTGCTCCTTCAAAAATTTCCATGTAGATGGCCGAGAACTAGCAATCGAAAAACTTTGATGCCATCCATCACATGAATTATTTGTTTTTGACCATCTGTTTAAGACCGACTCATAAGAATTCCATATTAAACCTGTGTTGAAATCATGGTGAGCAATTGTTCGCAAGCAATTGACTGCTGCATTCCACGTTACCTTCATGTACCATACTTTATCATATGTTATCTCATTTTACCATACCATGCTATATACCTTGCAATACCGTACCACAGCATGGTTTAAAATACCTTACCTTACCTTCGCTTATCATTCCTTATCTTGCTATGCCATACATTAAGCTTATTCCATACCTTACCTTTTACATTGTCATTTCATACCTTACCACAGGTTACCTAACCATACCTTATATATACCTTGCACTGTACCTAATACCATACCACATACCATACTGTATATCATTGCTTGTGCCGTACCTGATACCATACCTTATACTTACCTTGCACCATACCTTATACCATACCTTATACATACCTTGCACCATACCTTATACCATACCTTATACATACCTTGCACCATACCTTATACCATACCTTATACATACCTTGCACCATACCTTATACCATACCTTATACATACCTTGCACCATACCTTATACCATACCTTATACATACCTTGCACTGTACCTAATACCATACCACATACCATACTGTATACCATTGCTTGCACCAAAGTTCGACCGTACGTACGGAACGTACGCTATTTTTTCTGCTGAAATGCGTACCGTACGCGTACGCTATTTTTTGGCTAAATTAATAAATAGCGTACGCTAATTTTTATATTTTTTTATTATAGAATTAACAAGGAATAACAAAATTACAAATTAAAGAATGGAAAATTATACAAAATAAAAACAAAATAATAATTTACCTCTTCGCTGAAACGGAACTACAAATAAGAACTGTAAAGTGACGTAATAACGACGAGAAAAAACGACGAGAAAATGAGGAGACAAAATGTGACGTCACGAGAAGCAACTAATATTAAAGGCTGCTCATACGTACGGAATACGAACGTACCGTACGCGTACGCTATTATTTTTAGTAAATTACGTACCGTACGCGTACGCTATTTTCTGCTGTAACGTACGGTCGAACTTTGGCTTGCACCGTACCTGATACCATGCGTTACCTATGCTCAGCCGGTGAATTCCAGGAGCCTGAGGCACTGAGCAGGTGAAACATTGCTTCCATTCCATTTGCAAGCGCTGCATCAGACGCCGTCTGTTGGTCTTCCGGTTGACCTGGAAATGGAGAAATGAGGCTGTCGATGGATGGATGGATTTCCTTCCATCTGGAAGAGAGACGAAGAGGCTGACTGGTAACTCATCAGCCTTTGTGGCTGTGGCACGGATTCGATTCCACGTTAAGCGGCGGTCAACAACTTTTGATGTATGAGCTGACTCGTTAAACGCTGTCTTTGGCTGCAGGCCATAATTATTATCATGTATAGACATCAAAGACCGTCTTCTAATAATGTGGGGATGCGTTAGGACGAGGTTGTTTTCAGTGGGCTAATGAATTTAGGAACAGTTGCCAGGTCCGTATTATATCAGAATACATATCATAGTGAAGAGTTTTATAACGTGTATGCTGTTTATAATATTATTTTTATAGGTATGTTTGTGTGTTGGCCAGGTAGGTATATGTATGTGTGTGTATGTATGTATGTGTGTGTATGTATGTATGTGTGTGTATGTATGTATGTATGTGTGTATATATTGTGTGTAGGTATGTATGTAGGTCTATGTATGTGTGCGTGTGTGTGTAGGTATTATGTATGTTTGTGTAGGTCTATGTATTTAGGTGTGTACGGGTGTGTGCATGTATTTATGTAGGAATGTATGTATTAGGGGTCGGCGGGTATACCCGTACCCGCAGGTTTACCCGTACCCGACCCGTACCCGCGGTTCTGGTACGGGTCGGGTACACATTTCACGAGTCGGGTACGGGTATACGCGGTTTTACCCGTACCGACGTGAAGTTTCGGGGTTACAATATCACCGTTACATAAAATAGAGAATGTAGGCACACAATGAACTTGACCGGGTTTGCAAAGTAGTACTAACAGTTACTTGGTGTTCTAGGTGACAGCATATAGACCACAGATAAATTGTTCAATGCGATTGAGACAGCACAACAGTTGCATGTGACAGGTTCCAGAACTACTATTACAACTGCTGTTGTTGCTGCTGCTGCTGCTGCTACTACTGCTGCTGCTACTGCTACTACTACTACTACTATCATCATAATCATCATCAGCCTATTTATTATTATTACTACATGCTGAGTTATAAGCCTATTGCCCATTAAAGCCTGATAGGGACACAGACTATGGAAGGCGTGCTAATGACGTGATGGGTACTTTACAGGTACGGGTATACCCGCGGGTACGGGTAGGGTCAGGTAGTAATTTTAAGTACGGGTCGTCGAGTACGGGTAACGATTCTGTGTTACAGGTATGGGTCGGGTAGCAAAAATGCTCAACCTGCAGACCTCTAGTACGTATGTGAGTTATATGTTTGTATGTATATGTATGCATTAATGCTTGTTTGTGGGTGTATGTATGTTTGTATATGTTTGTAAGTCTATTTATATAGCACCTGTGGAAACTTCGCAGAGGACACACCAGACCTGTTCTTGAGAGGTCCATATATACAAGGCGTTTGTTCATTCGTTCGTTTGTCCATTCTTGCTTTCGCCCACTTTCATACACTCATGCCACCACCGTTGAACTCTTGCAGACGCGTAGAACCCGGCTAACGGAATCTCATCCAGGGTTGAAAGTCGACATAGACGTGGGTGGAGTGCCACAGCCCAACAGACGTTGGAGAAAACCCTTCTGGTTTGATTGGCACGTTTTAGGGGCAGAGGTCAAATCCTGTTAACTGTTTAATTTATAGAAGGATTGATTAGGATCCGGCTAAACAGCTGAGACTGGAATTTACATCCCATATCTATATGCATGCATCTGTCTGTCTGTATGTATGTCTGTATGTATACATGTATGTATGTGTGTCTGTCTGTATGTATTTATGTCTGTGTGTACGCATGTATGTATGTATGTCTGTATGTATGCATGCATGTATGTTTGTCTGTATGTATGCATGTATGTATATCTGTCTGTCTGTATGTCTGTCTGTCTGTGTGTCTGTCTGTAATTATGTATGTACGTTCATATAATTATATGTATGTAGGTATTATGTATGTATGTCTATATGCATGCGTATGGATATATATATGTATGTATGCTTTAATGGAAAGATATAATTATGATATGGACTATATCTATGAATGCTAATAGGCAGATATGTGTGTGATTAATGCTTGTATACGTGTGCTCACACTCAAACACACGCACACACACACACACCTGAAAGGACCCTCGACTAAGGCCTTTTGCATTACGATAATGGCACAATAGAAGTCATTAGATTAGATTAGATTAGATTAGATTAGATACTAGGCTTCCATGTCCTTTGTGGAATGTGGGAGAGGCTGTTATTTCCTGCTCTTTAGCCCTTGAGCTGGCAATGGACGAGTCTGGGGCATGGGGTTCATCATAGGATAATTTGCCTTTTACTTTATTATTATTACTACTAGATGTTTTCCCGTCCTAGGACGGTTCAAAACAATTCGAAAATGTTAAGAGATGCGTGGTCACGGGATATGTTGATTAAGTCTTCTCACTCTTGTATTTCGGCTTAACGACACTTTTCATATCGAAGATGATTAGTGTCGGAGGCAGAAAGCAACCTCGTACTCCACGTTTATATTGCGACCGAGCCACCCGCAGTAAAGATCCGAGAAATTAATCTCTGATAAACCGACCGACCTTGAATCGAACCCGGGCCGCCGGCGTGGCGAGCGGGCTACCAACCCACTCGGCCACTCAGGATCTCTAGTCTTCTCGCTCTTGTATTACTGCTTAACGACACTTTTTTATATCGAAGATGATTAATGTCGGAGGCAGAAAGCAACCTCGTACTCCACGTTTATATTGCGACCGAGCCACCCGCAGTAAAGATCCGAGAAATTAATCTCTGATAAACCGACCCGACCGGGAAGCGAACCCGGGGCGCCGGCGTGACGAGCGGGCACCAACCCACTCGGCCACTCAGGATCTCTGTCTTCTCGCTCTATCCTGCCTCTGCCTTATATAATAGTCCCTCCATCCATTCACCCTGCCTATAACCCTCCCTTCCTCTCTCCGTCCGGCCGTCCGTCCCTCTCTACCTACCTTCAACCATTCGCCCATCCCCTCCCTCCTTCCTTACCTCCAACCGTCCGTCCATCTCTCCTACAGCCCTCTATCCATCCCTACCACCCTCCCTCCATCCCCTCTGCCTCCCAGGCAGGCAGGCAGATATCAAACCCTATAGTTGTCTTCGAGGCAGGTAGGCAGACAGGCAGGAAGGAAATGAAAGGGCAGGGTGGCAGAAGTGGCCCCTGCCGTCCGTCTCAGCCGTCAGTCCCTCTCTCCGTCCACCCCCTGCCGTCGTCCTTTTGTCACGGCTAGCCAAGGGCTCGTAGAGGTATGCCGGTATGCTGGTGGGTAATCGGCTTCGCCGATGGATGCGAGGGAGGTAGTGAGGGAGGCAGAGACAGAACTCTTACTCTATAGGGGCAGGTCTCGCCCCGCTTCGCGGGGGGAGAGCGTCACAGGAATGTTAGCTTCGTTGCAGAGATTTCTCTTCGTTTATATTATTAATTATTATTATTATTATTATTATTATTATTATTATTTTATTATTATTGCTTTATTATTATTATTATTATTACTTTATTATTATTATTATTACTATTATTATTATTATTATTATTATTTTATTATTATTACTTTATTATTATTATTATTATTACTATTACTGTTATTGTTACTATTATTATTATTATTAATTATTAAATTGTTATTATTAAACATAATAAACACACTGTCATGAAGTAAGTCTAGACCTGGGAGTCACTTTGGTCCGCCAATCTGACCCCACTTGACCCTAAAGTGACTTGAGGTCGACTTGAAGTCGACAACTTGGAATCAAAACGACTTGACCCGACTTGGCAGAAAAACAACCAACTTTCGACTTAAAGTCGACTTCTGACATAATTACGATTACGTACGGCTAATAATACAAAAATGTCAGCCAATTTGCCTGGCAAGCATTAATTTCTTTTACTAATGAGTAATGAGATCTCAACACCTGATGAATAGAATTGCTTATTAGGCCTATTTTAAGCTGTTTGTGTTTGTGCTTGAACAGTTTTGTAATGCTCTAATGGGTTAACAGAAGAATCTGCAGTGGACCGCGGACTGGTTGCACTGAATGGCGTGTTATAATGACGCAGTTTAATTCTGTTGTCATAATTATTTGGCCACTAACGTCATTCAAATAGCAATGCATGCGTGTCATCCCACAGTACTACCACTCACCGACAATATAGTCGATCATTGTCTAATACAACAGTTTTTCCGTCTGCAAACGATGAATGCAGTGCACCAAAGTAGCGCCAAACGATCGATTGATTAGTATGAGATCCAGATTTCTTTGGGTCGAATTCACTGACGACTAAAAGTTCATTGATTTGTGCCTGTTCAGCTCTTGATAAGGCAGACGTACTAACATTTATATTAACATTTCGATTCACAAGTGTTATTAAACGTACGTGTGACGCTTTAACATATAATAAATCATGATATAGATAAATCGACACCGATAAAAAATAAGTAGGCCTAAGTAACTGCTTAACCCACCGGCGTCGATAATACAAAATAATATCGCAGTACCGTTCTGCGTTTCTTAGGCTACTCTTTCAAATGAGATGAAAATCAACTTTTATCTTCTACACTTCAATTCAATATATATCGTTAATATAAATCAACTATATTTCTTAACACTTCACTCTCAATATACAGCTCTATCTACTATTATGAGACAACTGCATTATTCAAATCGACTGTAAATGTAATCAGCAATTTCTAACCTTTCCCGCGCTATTAGCACGTGCTCAGTACAAGCTATATTCAGTCAATGTTTACATAAGACAAGCGGCGCTGAACGCCCGCTCAACTAGATCATGTTTATACATATATTATTTTTATGCAGGTGTCATGACACAACCCTAACACACTATAATGTCTTAAAAATGCTTGTTCACACTAAAAAACTATAGCCTACAACTGCTTAAACGCCGCCGTGGCCTCACGTGTGGCGAGATAAATTTGCATTAATTTTGTTTGTGTCCCAAGTCGGTTTAAGTCGACTTCTGTAGAAAACAACTTGAGGTTACTTTTCAGTACAAATTCGACTTGGGGGTCAGTTGCGCTAAGCAGAAACGACTCGACTCGACTTGGGATGCCCAAGTCGACTGGGGTCGACTTATTGGGGTCGACTCCCAGGTCTAAGTAAGTCACTCATTCTTGAAGGCAATATTTATGTTACGCTTAACTTTTCATGACCATTCACTAGGGGCAACAAGAAAAACACGACAGACGCGAATCTGGTGGAGCCAGATGAGTACAGCCATATTCCCTGGGGCGACAATAACTCTTACACAATGGACGCCTATACGACGACGTAGCCACGGAGCATTATTATTGAGCATTTATATTATGCATTTATTAAGTAATAAGTACTTATATCTAATGACAAAGCATCAATCAACGGGTCTGAGCAATTGTGAGTAAAGGACTCGCCCGTCTCGGGGAGGAGGCTCGAATTCGTACCGTCCGTACTGGGCTGTGTTACACTCTGTGTTAGAGTGTTAAACGAATCGGCTACCGTGTCCAATTGAAGTGCCTTTATGGCTCGGTCTGATGCTGTTTGGTGCTAGAGATAAGCAAGCATGGGTGACTCGTCCACGGGTGCTACATGAGTTCCGCTCCATAGGCTCCCAAGATAAATGACTGATTGGACCACTTGACATTGCCAGTTGGAGAATTGCCATGGAGAACAGAGAATAAATTTGCTAATTGGATTATTTAAAATTGTCATGGACAATGTGGAATGAAATGGCTGATATGTGACTAGCAGAATTATTGTCATGGAATGTATAGAGTTAAAAGTGGATGGTTGGATTATTCAAAACTGCTGTGAAATGGCTAATTGGATGAGCAGTATAGACAGATGGGCGCCTTGCAGGCTGCCATACGGTAAATTTGACTTCTGTTAAACTTGTTATCATCTGTTACTACTACACATATATCAAGTAATCTTACTACGTATACTTGTCAGTTTGAATTATTGAATCAATATTATTATTATTACTCTTTTTATTATTATTATTATTATATACAGACTGATTAAATTGACTGTTTTATTATTATTATTATTATTATTATTATTATTATTATTTTTATTATTATTTAAAATAGCAGAATATAGAGTTGAGTATTGAATTTTTTATAATTGTCATAGAAATATAAAATCAAATGGCTAATTGGATGTTTACAGTAATTCATGAAGAATGTGAACATTAAACTATGACTAATTGCACCATTTAAGTTTGGCCCAAACTTGTAGCATTGTGCTTAGCCAAGCGCTACTGATTGATAGAGATCAGATATGACAGTCCCGTTGCCAGTTTGGACGATTAGCTTTTTGGGTTATACTGATAGGGCTAAATCGTTATAAATGTAAATATACAAGTTTATCTATAGCGACGGATTAGTCCAAATTGGTGAAAATTATATTATAATAGTTTTTCTCTTAAATGATATCTGCCAAGTAGCGGATATCAGTGTGACCAGAAAGCCCTAATCATTATTTTGTCTAATGGCTGAACTCCATAAGAATTAATATCTGGTTTTAGCAGTGTTATTTCTATTAACTGTAACTGTAACTGAAATAGCAAAATAACTGAAAAATGTTGGTCAGTTAACTGTAACTGTAACTGAAACTGAAAAATACTGAATAACTGAAACTGTAATAGTAACTGAAAAACGAAAACTGTATAACTGAAAAATAACAAAAGTTAACTGAAAAATAAAACATGAGTGTTTTTCTTACTTACTTTTTGAATTGTAATCCTACTCTGTAGTCTACGGTCAGTTTTCTATACTCATTTTCAGGTGCTTCTAGTTTCTTTTCAGTTTTCTATGCTAGTTTCACTTCTGGTTTCCTTTTCAGTCTTCTATGCTAGTCACTTCTGGTTACTTTTCAGTTTTCTATATTCGTTTCACTTCCGGTTCCTTTTCCTTTCGTTATGTTGTCGTTGGCGCTAAACCGTAAATTCGTAAAACAATCCACAACTACGAGAATAATGTTTAGGCCAAGTAGTGGTCGAAAAGTAGAAAGTGGCGTATGGTAACATTTTGTTTACGAAGCCGCAGACGACAAAAGTCGATGTTGTGTTCGCACTGTTGCTTTAAAGGATGCTGAAAACAACGAGTGTGGCACACTAATTGTCGGAACAGAGCAAGTGTTAATCTGGAACGTCGTGTTTTCTTTAAAGTAAACCGACAATACGTTGATTTGCTGTGTAAATATTTATGGTAACTGTTCAGAATACTTGTGGTCAGTGTGTCATTAGTCATGACTTGTGAAAAAATAACTGATGCTATAACTGAAAAATAAAGAGAAATAACTTAAACTGTAACTGAAAAATAAAAAAAATAACTTTTAACTGAAAAATCTGATTTCAGTGAATTGTAACTATAACTTTAACTGAAAAATCATAAATTAGATAACTTTAACTGTAACTGTAACTGAAAAACCATAACTGAAATAACACTGGGTTTTAGTATAGGGGTTGATGTGCTAGTGGTTAGTGTGCTGGACTGTCAACCGAGAGTTCGGGGAGGGGGTAAATCCCCACCACAGCAGAAATTTGTTTCCAGATTTTGACTCCACCAGAGCCCATAACCCGCCCTTACTTGCCGAAGCTAAGAAAAATGAAATTGCTAACATTTCGTAAACATGTATGGCTGCCTCTGAGAGGACGAATTAAGGGGACGTCCTGCTCTACTCTTTAGTAAGCACCACACTGAAGTTTACAAAGGCCAATTGGCAGGAATTTGGACAATTAGGGATGGGCGATAGTCTATTGGTTAGAATGCTGCTAAGGATAAGATACCATTTAGACACACAGTGTCTGATACAAAGACACCAGTGGCTGTTCTCTACTCTGAAGTTGAGACACTTGTTGCAGCTGTCATGGGCTGTCGTGCATTCCATGCTGTAATCGTAATCGTAAATTCCAAATTTCTGAAGCGCTACTCCAAAGCTAAGTGAAGGTCACTACCTAATTCACGAGCTGCGTCATGTCAGAAGGGTTGTCCAAGTCCGGTTGCCAGAGAGACCAAAGAGAGGAGGCAGAGCGGCTGGTAATGCGGGTTTTGTTCTGAAGGAGAAAGCTTGGAAGGCGGAGGATTGGATGGATTAAGGTAAGAAGGTGGAAGATTGGATGGATTAAGGTAAGAAGGTGGAGGATTGGATGGATTAAGGTAAGAAGGTGGAGGATTGAGGGGAGGTGGGGGAAGGGGGAGGGGCGGCTGATTTTTAGTCGCCCGCCATAGTACGCTAAACTTTGCCAAGGACAGACAAACATCTAGTAATATTAATAACAAACTGTGTTACATATTATACATGTATATGTTATACATTGATACATGTAAATTTACATACATACATAGGTACATACCAATTTACGTACCTGTAATACTTCGTGCATATACAACAGGACAACACAGATGTTCAGAACGACAATGCATACACGAAGTTATCCATTCATTCATTCATTTCATTTCAGATATTTATATAGCACCAAATCAATGGAAACTCGTTAACAGCGCTCCCAAACTAGAATATTAAAAGAACGTATTATGTATGAGCACTTGTTATAGCGCCCCTTCAAGATTTCTACTCAGAGGCGCTCCCGACTACAGCGCGGACACTGAATCGGAGTTTCACGCCGAAGCGCATGAGCAATTGCGAGTGAAGGACTTGCCCAAGGTCCCTACGCGGCGGCTTTAGGTGGATTCGAACCCGCAACCCTCCGGTTGCAAGACACCGAACATACCCCTACACCACCGCGCCCCACAAAGTACAACATTCGGATAACACCATGGCAACTTATGCAACCAACTCCGATACTTGAACTGGTTTTTTCCTTCGGTAAATGCCTCAAATAAACATCTGGATATCCAACTGTTTTTCGCCCGGCGGAGACTGAATAACCTCATCTCAGATTCGCATTTCTGTCTGGCTTTGCACGCATCAAGAAATTTTCATAATCTTTTTCTTAGTTACTATTTTAAGCATTTATTAAGTGCAATGTCTGTTGTCCAAGCATCAATCGATGGCGCTGAGCAATTGTGAGTGCAGGACTTGCTCACGCACGGTCCCTACACAGTGACCATCTCAGGGTTGTTAGAAGGGCAGCACTCTAGCCAGTCAGCTATCGTGTCCCACTGATACATGGGATATTCTGATTACGGGCTGTAGAAGTCATTATGTATAATAGGTCATAATTGTCCGACTTAAACAGGTTAATGTCTGACATAAGCAGTTATAATTTTCTAACTATGGCCAAAAATCATGGGGAAATTACTCTGGGTGATGGTTAATATGAAGGCAAGTGTATATGTTCGCTTGTTTCAATATGTGTTTTATCAACTGCAAAATTATGCAGTTGGTGGGGTGGTGTGGGCGTTGTTTGCTGACTCCAGCAAGGCTGCGACCCTCGTCACAAGCCCAGCTTGTTTCTGTAATTTGTCTTAATTGGCAGTTGGCAACGGAGGGATTTTAATGAGATGGCAAATAGGACGTATATCCCGTGCAATTTGTGTTTTGCTTCATCTGATTGTTTGCATCAGTTGCCTGTTGTTGTTGTTGTCTGACTGTTCTACTTCTGGGTAAATCCGTGTATAGGCGTTGTTGTTCTGCACAGCTGTGTTGTCCTGTTGTATATGCATGTATGCAGTATTATAAGTATGTATGTATGTATGTATGTATGTATGTATGTATGTATGTATGTATGTATGCGTGTATGAATGTATGTATCTCTGTATTATTGTATTTGTTGGTATTTACTCTTCTCGTTTGAATGGTCTGGTGGTTGTATAGAAACCAGCACTCCTAGCCAAATCAGCTATAATGAGTACACTGACCATACACTGTTGGTGGGAAGATGAGACGGTGAGGGAGAGGATTGGCCACCCGCCCTCATATGCCGAGGCTAAGAAAACGAAGTCGCTAACTTTTCATACCCATGGCTGCCTCACCTCAGGGCTAGCTCAATGGACTGTTCTTCTATAGAAACGTGCTATTATATTAAATCTTCCCTGGTTGTCTATAGTATGTACCTGTATTTAGGAGGCATGCTATGCTACAGTTAAGTGATATAACCAAACTCCAGATAAGTCTATTCAATTTTAGACTCCATCGACATGTGCTGCCTGCCATTTTCGATAAATTTATTGATCAAGATTTTGATGTACATGCTATAACACCAGAGCATCTGATGGATTTCGTAGTGACAGTGCGAGAACTAAGACTGAAACAGTTCTCAATAAAATGCTGTGGTCTGGCATTGTTGAATTCCCTCCCCGAGGAGTTTAAAGATGTATTATCCTTCTATATCTTTAGGCGCAGAGTGAGGACGACCTATCTGATTGAGGGTTGGGTTATCTAAATTTGGTCAATGAAAAGTTTTTGTTATCAAGTTCTATTATGTTGTAAATATTATACTCATTGTTTTATGGTCTCACTATACATGTAGATGTCAACACTTTGCTTCTACAATGAAACCAATAAAGTAATTGTTTCACTCGTCATATATCTTTTGTATCGTTATATAACTTTTCTTTTAGTGCATTGCTTCGACCAAATTGGATATAATTTGTAAGTAATCCAGCTGTACTCTTATTGGGTCACTATCACCCTTTTCGACTGATAAATTGACTACTATGATGTTTGATTTATTAAGTTTGCTACTATGTTTATGGTTAATAAACAATTGATTGATTGATTGATTGATTGGTATGCATGTGGTATACATGTATTCATTCATTCCGAGCATTTATATAGCGCCCCTTCAAGGAACCTACTCAGAGGCGAAACATAATGTATATGTGCGTCTGTTACGTATGTTTGTATGGTTTGCATATGTGCATGTATGTATGTATTGTAGGTGTAATAGTGTATATGTATGTATTTGTTTCAATGCATGTATGTGGGCATTGTTTATATGCACATGTAGGTATGTGTGTATTGTATTGTGTGTATTTGAACATTTATTTGACTCATTTTGGGACCCTCCAAAATGTGCCTTCGAATGAGTTGTACTCGTTCTGCTTGTTGTCAAGCTGTACTTGTTCGGCGGCTGCTGTTGTCCTGCTGGTGTGTTGCACTGCTACTGTTGCCTGCGTTGTCCTGATTTACATGTAAGCTGTTGTCAGAACCCAAAATATACCAGGAGTTTTTTCATCTTTTCGTAAACACTTTTTTCAAGTATAATATCGGTTTACAACACGAAGGCGTCCAGAACTCCAGATATTGTTATCGTTTTGGGTGAAATCCGACGAGTTCGTGTTTTGTCTCGTTTCGGATGTTTCTCGGTTCTTGTCCATTCTCAGGAGTTTCTCTGGCACCCCAGAGGCAGATACATGATCTGAAGTAACGGCTGATGGGGTGAATGACGCCCAGATGCCATGTTATGTTAGGATCTCATTCATTTCATTTTTGAGATTTATATAGCGCCCTTTCAGGATTATCTATATTGTCTTGTATTGTATTGTATTTGATCATTTATAAAGCGCTTCTCATAGCATAAGCCTTTCAGAAACGCTCCCAGTGCGAGGTACTCCGAGGAAAAAGGAAGGTTTTAAGGTGAGAGAAAGAGGTAGAGTTGCTACTAGAGAGGATTGTAGAGCGTAGAGAAGCAGGAAGTCTATATGCATATGTATTGTATATTGTGATGTCATATTGACTTGTAGACCTATATGTCTGTCTATATGTATGTATGTAATATTACATGTATTATTATTATTATTATTATGCATTTATTAAGCACCGCTATCTAACGCCGGTGAATAAGCTGGTCTCCCTGATGTGGCTTTTGTAGGTGCTGAGAAATTTTCTAAGATTTACATTACAAATTTTTGAAGATTTACATTAAAGTTCAAGTTCAAATGCTCAGTGTCGATGACACTGAGCATTTGTGAGTGACAGACTTGTTCAAAGTCCCTACACAGTAACTGTCTCACAAGGGAGAAGGCTCGAACCCATACTCTCCACATTACAAGGCAAGCACTCTAATCAATTGGCTACAGTGTCCCACGGCAGATTACTGCGAAGTCTCCAAATTAAACTGTATACCCATGTATTGTACGTTCAACTATTTTGAAATACCATTAATGGGATGGAATTTCTCTGTTCAACTTCCAATTAATAGCGTTTCTAGATCCTTGAAACTCCATCGTGCTATGATGCTGGATATCATAGCCAAACTAAATTGCATTTTCAGAATCTCAAATCTGTGTGTAGTGTGATACTATATATATATCGTATTAAAATTAAAACGAATTGCTGCATCCTTGAGATATTGTGTCCAGATTAAACCCAAGTTTTTAAATTAAAATTTTGTTTATGCTATGTTGCCATATATTGTACACAGTATATTATATTATTATTATTATTATTATTATTATTATTATTATTATTATTATTTATTATTATTATCATTATTATTATATTATTATTTATTATTATTTTTATTACTGAGAAAATTTGCAATAGACGTAATGTCACACAGAGCTGTGGATCAGAGGTGTTGCAAAGGAAGCATTACGGGAGTGCAAATTTGCTGTTGTTGGCCTTCAAAGGAGTTGTTTACACAAAGTAAACATTGTAAAAGGTTTGAGAATGGCTTCCCGGATGTTGTTACACTTGGCCTAACATGTGTAGACTGCACACCCAAACAGTTCGGACGTTAGACTTCATCTTTAACTTTGGGAAAATATAAGCCTAGCATAAAATAAGAAATTGGTGTAGGGACTAGGGACCTTGAGCAAGTCATTCACTCATAATTATTGCTCAGCGCCATCGATACCCTGTCATATTGGCCATGTGTGCCTGCTTATTTTACTAATATTAATCGCGGTCACAAGATCATAGACAACCCTGATATTCTGCATCGAACCTGACACCGAATCAATTTACTTGTAAGCAGAAATGTGTCTATGTCAGAGGTGGCAAACCTTTTTTTAAGGTGCGTGCCAAAATGCCGCTAGTATATTAAAAAAAATACCATCGCGTGTCCCTCTGAAATTTTGCGGTATATAATTGTCTTTCTCGTGTAGGTTTTATTTGAGAAAGCGTAACAAAAATGAATTAAAATATATTATTTCAAAGATGGTGTTAGAAGGGTGTTATAATAGTCATTCGTAACAGAAAATGTTGTTTCCTACAGTGAATTTGTACTTCTAAGTTTGAAATTTTGGGGAACGCTCCAAAAACAGCGTACCCACAAAATTTGAACACATGCCACTTTGGGCACACGTGCCATAGGTTCACCATCCCTGGTCTATGTCATTCTGTATTGATAATAAACGTATATATTGATTGATCTTACAGTACCATTACCTTGTCATTGTAGGTCTTACCCTACCATACCACATCTTACCTTGTCATAGAATGTCTAACCTTACCATACCATATTTCATTTTGCTGTATTATACCACATCTTATCTTGCCTCTACTAAATCTTACCTTACAATACCATATCCTACCTTACTATACAGTATCATACATATACCTTACCATATATTTCATGTTATCTCTGTGGGGCGCGGTGGTGTAGGGGTATGTTCGGTGCCTTGCAGCCGGAGTGTTGCGGGTTGGAATCCACCTCAAGCCGCCGCGTAGGGACCCTGGGCAAGTCCTTCACTCGTAATTGCTCATGCGTTTCGGCGTGAAACTCCGATTCAGTGTCCGCGCTGTAGTCGAGAGCGCCTCTGAGTAGAAATTTTGAAGGGGCGCTATAACAAGTGCTCATACATACATACATACATACATACATACATACATACATACATACATACATACATACATACATATATATATACCTTACCATAGTGTACCTACCTAACCCATACCATACCTTATCTTGCCTTGTCATTATTGCCTTTCATCTTTAACCTGAGCCACCTGTAAATTGAGTCATCTTTAACCCCGCATCATCTTTAAAAGGAGTCATCTGTTAATGGATGGTTTGAATTGCTGTGTTTTAGACGTTGGTGCATCGAGCAACACAAGTCTGTTGGTTCTGTTGACCGCCAGGTGGCTCCACAGATTCTGTGTTCTACAGACGACGACGATGGGACAACGCTTGACACAGTTCACATCGGAAAAGGTTTCTATACGACTCACTTTGGCTGCTCACTTGCTAACTAACTCATCACACGCACTCTCTAAGCAACCATAACAGTATCATATGTGACTGTCGGTGATTTTTTTGTCGTTTTCTTCGACCTCGGCTGTGTTATGATGCAATATAAATCGTCTTTATCATTATTCTTGAAGAGGTGAGAATTTAATTTGGAGTGGAAAGCCTTTGGGGGGGGGATAAGTAAAGGACCCTGAGACAGATAATGGTGGGTTAGTGGCAGTATTGGTGAATGAACTGAGGACTACTATTGGGATCCGTCCTTTGCTGGCTTAAGGGGCCAAGGCTCAAGGGCCAAGGCTCAAAGGCCAAGGATCAAAGACCAAGGATCAAGGGCCAAGGCTCAAGGGCCAAGGCTCAAGGGCCAAGGCTTAAGGGGTCAATGGCCAAGACTCAAGGGCCAAACTCGGGACCAAGGTCAAGGGCCAAGACTTGAGGACCAAGGCTTAAGGGGTCAAGGCCAAGGCTCAAGGGCCAAGGTTCAAAGGACCAAGACTCAAAGGCCAAGGCTCAAGGGCCAAAACCAAAGTTTAAGGGGTCAAGGGCCAATGATCAAGGCTCAAGGGACAAGACTCAAAGGCTAAGGCTGGCTTAAGAGAGCCTTCCATGGAGATGAGATGTGACAGCTTTACTTTACTATTGAGTTTTATTTTTACAATTGATTTCCTTTGTTTGTCGTTGGAAACAGGAAGCGGAGGTGATTGGAGGAGGGGAGCCAGAGGCAAAGACGTTGAGGATTGGTGCGGACTCCGATGACACGTCCAGTTACGAAAGTGCCAGAGAAGTGCCTTTTGAAGAAAAGAAGCTTGAAGAGAAGAAGCATGAAGAGAAGAAGCATGAAGAGAAGAAGCATGGGAGAAGTTCAACGAGACGAGACAAGAAGTCCAAGACTCAACCAAACGACCAGCACACCAATGGTAAGTTACATTGTTACACTACCTTACCCTACAATTATGCACCGTGCGTTAACCTAGTGTGCTTCTTTAATATGAGTCTTTAAATGTGCACGCCTCGTGTTCCTTGGTCGATCGAAGTTGCGCTCCGAGTACCGTATACGTGGCGCGTTTATGAAACGCCCTGAACTTGCGCTGTGAACATTGCGGCTGGCGGCCTCTGGGGAATACGTTGGTTATATCAGGGATTTGCGCGGGCGAATGGTAGAGTGCTGCCATCTACTGAGTAATGGAGTTTAGATGAATTTTTATCCTCTTTTCTGTTGAATGTAAAGCTTAGAAATTTCTCAGTGCCACAAAAGCCGCGTCATGGAGATCAGCTTATATGCTGGCGCTATATCAACGTACGTCCGCTATAGCCAGGTTGTTTGGTTCATTCCGGTGCCATCTCAGAATCTGATGAGGTCAAGCTGAGGAGACAGCATGGTGTTGTGGTGGAAGTCAATAATGATGGTTGTCGTGTTGTGGCGCAGGAGTAGAATCAGGATAGGATAGTTTGAAGAGTTCCGTGTTCAGTGGTGAGTAGAATGCTGAAGAGGAGAGGGCAAGCGGCAGAAGAGAAGTGAGATTAACAGACGAGGTTTTGGGAGGGGGTGTGAGACAAGCGGCGAACGACAGGTGATTTTAACAGACCAGGTTGGGGGTGAGGGATGAGAAAAGAGGCGAGATATTTTGAGAGTTAGTTCCAAAGAGCCTGTGCAGCTAGTATGAGACAGGGCAAGAGAGGTCAAAGATATCTAGAGGGAAGTTGATTTCACGCATTTAGTTTGAATGCAACTGTATCTTATATAAGTTAGATTGAGAGCAGTTTCTGAAATTGTGAATAGTGGTATAGTTTCTAGAGTTTTGTTTAACGACACCTTATGACTGTCAGGGCCATTGGCGTCGCCCTCCTCATGTTTCCAGGCTTCGGACTGGCACCACCAGAGTGAGAGTGGTGGCGGAGTTCCAAGTCCCTGAAGGTGACCCTGAGAGGTAGCCAGACGCGTGAAGTGCTATAGTGACTTCATTTCCCCTAATCTCAGTGATGAGAGGAAGTGGCAAGTCCTTTCTCTATCGCCGCACTATCCACTGTCACTTCTCGGTAAGGTGAGCGTTATTATTTTCGGCTGAGTTCGCTAGGTGCGCCAGTGAAGCTGGGCAGAAACTCCGAGAAAATTTACGAATTTCTGTAAAGATGAAACGAGATCGAATTGAAGGTCCTTGTTAGCCTAAGCCTGCCCTAAGGTGTTGTTAATCGCTGGGCCACGCAATGCTGTGTTTAGATACTTTTAGAACGCTTTCGACCGACAGTGTATCAGATACGTTCAATGGAAAATCTTTTGTTTTAACGTTCGCGGTAAGGTCGAAGTGAATGGCACTCTGCAGGTGTTCATTTCTACACTGGGTATAAATACTGGTGCAACATTTCAACACCTTAAAACCGCCATCAAGCGGCGATGTGTAGTCATGCTGGTCGATTTCGTCAAGGACAAAGTCGGTCACTGCCCGTACTCTGGCGGTGCCGGTCCATAGCCTGGATAATGGAGGAGGGCAACGCTAATCTTTGTTATGACGCAGCGTCGTTAACAAATACCCACACACGTTGAGGACAAACCCCTCCACTTGCATGTTCTGGTGGTGCCAGTCCCAAATCTGGATAAAGGAGGGGCGACGTCAAGTGGAGGGTGACCGGTGAGTCCCATCGACTGGGCAGTGGTGAGTGCGGTCTTACATGAGCGACATACCAGCGACACAATGGGGGACTCTGTAAAAATGGCTGCTATAGGTGGCGCCAGGATGGGATATAGTTTGGCTACTCTAGGTAAAATGTGTGCTCTGTTGTGCGGTAGGTTTATTTCATAGACATCTTACATTTAATATATGATGTCTATGGTTTATTTACGCTAAAGTTGTCTAAAGTTTGACCACATCACATACTGGCGACGCCTATCGCCGCTTAAAGGAACTGCTCACAGAGTCCCCTATTGTCTGCAGTTCCCAGGATTCACTGTTATGGCGTTTCTTGTAAAATCAATCAATCAATCAATCAATCAATCAATATTCGTTGATTGAAAATATTGAAGTTGACACAACAGCAAAATAACAGATGGTGGGACAGTTCACAGCTAGATTTAGGGCGACGGGCCAACCGGGGCCAACCAGTCAGCCTGCCTGAGGCCTTCTCATTAGTTTTAATACATGTTCATATAGGGGAGTCAATGCGAGTCATGGTATAAAGTATTATAAGGCAACATACTAATAACTGGTTACTTTACATGAGAAGCTCTTCATGAGGTGCTATGTATGCACAAAAGGCGCTATACAAATCTCCAATTACGTTACACGAGAAGCTGTGTCAATGTCACTATATCCGTTTGCATGAGATGCACTTTAAAAGGCACAATAAAAAAATAACTGATTGCATTACACCGGAAGCTTTTTAAAGTGCTGTACATAGATGAAAGGTGCACTATAAATATCCATTTACATAATAATGTTTAAAAGACGCTATATAAATGAACGGTTGCATTAGGCATGCGCAGATTTCTGCTGATTCGGTTTGTTTGTTCGTGTGGGGCCGACCGAGTCTTTGTAAAGGCCGAATAAACATGAAAACGTGAACGCTGTTTATCGTAAACGCAGAGGCCTCTCGTTGATTCGTCGCTAAGAAGCGTATACAGAGGAGGGAGAGGAATGGGAGGGGGTGTTTGGGGAGGGGGTGGTGTTTGAATACATCTTCAGCGATGCATTTGTCTTTGGAGAAGGAATCTGTCGGCATCCAACCATGTTTATATGGCTGATTGTTGGGGAATGATTATGGACCAATTGAAGGAGAAGGTCTCCAGGAAGAAGAGGAAGACGAAGAGGAGGAGGGAGGGTGAGGATAAAAGTGGCGTAAATCATGGGGGGACAGACCCCCCCCAAAAAAAAAGTTTTGACTTCGGCCCTTCTGTCCCCACCCAAACATGCAAAATCCGACTCACAAATAAGTCTGTCCCCCCAAAGTTGTGTGCAGATTTTCGCCTCTGAAGGAGAAGGAAGAAGACGAGAGGAAGGAAGACGAGGAAGAGGAAGAGGAGGAGATAAGGAGGAGTAGGATAAAGAGGAGTTATAGAATGAGGAGGAAGACGTCTACAGAGGAACAGAAAGAAAAAAAGATGAAGAGCACTAGGAGGAGACAGAGGTGGAAGAGAAAGAAAAGAATATGAGGAAGACAAGTAGGAGGAGTAAATAGAAGCAAGGTAAGGAGGACCAGTGGGTGGAGAAAGAAGAGGATGCAGATAATGAGAAGTAGGAGGAGGAGAAATATTCGCGAGATGGCGCCGGCGTTCTGCGTCTTTTCTAACTGTGCTATGTGGACCACCGTCTGAGGTCATTGTTTTTTTCGTTATTTTTTGAGTCGCAATCTAATGTTATAAATAAAAGCATCTAAATGGAAAACACTTTTGAGCACTTTCAAAGAAAAGCTGCTTGCACGTTTATCAAACTGAACTGAAGAACTGCGTCATAAAATAACCAGACAAAATGTCTGTTGAGCTGTTGTTGATGTTGTCATTGTTGCTGTTGTCGTTGTTGTCATTGTTGTCGTTGTTGTCATTGTTGCTGTTGTCATTGTTGCTGTTGTCATTGTTGCTGTTGTCGTTGTTGCTGCTGTCATTGTTGCTGTTGTCGTTGTTGTCATTGTTGCTGTTGTCATTGTTGCTGTTGTCATTGTTGCTGTTGTCATTGTTGCTGTTGTTATTGTTGCTGTTGTCGTTGTTGTCATTGTTGCTGTTGTCATTGTTGCTGTTGTCATTGCTGATGTTGTCATTGTTGCTGTTGTCATTGTTGATGTTGTCGTTGTTATTGTTGTTGTTGTCATTGTCATTGTTGCTGTTGTCATTGTTGCTGTTGTCATTGCTGTTTCATTGTTGTCATTGTTGCTGTTGTCATTGTTGTTGTTATTATTGTTGTTATTGCTGTTGTCGTTGTTGTCATTGTTGCTGTTGCCATTGTTGCTGTTGTTGTTGTTATTAATGTTTCATTGTTGTCATTGTTGCTGTTGTCAGTGTTGTTGTTGTTATTGCTGTTTCATTGTTGTCATTGTTGCTGTTGTCAGTGTTGTTGTTGTTATTGTTGTTATTGCTGTTGTCGTTGTTGTCATTGTTGCTGTTGCCATTGTTGCTGTTGTTGTTGTTATTAATGTTTCATTGTTGTCATTGTTGCTGTTGTCAGTGTTGTTGTTGCTGTTGTCGTTGTTGTCATTGTTGCTGTTGTCATTGTTGTTGTTGTTGTCATTGTTGTTGTCGTTGTTGCTGTTGTCGTTGTTGTTGTTACTATTGCTGTTGTCGTTGTTATTATCGTTGCTGTTGTCATTCTTGTTGTCATTGTTATTGCTGTTGTCGTTGTTGTTGTTGTTTCGATGCAACGTGCAACTGGGTTTTGAAACAACACTCCTTTCACAGCCGCATGACATCCCTGTCGCTAAGCAACTCGGTGTGGTCATTATCGACAAGAAATATTCTGTCGTCTTGACAGCGAATGTCTCTACGGCGACACGTTTCCATGTCTTTGGCTGAAAAGACCTTTCCGACGATTGCCATAGCAACGGAAGTGGCAGCAATGCTAAATGCATGGAAGACTGATATCGGCCACTGATGCTGCTGTTTGATGCCGATGATAGTGGTGATGATGGTGGTGGGGATGATGATGGTGGTGGTGATGATGATGATGATAGTGGTGATGATGGTGGTGGGGATGATGATGGTGGTGGTGATGATGATGATGATAGTGGTGATGATGGTGGTGGGGGTAGTAGTAGTGATGATGGTGGTGGTGGTGGTGATGATGGTGGTGGTAGTAGTGATGATGATGGTGGTGATGATGGTGGTGGTAGTAGTCATGATGGTGGTGATGGTGGTGGTGGTGGTGATAGTGGTGGTGATAGTGGTGGTGATAGTGGTGGTGGTGGTAGTAGTGATGATGGTGGTGGTGGTGGTGATGATGATGATGATGATGGTGGTGATGATGATGATGTTGATGATGGTGGTGGTGATTATGATAGTGGTGATCATGGTGGTGGTGGTGGTGGTGATGATGATGATTATGATGGTGGTGATGGCCGTGGTGGTGGTGGTGATGATGATGATGATGATGGTGGTGATGATGATGATGATGATGGTGGTGATGATGATGATGATGGTGGTGATGATGATGATGTTGGTGATGATGATGATGATGTTGGTGATGATGATGATGTTGGTGGTGGTGGTGATGATGATGGTAATAAAGGTGATGATTATGATGATGGTGGTGGTGGTGGTGGTTGTGGTAGTAGAACAAGATGGTGGTGATGATGTTGATGGTGGTGATGATGTTGCTGCTGCTGCTGATGGCGATGGTTGCTAGGGCGATGGATCGGCCGTAGAGATTTGGCTTCTGGTGGGAAGCGATTGCAGTCGTAGCTGATGGGATGGATGGATGGATGGATGGATGGCTGTGGAGCGGACGGAAGGAAGGAGTGCGTCGACGGCAGTTGGTCCGTTAGGTCGGTTGGAGTGGATTGGAGAGAGAGACGGAGAGAGAGAAGGAGAGAGAGAGAGTGAGAGAGCCAAGTCAGGCGTATATGGCTTAGTCGTCAACGTCGTCGTCAACGGCGTTGTAGAGCGGACTGAAGCGCAGAGAGAGACACACACAGGCAGATAGACGCACAGACACACAGACTCTGAGAGAGCAGACACACGGATAGACAGACTGACAAAGAGAGGGAGGAAGACAGACACAGAGGGTGAGACAAATAGGCAGATAGACAGACTGATTGGGAGAGGCAGATAGATTGAGAGCAAGGGAGAGAGACGGGTAGACAGACAAGGAGAGAGACAGAGAAAGAGAGAGAGAGAGACAGAGAGAGAGAGAGAGAGAGAGAGAGAGAGATTATAAAGAGAGGGATACAGCCAAAAAGAGAGCCAGGTGAGGCAGAGATACAGAGAGGGATAAAAGACAAGTAGAATAAGATACATAGAGAGAGAGACGCAGACAGACACAGACAGAGACAGACAGAGGCGCACACAGAGTGACTGATGCGTGGCTGTGATGGCTGCAACTGCCGCTGCTGAACTGTTCAACGGACAGCGCAGACGAATATTCGTTGTCAGAACCGGTGGGTCTCTTCTCATTTCTATACTCGTTTACTACTCTCTGTCTGTCTCTGTCTGTCTGTCTGTTTGTGTTTCTGTCTGTCTGTGTATGTCTTTCTGTCTATTTGTCAGTCTGTCTCTGTCTGTGTGTCTATTTCTGTCAACTCTAGCACTTCTGCCTTTGGCTCTTTTTCTGTCTGTCTTTCTGTTTGTCTGTCTGTCATTCTGCCTGTATGTCTTAAACTCTATCTGTCTATCTTTCTGTCTGTCTGTCTGTCTTTTTTATGTGTCTTTCTGTCTCTCCATTTGTCTGTCTGTCTGTCCATCTATATATTTGTCTATTTCAGTCTGTCTTGTTTCAGTATGTATGTCTCTGTTATCAACTCTAGGCTCTTTAAACTTTAAAGGTTAAATTTTAGCTCAGCACTCTCTGAATGTCTCTTTGACTCTGCTGATGGACAGTCTGGCTCTCTGTCTCTCTATTTCTGGCTTTGCTTGAGTCTACGGCTGTCTCTTTGAGTCTTTGTCTTTATCTGTCTGTCTGTATATTTGCCTGGTGCTATGTTGCTGTATCTGCCGTGTGCCTGCCTTGTCTGTTTGGTTCTACCTCTGGTTCTGTCTCATTATCTCTCTGTCTATCTCTACCAGGATGCAAGTACAACCTGTCGGCAGATTCGAATATAACTAAATCGTGTGTAAAAAACACTCTTGATATTATTCTGATTTATGACTGATAGCCGACGAAACACAGACAGACAGACAGGCAGAGGGATAGACAGACAGACAGAAAGATATACAGACAGACAGAAAGATATACAGACAGGCAGAGAGATAGACAGACAGACAGAGAGATGGACAGACAGGCAGAGGGATAGACAGACAGGCAGAGGGATAGACAGGCAGAGAGATGGACAGACACAGATATGGACAGATAGGCAGAGAGATAGGCAGACAGACAGAGGCACAGACTGTAGTGACTCATAAGACTTGTTTTTCCCGGTCAAAACCGTGCAAATGAAACGGTGTTAGAGGGCCACAACGAAAAAGTTAGTGTGTGTGTGTGTTTGTGTGTGTGAGTGTGTGTATGTGTGTGTGTCTGTGTGTGTCTGTGTGTCTGTGTGTGAGATGCCAATTTGCATGTGGCGAGGAATGACGGTCTGATTTCGGTGGTTGAGGGTTCAGACTTCAGATCGAGGTCAGGATTAAAGAAGGAACTCACCACTTGACTGCAGTCACTTTTCTATAGTTATCTCAGCTATGCATTTCTAGCGGATGATGAACTTCTCTATAATTAATGACTCATCATTTAAATAATTGATAAACATACCATTATTACTAACACTTATTAGCATAATTTATTCATATCATTTAGGCTACCCAAGGCATTCCTTCTATGTGGGGTTATGCTCCTTTAAATGGTTAGGCTTAACCATTATTGTATTGAATTACAATTGCAAGTTACTACTAGAACTAGAAGTCCTTTTCTGATTCTGTTTTAAGGTTAGGGACTTGATTCGTGGTCAGAAGAAAGGCCAGCTGTTCTGCCTTTATCAGTTGTTCTATTGTTTAGCTGACCGCAGTCTGCTTTTGGTGCTGATGTACTCCAGATCTCTGGTTTTAACTGGGCTATCTGTCTGGTGGTGGGAAGATTGTACAGCGAGGGAGAGGACTGGCCACGCACCTTCGTATGTCGAGGCTAAAAAACCTAATGTCAATCACTCATGGCTGCCTCTCCGTGTAGCCTAAGGGGCTGCTGTGCTGTCTTTATCTCCATCTTGTTCGTATTCTTATTATCTTCTTCATCTTCTTCGAATTCATCATCTTTATCTTCTTCAGCTTCTTCGAATTCATCATCTTCACCATCTTTTTCATAATATTTTCTTCACCGTCATTTTCATAATCTTTTTTCACCGTCATTCGCCTCCTCGTCCTCCTCCTCCTCCTCATCCTATTCTGCCATATTACTAGTACTATGTGCTTTCGTCAGACGTTACACTTTTTCTGGGTGCAGGCCGTGTATCTCCTTTCGAAGAGCTCATCACAGGTACACGATGATATTGCACTTGGAGTAACCTTTGCCCAACGGAGTCTTCTTCCGTCGATCTTAACGCCCAGGTTTATGCCTTCATTGACCTTTAACCTGGATAGCTCCGATTTCCTGTGGGTGGGGGAGAAAGTGACCTCGTTTCCTGCTGCGTTTTTAGTGCTTTGGCCGACTGCATTGCGTCCGTGTAAGGTTAGTAAGTTGTAAAGTAAACTAAGGGTATTGTAGATTAAGGTGGTGTAATGTAAGTTTGTCTTATCTAAGTTATCTTACATTCGTTCTGCTTACGACACTTACGATACTTTGTCGTAACACTGTTAGAGAGTATTGTGACGTAATTTACATTACCTTTTCCTTAGATATGGTAGGATGACATAAGGTTAGATAGATATGGTAGCATAAGGTAACTTAGGTAAGGTCAGCCAAGCTAATATATATTCATATCTCTAGGTTGACACTGCAACCCATTACAGAAAATGGTATTGCCAGTTAAAATGAAAAATGGAAATAATTAATAGTTTTTAAATATAGATCCATTCCAAACTTCCAGCAGAGGTAAGATGGTTTTGGCGCCCATAGTATGTATTTATGTTAACACACTTTAGCTTGAACTAGCCTTAGAATTTCTTTGTAGGACGGGTGGAAGGGTAAACGTGTAGATGGATGGATGAGTGGGTGGGTGGGTGGATGGATGGATGGATATAATTCAACCTCGGCCAATTGCCTCATCTGTCTATGGAAGGAGGAGACGCCCCAGAAAAATATTGGAATTTATTGAATTAGTTTTGGATGTTCTGCCAGTAACAGAGGAATGGACGAAATGATGATTTGATGGATTATTGGATGGATGGGTAGAGGGAGGACGAGAGGATGCGAAACGAACAGGTGCTTGTCTTTGATGGACGACGGTCTCACTGTGCCCTCGGAAAATAGGCTAAGCATGATGATGGATGAAGCTGTATAAGGCAGGGTAGGGTTTGTTTGGTGGCAGTTATAGAGGAGGAGGAGGAGGAAGAGAAGGAGGAAGAGGAAGAGGAGGAGGATGGAGGAAGTGAAGAAGGAAGAGGAAGAGAAGGAAGAAGGAGGAAGAAGAGGAGGAGAAGAAGAGGAGGAGGAGGAGGAAGAAGAAGAAGAAGAAGAAGAAGAGGAGGAGAGGAGGTGGAGGAGGAGGAGGAGGAGGAGGAAGAAGAAAGAAGGAAGAAGAAGAAGGAGGAAGGGAGAAGAGGAGGAGGAGGAGGAAGAAGAATAAGAGAAGGAGGAAGAAGAGGAGGAGGAGGAGTAGAAGAAGAGGAGGAGGAAGAGGGAAAGGAGGAGGAAGAGGAAAAGGAGGAAGAAAGAGAATAGAGAGGAAGAGGAAGAAGAAGAAGGAGGAGGAAGAAGAGGAGGAGGAAGAGGTAAAGGGAGGAGGAGGAAGAAGAGTAAGAACGGAGAAAGAGGATGAAGAGAGGCAGCCACGCGTTGTAAGAATTAGCGACTTTCTTTTCTTAGCCTCGGCTTATTAATGCGTTGGCCAGTCGTCTCAATCACCTTGAGATGTCTTATCTAATCCAATCCAATCCTGTCTGCTTCTCTGACACCTTCATTCCTGATGCTCAGTGTTCTCGTTAAGAGTATTGCTGTTGAATATTAATGAGGAATTAGCGTTGAATATTCATGACGTCCTCTGTATGCATCAGATGTTACCGGTGTCGAATATTCATGATGTGTGTGGTATTTGGCAAAGCATGCCTGCATGAATATTCATGATGTGACTGATATTTGTGTTGTCACACGGTGGAATAATGCCAGTGGGAAATGGAAAGAAAATGTTTTCAAATGATGCCAGAGGGAGACGCTAGGGAATGGGAAAGGGAATGGGAAGTTATTGTCATCATTTATCATTGTTGTCATCATTGTCATCAACATCATCATTATACTGTCATTGATATCATCATCATAGAGGTTGTTGTCATGGTCGTCAGCATCATCACCACTATCATCATCATCTGTATCACATCATCATCGTTATCATCTCGTTGTTATTATGTTTGATTTTGTTGTTTTTAACCTGAGCTGTTCTTGTCATCATCGTCCTCGCTATCGTCATAATCATTATTATTGTCTCTTTCATCACTGTTATTAGATATCATCATCATTCTCCCAACCATCTTAGTGGTCCACTATCACCACCAGTCATCATCATCATCATCATCATCATCATCATTGTGAAATGCTATCATCTCAGTAACCCCATTTTAACATTTATTTTTATTTGTTTATTGTTCTTCACCTATGGTGTTATCTTTGTTATCATCATCATCACCATCGTCGTCGTCATTGTTGTCATCATCATCCTGATCATTGTTGCTGTCATCATAATCATTGTTCTTGTCATCATCATAATCATCATCTCTTTCATCACTGTTATTGGATCATCACCATCATTTTCCCCACTATCATCTCTGCCATCAACACCAATACCATAGTCCTCGTCATCATTATCATTATCATGAAAATCTTGTCATCATGTCTTCAACTCACCATCATTCTCTCGTCATCAACGTTTTTTGTGTAATCTTGGAAATCTACAACCGGAAGTGAAGTGATGATGTCGAGTGTGTTGGCCTGATGAAGTTCCAGGGATGGGTGAATTGTCTCCCCAGACACCCTCTTACCAGCTGACGATAGTTTTTAACTGGCCGACCATAAATGCTGCTTACTTGGTTGAGTCGAAGATGTGCTGAGCACCTGATAAAACAATAGTGCCTAGTGCGAGTGAAAAGGAGAGGATGAGTTGTGATTCCATACAGTCAGTGTCTGACGATTGTAGACAGTGTAGTGTGGCTTCAGCGCTCCTAAGTAATTCTGTCGATGTGAGCAGTAGTGCCGCTCATCGACGTAAACAAGGGCGGATCCAGACATGTTCGGTCGTTAAAAGCATACATCCAGATTATATCTGTGTAGTAATTATCTTGGATTTAATTATGTTTGTCTGTATGCAGTCCATTTAGCAGAGGCGGCGGATTCACATGTCGGCGCCATCTGGCGAATAATAGCGGAACAAAGTAATTTCTTGAAGTTGCCCAGAGACAGTGTGAGGGAGGAAATGGGAGGCATGGTAGGAGAGGGGGAAATGAGGAGCGACTGGCGTCGAAGCCACACTAGTTGCTGCTGTCGATAGTCATAACTTAAGAGCGTTGATCCACACTACAGTGTCTGCTATCATTAGACACGGTAGATCTTCCCAGAAGGGACATATTGCTGAACTAGCTCTGCGCGGACAGACTAGCTACACATACATACGACTGTCTGCTACTTTTAACACGGAACACGCTAGCAATAGGACCGTAGTGGGCGTGCCGCCGATTACACTCGGGGCGTACTCGGTGTATAGAGACACGGAACACGCCTGGTGTCGGACCTGAGGCGAGTGAGAGAGGAAGAGGAGAGAGCCGAGAGAGAGAGAGAGAGAGAGATGTCTGGTTGGTTCTAAGCGGGCTCAAGCGTTACGTAATGGTGTTAACGGACGAGTATTCTATAAATGTTTTTAATAGTGCATCGGTTTTTTTTAATTTTTCCTACACATATTGGGCTACTTTTCACCACTGTATATAATGCAATGTAATTGAACATTTATATACATCGCTAATTAAATATATCTACTCAGAGGCGCTCTCTGTCCTAGCCTATGTGATGTTAAATGTCATTATGAACAATGCACACTGTTGCACAGTAACCTAGAAGAGTCATCAGTGGCGGTCCCACGCACACACGAGGAACCAACCATCGGATTCCCGTCGACAGCTGAAGTTGGCATGTATGCTTAGTTGTTTGAAATATGACCATTGATCTCGTGCTAATAAAAAAAATTACTACTTATTTACTTATTGTGTATGCTGTATGGGAGTGGGGGCTTGGCGGGTGGCCTGGGCCGCCTGGGTATGACTATGGGGTATGGGTGACCAATGATGAATGAGGAAGGGCTTCCCGACAGAGGATTGAGGATTTGACGGTGGCGAGGAGGAGATACGGCTGAGGAGGATTGGCTGACACACAGACATAGACAGACAGACAGACAAACAGACGGGTATTAGCCTGGGCTTTCTGGTGAAGTGTCTACTCTTAATAACATTTAATATAATTTAATATAGGAGTGCCTGGGAGGGAGAGCGCAGAGAACTTCTCTGATTAGTTTTCTCTTGCAGTGGTGTTATATAAAAATTTCTCATTACAATTAAAGTTATGAAAACGGCGCTACAACAGTCATTAGACGAGATTAGATTCCCCTCAACTCTACAGCTGTATTAAGTGGATTCATACATACATGCATACATGCACACTTTGCACATACATACATCGTACATACATGAATTCACATGATTGGATATGTAAATCATACATACATAAATATGTGCATGTATGCATGCACTTGCATCATAAATACATGAATGCATTGTATTGTATTGTATTGTATTTGGCTATTTATAAAGCGCTTCTCACAGCAAAAGCCTTTCAGAAGCGCTCCCAGTGCGAGCAATACAATACATACGCCATACATACACAAATCATACATACTGCAATACAAAGCTATGCATAATTAATTGCAATTAATTATATGCATTTTGTCCCATAGCTCTTGCAACACTGATTCACTCTGCTGCCAGCCACAACTAGACGATATCGCTCATGTAATTCAATAATAGTGCACCAACATAGGCGTAGCTCAAATCAGAGGCACGAGGAGGGCCAGTCCTCTTGCTTTTTAAAGATAGAGGTTTTCATTGACTAATGACCCCTGACCAAAAGAAATAGGTTTATGAAGTTGCCTCCTCTTGAATTTAAGTCTCGCTACGTGCCTGTGCACCAAATTTATATATCGCCCCATTCAGGACATCTGGTTAGAGGGATTTTCAGCACTGCCGCCTAGGCGAAACTGTTGCGCCAGTTAAAACATCGTTCGTGGCTTATAGCATCTCGTGAACGCAAGACTAGAATCAATCAATCAATCATAAAATTTATATAGCGCCTCTTCAAGGGCTCTACTCAGAGGCACTCCCAAGCCAGGCCTGATCATACAGAATGTCGCAGTTGCGTCCATATGTTGGTCACCTCACCAGTGGGAGCTTCGTACAAGACGTCGTTTCTTTATCATGGCTGTTCAATTACAGACCAGTTCTTCTCAAGTAGTGTGTTGAGCAGAAGAAGGTCTAAATCCTCCTGGAGCGGTTGTGTAATTCTGTTCGTAAATATTGCTGAACTCTGACCGAGGTCTGCCTCCGTTCGCTTCTCTCCATCCAACCAATTACAATAACAGTTATGAGGTTGACACGCATCCTGTTTCGTGTGTCATCGTTTTCACGTCGGTGGAGTTTCTAAAGAGATGAGTAGACAATTGTGTTACCTGTGCATGTCTAAATCAGTCTGTTTTATATTGACCCACTTCAACAGCTCTGTTACCTTTACGTTCTTGAAGACGTATTTTACCTTTCTAAACGTTTTGTAATCTTTTGACATAATTGGTCACGTCTATGCGAAACGCCGAGTTTCGAACCCCAGGCACTAAGTATTCCAAGGCGAGTGCACAGCCAGTCAGCTATGGTGGGTTAGATAGGCCTTGAGGAGTGTCTCACCTTGGGTTGGGCTTGTTTTTCTGTCTGTCTGTCTGTAGGGCTGTCTGTGTCTGTTTGTCTGTGTCCGTGAGTGTCTGTCTGTCCGTCTGTCTGTCTGTGTCCGTATGTCTGTCTGTGTCTGTTTGTCCGTCTGTCTGTCTGTGTCTGTCTGCCTATGTCTGTCCATCTGTGTGTCTCTGTCTGTGTCTGTGTGTCTCTGTCTGTCTGTCTGTCTGTCTGTCCGTCCGTCCGTCCGTCTGTCTGTCTGTGTCCGTATGTCTGTCTGTGTCTGTTTGTCTCTGTGTCTGTCTGCCTATGTCTGTCCATCTGTGTCTCTCTGTCTGTGTGTCTGTCTGTCTGTGTGTCTGTGTGTCTGTGTGTCTGTCTGTCTGTGTGTGTCCTGTCTGTCTGTCTGTCTGCCTGTCTGTGTCTGTCTGTCTGTCTGTGTCTGTCTGTCTCTGTCTGTCTGTCTGTGTCTCTGTGTCTGTCTGTCTGTCTGTCTGTCTGTCTGTCTGTGTCTGTCTGTCTGTCTGTCTGTCTGTCTGTCTCTGTCTGTCTGTGTGTCTGTCTATCTGTCTGTCGTCTGTGTCTCTGTCTGTCTGTCTGTCTGTCTGTCTGTCTGTGTCTGTCTGTGTCGCCGTGGCATCGGTGTCTTGCTTTGACGGTGATGACATTGGACAGCCATTGATGCTGATTAGAAGCGGGATGATGCTGCGTGTGGTTTTCATCGACTGCATCACAAGTGACATCAGCCGCTGACTCTGGATGCTCAGGCCCCGTTTCCACGGTAACCTTTACTGCATCTGCCTCCTCCTCTTCCTCCTCCTCTTCCCCTGCTGCTCCTTCGTTTCTCCTATCCTCCTATGGCATCCTCCTCTTGCCTCTGTCCTTGTCATCCTCCTATCTCCTCCTTCTCATCCTCATTCGCATTTCCGTCCTTCCTCCTTCCTCTGGTCGCCTGCTTCTTCCTCTCTCTCTCCTGCTCTCCTTCTCCTACTCCACATCCTCCTCATTCTGTTCCGAAGAGGATAATGAGAACGATGAGGAATTGGAAAGCTCCTCATTCTCTTATTCCTCCACGTGTTCCTCCTCCTCTTCCTCATTCGTCTACTTATTGTTGTCCACCTCCTTCTCTGCCTCCTCCTCCTCCTCCTCCTCCTCCTCCTCCTGCTCCTCCTCTGTATCCGCAATAATCCCATTAAATCCTGTTTTCTTCCGGATGCCACGTTGCTGACCTGTGTTTTGCTTTCTGTCTGTTTCTTTCGCAGGTGCTGTGTCTGTCTGTGTATCTGTCTCTTTGCCTGTCACTGTCTTTTCTGCCAGCGTCTGTCAGACCTCAGTGTGTCTGTTTATCTGTCTTTCAGTGTTTTTTGTCTGTCTGTCTGTCTGTTTCTGTCTCTGTCTGTCTGTCTGTCTGTCTGTCTGTCTGTCTGTCTGTCTCTCTGTCTCTCTCTCTCTCTCTCTCTCTCTCTCTCTCTCTCTCTCTCTCTCTCTCTCTCTTTCTCCGTGTGTCTGATATGCCTTTTCTTGACCTGTCTCGTACTCTTTTGATTCATATCCACGATATTGTCATGTGACAAGCACTCCTGAGATGACATGTCTGCTGTCAAATCTGGTTTGCTGCATAGCCTGTATACTGCTCTTTTTGCGGTCCTTGAAGGCCCTATATTAATTGTCTAGTTGCTTATACAAATACATACTACCAGCCACTTATGTCAGCTTCAAAAGGTTGAATTACATTTTCGTTTAAGGCCACCAATAACTTCAGAATTTCGGGCGTCTGATCCCTGGGCATTGTGGCTATGTTAGTAACGGCCGTCATCAGACATTACTTGCAGCAGTGAAAACGTCTAATGCATCCATGGTATTATGGTTAGTGTCTGCAGTCATCAGAGCTTCGTTGTGGATGCATCAGCTGGCATGACTTGGCATCTTCTCGTCTTAGCGTTGGCCACTTACGACCTGTCCGGATGCATTAGGTCTTTTTTGCGATCCATGTTGACTTCTTCTGCGGAACCCCTGGACAGTGGATTAGAATGGATCAGTAACGGAGAATTGTCTCCGTTGGTTGTATCTAGAGAGGCAGTTGTAGGCTTCAGAGATCTGCCCGTCATTGGTAATTTTTATCTCTGAAAGCTTTGTTGGCTTCAGAGCCCACAAAGGAAGATCGGCATATCTTCATAGCACAAAGGGAAGACTCTGAATTTCTTCATAGCCCAAAAAGGCAACCCTGCATTTCTTCATAGCCCAAAAAGGCAACCCTGCATTTCTTCATAGCCCAAAAAGGCAACTCTGCATTTCTTCATAGCCCAAAAAGGCAACCCTGCATTTCTTCATAGCCCAAAAAGGCAACCCTGCATTTCTTCATAGCCCAAAAAGGCAACCCTGCATTTCTTCATAGCCCAAAAAGGCAACCCTGCATTTCTTCATAGCCCAAAAAGGCAACCCTGCATTTCTTCATAGCCCAAAAAGGCAACCCTGCATTTCTTCATAGCCCAAAAAGGCAACCCTGCATTTCTTCATAGCCCAAAAAGGCAACCCTGCATTTCTTCATAGCCCAAAAAGAAAATTTTAACCTCAAAATTAGAGCTGCATTTCTTAATAGCCAAAAAAGGCAACTCTGCACTTGCTTCTGAGTAAAAAATTCAACCCTGCATTTCTTTAAACAGGTTAATGCCAAAAAGTATCTCCACACTTCTTGCAACAACTATGTCAGAAAAACAAACTTACTTACCGATATCTCTATTTAAGACTAGCTCATTCCCCACAAGACTTCATCAGTGTCAGTGCAAACTCTTGAGATTATCGAACACAAAAATTGAACTGTGCCTCTTGTTAGGGGGAACGTAGAGCTCCTCGCAAGTGTGGGTTCAGATTTTTACAGCTGAGAATCGGCAGTACTCTTCTTTCTTTAGAAAAATACACTGCGTGGAATTATTTATGGACATTCTGTGTGTGGAGTGAGTTAAGGCGGCTTTCCTATTGAGAGATGTTGTTGGCCACCCAGGCTATGCGCAGTTCAACGTGTTCGACAGTATGATGATCTATGTGCATTTGACGCCTCTCAAGCAACGCTGGCGGCTTCTTGTTTTCCACACTGGAGGAGGAGCCATAATTGAGTCATTTGGCAAATGGCTTTTGTCTTTTAATCGTGCTCTGGGTGTGATGAGACCTATCACTCGCCAGCTGCTGGTTATCTTCAGGGAAGGAACTCCTCCAAGGCCCGTACTCTGGTTGTGCCAGTCCCAAGCATGGATAAGGGAGGAGGGCGACGCTTATCGTCGTTGTTATGACAACAGCAACTAACAATCTTCCTGGGATGCGCGATAGTATAGTGGTTAACGTGCTGGACTCTCAATGGACAGGTCGGGGCTTCAAATCCCGTCAAGGGCAAACACTGGTTTGGTTTCGGTTCCACTTGACCAGCTGTTGCAGTATACCCTTCCGTGTATACGAAAGAACCCAAACACCATTGAGCAGTTCAACTTCAGACAAATTGCCGGTGTCACGAAATAGATTATCCCCATACATGAGTATCCCCCTTAGCGAAATAGTGTATTCGGTTTAGTTTGCATTTTTGGCAGTTTCTAAGTGTATTCAGTCATACTGTTTGGATTTATTGTACACATTGCGTATCTTTAGTTTGTAAGTCTTCAATTTACAGATTTTGACTGGATTTTCGTCGGCATGATGGTATGACGATGGGGAGAATCTGTGAGGTTTATTCAATCCGGGGATAGATAGTCGACTCTAGTAACTGCCCTAGACAGATGAACTTTGAAGGACTTGTCATTCTGAAGGGATTTGTTGACAGATCCTTGGTTTCATGTTTCAACAGCCACTGTCCATTTCCTCTGTCTACTGACCGGGCTTTCATTTCACTGTTCCCACAGCAGACGACGTCGAGTCAACAAAGAACTCGTTGGGAGATGAGAGGAAATGACCTCTGTCTTATTATCTCAGCCCTTGTTTACATATCCAGACGATGTTTACATATTGTCACACTAGTATCTCTGCGACACGGTGCTACAACCCGTTGCTCTGCTGGCCTGTGATTACCGGTTCCGACCTGATGTAGAGGATTTCCTGCAATGACCCTTGCAGGTGGTTTGTCCTGCGTAATCGTAATAGTCAGTTTGAATTGAGAGTAAAAGTGGTACTTACTTAACTACAACCGTGGCCCGTGGGATATGTCCGCGGCTGGTTCAAAGGCCGAAAAGAGGGAACAGTCTTGCAACGATACTTTGCTGAAGAGGAAAGCAAAGCAATGATTTAAGCACAAGGGTTACATGTTCACATTTTGACTTATGATACATGTATTATGGCTCTAGCCAAGGACTTATGAGCTCTTTGGAGTTTCAACATGTTTTACTCTGCGATGCTAACATGAAGCGAGTTACAGATTATTATGGTGGTGGTAAGATAAGAAGGCAAGAATATTCTTTAATTGACCAATTGCTATCCACATTTTGGTGTACAGACATGGTAATGAACATACGTCATCAATAGCGCTGATCAAGACAGCCAAATATTCTAAAATGACACATATTATCCCAAATCCGAGATTATGGTGATGATGATGGTGATGATGATGATGATGATGATGATGATGATCATCATCATCATCATCATCATCAGGCATTGCCGGACGTTGCGTGTAGGAGAATGGAATAATTGGAATATCTTGTTAGAGGTTTGAGTTTCGGGTTTCGTGTGTCTGTGTCTGGTGTCCATATGGGTTGTTCCAGTGTTTACTCTGTCTGTCGCCGCCGCTGTTTGGAGGGGTTGAGAAGAAGACCCTTTTGTTTGGCTTGGATTGCAGGTGAGAACCTGACCTAGGGCGGAACATACAGTGGGTTTCCTTGCATATATACATATATACATACTGATTATACACTGATTCCTGGTTATAACCCAGCCATGTCAAATGCTGATTTATACCTGTGTGGTCTGTTCGGTAGTGAGCTGGGCTCATAATCTAACGATTGCTAATTCCGGCCTACTGAGTGGACTCCATGTAACGAACTGAGACAAGTTTTTCACACACACACACACACACATGCGCACACACACTTCGACTTTTCCATCAGCATTTACTTTAAATGCCAATTGATCGCTTAATTTTCTACTCAAACATTTAACATTATCATTGTTCGCCATATTGTTTACTCCACAAAAACGGGGCCGTTCGACATCATGAAATAAGTAACAAAATTAATCGAACAAGCCGAAATTAATTTATTAAAATTTTTAACAATTAATCAATTACCCGGTAACTGTTAAAATCTGTAGTTCTAGAATAAACATAAAATAATAAGGTTTTGTTTAGTGATGTAATTCTCTAAAGCTGACGTAATTTTTGAATGGAGCTTCCTGAACTGTGTTATATGAGAATTTATGTCATAATTATGAAGCATGTATTATGTGAGATTCAGTGTACACCGAAGAAGAAGAGGAGGAGTTCCTTAAGCTAAGTGGTAGAGACTGTTTTTTCTTAGCCTCGGCTTGTGAGAGTGGTTGTCTGTGCTTGCCAACTGACAGTATACAGCAGTATACTCGTTACTGCTGAATTTGCTAGGGGGGGAGTGGAGCCACCATTTGGGAACAAATTTTAGAGTTTTGAACCCTCAAGCTGTCGATTGAAAGCACAACATGCTATTACCACTAGGCTATGTGCACCATTGAAACCGTCCTGTGATACTGTGTTTGGCATCTATATCAATTGCTGTGCTACTGTATAAGGAGATTCTGGTAAAATAAGACCATTGTCTGAGGCGGGGGAGGCGGGGGAGGGGAGGGGAAGGATCCATGTTCTCAGAAATATCTGTTTCCACTGAAAGATCTCGTTTCTCTTCGCATTCTCTGTCCTTTGAAGCAGGTTTGAAGTTGAGAAGTTTGGTTGGGTGCCTTCTTGCCCTGACTTGGGTTTGTGGGCGGATCCAGAGAGAGGCGAGGAACCGTGGCCCATGCCTACCTTCATCCCACTTTAGAAAAGCCAAAGGAATGAGCATGTGTGTTGAGACGGGCCACTCTAACCGTGGCGGATCTGAGAGACTCTAGAAGACCAGTGCACAGAAGTAACGGCAAGTGTGTTCCGAAGGAATATACGTCTCCCTCTGAAGGGAGAGGTGGGAGAGACGTGGCCCTCCCTGGATGCGCCAGTATGTTGGAGACTAGACTGATATGTTCTGAGGAGGAGGAGGAGGCTCCTCTTTCGTTGTCTGACAGTTTACACAGATGATCTGAGGGAGAGCGCAGTGGGGCAGGTCCACCACCACCCTGAGACAATCAAAAGGTATTTGCTGGGTCATGCTGAAAACTGATGCTTAGCCATCTAGCATGTGGACACTGTACTTTTCAAAGTCACGTCAGGAACAGCAGAGAGTAATGTGGCCAAAAGACACCTATAGACATTGATTGTCTAGTAGTAAAGAACAGCCACTGTGGCATATACCTAGATGTTAATGTGATTGTTTGAAATAATTAGACATAACTAGTTGAGCAGAGTTGCTGTGGCCCATAGTCAGACATCATTTATCATCATCATCATCATTTGCTGATGCTAGCCGTTTGGCGGCGATGGGTGCGAATAAATGTGGCCCATAGTCAGACATTATTATTAATTATTAATTACCAACTTGGTGTCTCTGCTCTAAGCAGATACTACTTTTAAAGGTCACTGTGCACTTGCTTTTTCTACACCAGACATTTTGTGTCTGAGAGCGTCATGGACACTATAGTGTGTGTCTGATCTGACCAGTTGTTGCTTCTAAGAATTAGAGATTTGCTCTGAGCTGTGGTCTGCTTTGTACGGGAAGTAAGACGAGAAGGAAGCGAGGTATGTGAAAAGAGACATTGTGAAAGGAGGGCAGGGGCTTCCCATTGGGGTGTTGACGGGCGTCGTGGGGTTGGATATGATGATGAGCTCTGCGCCTGTTGTGCCTCTTTGGTGTTTGTGGGGTGTAGAGAGAAGTATTAAATGACTTGGCAGATCGTGTCCCTGTGTTATTTAGCATGAAGACTTCTTTATTACAGTGCAACGCTGGGGAGGTCATTGTATACAGTAGCGTATTTCAATGAGGTTGTATGTAGGAACTGAGTGAGTGTCATTTTATGATGAAGCTGTGTTACAATAGGGTCGTGTTGTGGCAGAACTGAGATTTGTCTTTCCTAGGACTATCGTTATACATCGGAATTGGTATCTTTAGAAATGAATCGTGTTGTTATGACTTCATGGCTGAGTTTATTGTTTAGTTTCTTCCTGAAGAAGACAGCTTGAGGTGTAATGCTGTCGAGGATGTAGAGTATTGCATTAACTTATCAAACTATAATTTGGATTGCATCTGTAATACATTTGCTTTACATTGCAATTACATTCTGATTACATTTGGATTACATCCGTAAATATATTTACATCACAATTCAATTACGTTCTGATTACATTTGGATTACATCCGTAAATATATTTACATCACATTTCAATTACGTTCTGATTACATTTGGATTACCCTGTAATTCTTGGATCATAGATATGGTTTTTGACGTATATGAGTTACATGTAGCATAAATTTACCTTTGCATTACCTTTGGTTTAGTTTTGAATTACATCTAATTTTTTGGATTGTTTTGGATTATTGCCTTTGGATTAGTCCCTTTGGATTAGTCCCTTTGGATTGCTGCCTTTGGACTACGTTGTTTCCTTTGGATTAGTGGTGCAAGTAGAGAACCAAGAGAAAGGATTGGAGAGAACCGAATTGAGAATTTAAGGGATATTTGTGCCATCAGCTGATTCAATGTATCGTCATAGGTGCATGTGCGCTTTGAGCACGTCAGGTTGAACTCACGAGTAGAAGCAAAAATAACTTTCATTTCAGCTGTTACTAGAATCTTTGTCAACTGGTATTTCCAAAATCGACATGCGTTAGTCATTTATGTATGGAAAAACCAGAAGTTTGAAGTTTGTTTTGTTGTTATTCTTCTTTGTGGCAGACAATAGTGTAAGATGGTCGAGTGGTGTTGAAATGCCTGCAGGCTGTGAGTCACATGTAACATCTTAGGTTTCTGCATGAAGAGATCTCTGCCTGATGGGCGTATTGACAGCCGTATACAGTCCTATTTTGGACAGGCTGTTTAAGCTGTTTTATGTGAACCACGTTCACCTTTGCCCCAATTTTGACAACAAAGACATCCAAAGGTTTGAGCTTTGAGAAGAAAACGGTTCTCACATGAGGAGGTCTTTTTCATAGCAGTCAGACATTACTGAAGGTATCTGTTACAACAGGAAGCCTGTTTAACAGCACAGTTTGAATGTTTTTTAAATGTTTACCAGTAGCTGCTGTTAAGCTGAGCCGGAGACTTTAGGCCGGCCTAACTAGGTCAGTTTCTCAGCTGTGATTTTATGGTGCGTTTGATGGAAGTGGAACTGGAAAAGGAGATTTTCTTACTCAGTAATACGGAGTAAACACACTAACATCTGGAATCCAGATTTCGGATCTGTCTCGTAGGTGGGAATCTCTTCCTTTGTCGATGGCGTCTGTCTGTATTTTGACGTTTGGCCAGTTTACGTCGATCGTGTCTGTGTTTTAAGACGGAACGGAGTTTACTTTCTGCCGTCTCCGCCTCAGACGAGAGACCGTCGGCGGCTCTTGCTGCGTCGTCCTCCGCGGCGGTCGTGTTTTGGGCGTTTCATTCAACATTCTGCCGTCGGATTTTTCATCTCGGCTGAGTTTGAATCGTGTTCGGAGTTGTTGGTCTGAGTGGAAGCGGAGAGGTGGAAGAGAATCCGAAGAAGGAGTGGTGGAATCATTGTGTTTTGAAATGTTGATGAGAAAGAGTTCCATGTGCCTTTGGACGCTCGATGAACTCGTCGGTAAGTTCACGTGAAGGAGCAAAGGTCATATTTATTTGTCTGCCACTTGTAGAAGAGTTACGGTAAGGGCAAAGGTAATGCTTGTTTACAGTCGCGTGAGGGCTGAAGATTCCCGTAAAATAAATGTAGCGATTATGTATCTGCCACATATAAAAGCTTGACATGGTTGTTCTGTACATTACGTGGAGTTCCTAATGGTGTGTTTGTGATTGCTTTGACAATTGATTCTTTTGATTAATATGACCAGTGATTGTTTCAGTGCCTTTGAGAGGTACTAAAAGCACTATGTTAAGTGACGTGATACATATATACATACGTACATACGTACGTACATATATGCATGCATGCATACATACATACATACATGGATACATCAGAGATGGACAACTAATCGACTAGATTCTAATCAATAGCTAATCAATAATTGATAAACTGCCACTTCTAATTCTAATGTATTAGCCGTCGCCTGATCCTGTTTCTAATCAATTAGCAATATTTAGCTAATTCTAATCATAAAACATTTAGGTTTTCAGGCTGAGTGGTGCACCAATTCAAGACATGCTAATTACAAAATGCAATAGTGAGCTTTTGTAGTATTGACATTGGTCAATAACTGCAGCGTCTATTGACCGATGTGGTTCCAGGTTTAGCAAATAGGTGTCCCTTTAGCGGGATTTTCATCCCTTAAGGGCCTTCCTTGTTACCATCTTGATAAATGAACCTACTACTGTAAAATAACTTGATTGATGGTTACAATAAAGGTGTGATTGATTGATTTGATTGATTGATGCGCTGTGTTGTTGCTTGTTGATTTGTGGACTGTTCTGACATGGCAGTAGTGTTGCTTTAGGAGTTTAGGTACTATAATAGACTACAGTAACTGGCAAATTTCAGTAGCTAATTCTAATTCTAATCAATTAGCAATTTAACTAATTGTACCCATCTCTGACATATAGACATACATACATACACACGTGTTCAGTGTACACGCATGCATACATATAGATGCATACAAAATTGTTCATGCATATTCATACATACATACATACATACATACATAGCATACACTTATACACACGTGCACACACACATGTATACATACAGACATACATACATACATGCATACACAAATGCATACCTACCTGCATACATTTATGCATATAAGCATACATACATACATACATACAGACTTACATACAAGCATACATGCATACATAGACACATACACAGACATACATACATACACACATTAATGACATGTGTACATACATACACACATATACATACATACATACATAAATTTCCCTGAAATTCTGACAATTTTGGAACATTGATTGTTCTGGCTTCTGTGATTTCGTCGGCATTTACCTTTGAGGTCGGATCGTTTCGTTTATACACCAGATAAGAAAACCCGAATTCCTTCGGCGCTGATTCACAATTTCTGAATCACTGTAATACCGAAACCTTGACGGCTGCCAACCGAAAAGCGCCGTATCTCTTCGGGAGGGAGGAGGCAGGGAGGGAGGGACGAGGGCAAATCAGTGGCGTACTACAGGTCTGCTAAGGAATTATCAGCGGGCAATCGGTGCCGTATCCATGTTTCCTAGTCAGGTCGACTTACGCGAATTAAAGTCTGTAGACGGACAGTTTGGCTGGAGCCGGGCAATTGGCGGCGGCGGCAGGCCTTGGCGCGACGTCGACGGACGGACGGACGGACGGACGGCGGGTGGAGGACCTTGATCTGGCAGCGAAGATCTGCTCTCGTCCGTTTGGGTTATTGTTGGGAGATTAGACCCTTGAAACAGAAATAATATGCTGCTCACGTTAAGGTAAGTTAAGTTTAAGCAGAGGTAACTTCTGGTTCTTGGCCTCACTCGGTAGCAGAGCGGATTGAATGTAATCTGGAATGGTTCCGAATGGAGGATTAATGTTCCGTATGTATGTTTATATGTATGCATGTATGTACGTTTGTATGTATGTATTTATGTATTTATGTGTATATGTATGTATGTATGTCTGTGTGTATGTATGCATGTATGTATTTATGTATGCATGTATGTATTTATGTATGTATGTCTGTGTGTATGTATGTATGTTTGTATGTATGAATATGTCTATGTATGTATGTATTTATTTATGTGTGTATGTATGTATGTACGTAAGTATGTGTATGCATGTATGTAACACATCTGTATGTATGATGTTTTATTTATGTATGTCCATGTATTCATGTGTGTGTATAACACTGTATATATGTGTATATGTATGTGACTATGTGAGTGTGCATGTATGATTGTATGTTTCCATGCATACATACATGTATGTTTGTGTGTGCTTGTATATATGTCTGTGTGTATATATGTCTGTATGTATGTATGTATGTATAATATATGTGTGCATGCGTGTATATGTGGACGTGAGCAGAGCCAGAATCTCCACCTATCGATCTCTGAGGACTGAGTTTCGTTGATGCTGCTGAGTCCAGTGGCATGGAAAGAGAACCTCGACATCCCTCGGCCGTCGCCCATTTCCGTCTGAACGACGGATAAACCCCTCACTCAGCCTTTCTTTCTTCCGCTGGGTTTAAAGGTTTTCCGTTGGCGGGGAAAGGAAACGTCCGATCGCAAGGTGACGCTCTTCTCCCGTTCAGTTACTCGGTCACATGCTGGGGCAATTTTTGGGAAGAGATGGGGAGGATGGCAGATGGATGGATGGATGGATGGGTGGGTGGGTGGGCTGTGGGTGGATGGATGGATTGATGGATGGATCGATGGATGGACGGATCGATGGATGGATGGATGGATGGATCGATGGATGGATGGATGGATGGATGGATCGATGGGTGGGTGGATGGATGGCTGGATGGATGGATGGATGGATGGATGGATGGATGGATGGATGGATGGATGGATGGATGGATGGATGGATGGATGGATGGATGGATGGATGGATGGATGGATGGATGGATGGATGGATGGATGGATGCTTGGGTAGTTGGGTAAATAATGGATAAAGAAGGGAGAAAAGAAGGAATGGGTTGGATGAAGGTCTGGAGGGAGGGACTTGGGAAGAAACTGAAAGTAGAATGGAATCACGGATAGGATGGATGAATGCACGCATTTATCAATAAATAGTTGGAAAAGGACGGAGGATGAGATGAGTGAATTGGATAGATTGGTGGGTGAATGTAGAATCGTGTCTGGTTGCAGGGTCTCCCTTGCAGTATATACCAAATATAAAAGTTGGGTTATCTGTCCTTGTACTATCGTGACTTTTCCGTTTAGTATTGTTTATGCCTTATTACGTGCTGTAATGTTTTTGCCTTATTACATGTCATATTGTTTATGCCTTATTACATGTCATATTGTTTATATGCCTTATTACTTGTCATTTTGTTTATGCCCATGTCATGTTATTTATGCCTTATTACATGTCATATTGTTTATGCCTTATTACATGTCATATTGTTTATGCCTTATTACATGTCATATTGTTTATGCCTTATTACATGTCATATTGTTTATGCCTTATTACATGTCATATTGTTTATGCCTTATTACATGTCATATTGTTTATGCCTTATTACATGTCATATTGTTTATGCCGTATTACATATTCTTTTTGCCTTATTATGTTTAGTATTGTTTATGCCTGTTATATGTTGTTACTGTCTGCTACTTATTAAGTCTAGTTGTGTATTTGTTCTAGATTCCGGGTACGAGAAGCCCCTTCTGAAGGAGCGACGAGGCAGCGTTCCATTGGTCGTTCCCATCTCAGCCACCGAAGAACCGTCGGATGCCCTGTCTACACCCAACCGGCTTATGGTAAGAAGGGAGCGGATGGCCCTGGATGGGTGGATGGACGGACGGACGGACGGAAAGAAGAGGATGGGTGGACGGACAGGACGGATTCGGCGTAGAGGCCCTTTACGCATCATCCACCAACTGATCACCCTCAATTGTTATTACCCTGGAATGCATCTGGTAGAGTGGGTAAAGAGTTTACGATGAGAGACGGAAGGATGTTATACTCGACCGTGGACTTGTGGGCTTGAAAGGGAGAAGGATATTGTCCTGTAGACGGAAGACAAGTGCTTAGTAGAAAGACATTCTCTGCTAAGTGTTTAGAAGAAAGATATTGGTCTTTAGTGATCAAGCTTTCTGCTGAAAGATATATGGTCCTTGGCCAGAAGTTTTCAATAGAAATAAATCGCCCAAAACTACTATCAGTCGAAAGACATCTTCCATGGCCAGAGGTTTTTATTTGAAAAGATTGACTGCTTTCACCAAAAATTATCAGTAGAAACATATATATAAATATATATACCCTGGATATCTGGTAGAGTAATAAAGAGTATATGTATGTATGAAGGATGTTATACTCGACCGTGGACTTGTGGGCTTGAAAGGGAGAAGGATATTGTCCTGTAGACGGAAGACAAGTGTTTAGTAGAAAGACATTCTCTGCTAAGTGTTTAGAAGAAAGATATTGGTCTTTAGTGATCAAGCTTTCTGCTGAAAGATATATTGTCCTTGGCCAGAAGTTTTCAATAGAAATAAATCGCCCTAAACTACTATCAGTCGAAAGACATCTTCCACGGCCAGAGGTTTTTATTTGAAAAGATTTACTGCTTTCACCAAAAATTATCAGTAGAAATATATATATAAATATATAGACATATATATAATATGTATGTATGTAAATTTATATATATGTAAGTATGTGTGTGTGTGACGAATAGCAGTTATAATTAGTGGTTGGACCCTGAATGAGCCATTAGACCCTTTGCACTTATGAGTGTGTGCCTAGTTGTGCAATTGTAGGCCTATGTATAATTGTGACCAATTACTGAGTGGGGCAGGTGGTCCACCGGAAGTGTAGTGCAGTGGGACACGTGGGAAGGAACTAGGTTGAAACGAGTAGTCTATGTTTAGCTGTTGTCGGAGTTAGAAGGGGTCAGACTCAGCTCAGCGGACAGAGAAGATAGACCCGATGATACCTGCATTTCGATGGACTGAGATTACTAATCGTGCGTAGGCCTACAACATGGTATAAATAGTTGACTCTCATAAGATTTGCTATTTACGTTGATGTACGTACTCGAATGTTGTTTTGTTGTAATAAAAACTTAGAAAATCTTTACAGTATGTATGTATGATTGTATGTATGTATGATTGTATGTATGTATTTATGTATATATGTTGAGCTTTATTGGCTGCTGGACCTTACCAACTAAACTTCTGGATAATGCTTCTGCTCGCATGATTGGTGGCATCCCGAAATTTGGCTACATGTGTGATACCTTGCACTGGTTGCCTGTCCCTCAAATGCTCTAAAATCTAAGATTTTAGCTTTCACCTGACTTTCAACTGCTTTCAACTCCTGTCTTATCTTGGCTCACTGTGTATCTCTGCCTCGTCTGTTCCCGGCCGTAGTTGCCTTCATCTGGTCAATCATGGGTGTTCTTCATGGTGCCGGAGGTTGTTCTCTACAACTCAACACATAAGTTTTGCTTTTGCTGGTCCTGTGGCTTGGAACAACCTTCCTCATAAAACCAGAGCTGAGCTAGTCAGCCTGTCTTCTCTGTTCTGCAAGCTCTTGGAGTCTATTCTGTTTGGCTGAGGGTTCTCCTTGTTGGGTCGGAAGTACTACTGATGAGTTTTTCCTTGAAGTAGTGCTTTACAAATTTTCATTTATGTTACGTTATGTTATTGACCCAATTATGACTTGGTTTTGGTGTGCCATCAGTTGATTGTGCATTAGACACCGGCGCAATAGAAGTTACGAATTACATTAACGTAGATTGTGGTAATGTCTTCCTAAGTGTGTCTTTCTGAATAAAATTCCGTTCTCAGCTTAAGACTTACCTCTTTCAAATTGCTTATCCACCATAGGCTGTTCAATCTTAGCAGATTGATCTCTGGATATTGATTATTTACACTTTCCATCTGATCTTAGGGAGTTTTATGTCTCGATCTCATCGATTTCTGACCATAGATTACTTTGCTGTGCTGCACAGGTTGACGTCGTTGTGTCCCCAGCCACTGTGCAGCACAGAAGCTTTGCTGTGGTTGGTCCAACCTTCCAGAATAGGTCACCTAGAATCTTACGACATGAGCCCCATTGGTCTTTCTTTACCTCTATTCTGCAGGTGCTTGAAACAGTTTTGTTTGATCCGGGTTTTCCGTCATTAGGTCAGGAGCACCTGTGATGAATGTCTCTTGAAGAGGCGCTATATAAATGTGTAACTATGGCTTGGTGCACCATTGGTTGATGTGTTGTGCATTTGACACCAGTGCATAGAAGTTACTAATTAGAATATCGTCCTTTAGCAGGTAGTTTTTAATTGGAAAGACATCATCCATGGTCAGAAGTTTGTATTGGAAAGATATTGACTGCTCTATATTTAGAAGAGAGATACTCGATTTTGACCATTGTGGTTTTTGTTGAAAGATGTTAGCTATAGAGTTCTTCCTTTAGGCAGAGGTAGATTGTCATTAGGCTGTTTCATGGAACAATGTGCTTCTTTTGCCACTGAACTATTCAGTTAAAGGTGAAATAGTTTTCAGGTTTTTTACAGTATCATATCGTAGCTATGAAGGTTTTTTCAGTACTTTCCTAAACCATTGAGATTTTCTAGTATTTTACTCAGCCATTGAGTTTTTGAATACTCCTGAAGCAACTGAATTTTTCTACTACTTTATCTTATCATTGAGTTTGTGAACACACTCATAGAGCTATTGAATTTTTCTACTACTGTCTTCAGCCCATTCAGTTTGCAATCGCTTTTCCCAAAGCCATTGGGGTTTTGTAGCACTTGGCTAAAGTGCATTGGCTTTTAGTCGCTGCCTTTGAAGATGTGGATTTTTTTATGTGGTCAGTCTTTTCACTGAGGGATTTCTCCTGAAAAGGGTTTGATTTTCCTAGAACACGTCAGGCCGCATTAACTGACCAGCCGATGACCGTTTGACGTGACACGCATGTCACTTGGTCAGTTGCCTGATGAGGTTAGTGGTCAGTGGTCAACATTAACCAGCTGCTTGTCGTGTTTTGTGAATACAATATGCAGAACATTCATCTATGCCAACCTATGCCTTTCAATTGTCTTACCTGGTGCATATTAATGCATTAGATTAATTTGCCATTCTGTATTGTTTTTGGTCTCTTTCAGTCTATGCAATACAATGCAACCGCTTGGTAATTGTGCTCCTTGCAGTGGCAGCTGGGCCACAGGTGTTACTCTGAATGGAAATGATAATGACTTTTTTACTTATCTACATTATTCTGCTGTTTAACTTTTTGACCTGAGGTGTGCTCGGAGGCTGCAGTGTAGCGTTTTTAAGCTGACTACATTCAGTGGCTGCATGACGTATTGCATCATCTCTACGTTAAGTGGATGCGTAAGGTTTTTTTTACATATACATATCTATGTGCAGCGGCTGGGCTGAGCTGCTTTGCCTATCCGCTTACTAAGCTTACCAGTCATGGCGTCATCAATCAGAATATGTTTACCTCTTATTGCAACAGGATCTCCTCAGTTTAATACTCAACCATTGAGGCTTTTCTTGTTCAGTCCTTCCTTACCCACTGTAGCCTGGTTTCTCTTTTACCTGATCTATCGGATTTCAATCTGGCTGCCTCTCATCAATGCATTCTGAGTTTTTATTGCGATTGCACTCTCAGTGGCCATCAATGTCTGGATGTCTTAGACAATATTGTAACTACACTATGGAAGTAATTAGATGAAAAGACCGGCCCTTGGTGTACCTTGAACGAGTGCAGCTCCAGGACTTTCTTGGTTGCTGGTCGGAGGCTCTGGAATTCAACGCCTCTTTCTGTCCAATCTGCCATTACTGTGGTGGTTGTTCAGGTGTGGGTTTAAATCTGTAGCGTAACTAAGGGCCACACGGACCACAACTGTGGGCTCAGGCCAAATATGTAACAGAGAGGCCGGCTCAGAGCCTGATAGAGTACAAACTTTTATCAGGATGTGGATGCATTTCACGTTTTCTTTTTCCTTCTTAGTTCCACCATAGGCTGTCTCTCTCTGTCTCAATGGACTGGCCTTCTTAAAGCCATGTTCTGCGTGGACTCTTTCCTCCAAGCCGCCCCCACCTCCGCTATGAGCTAAGACCGAGGCCACACGGTTTCCTCCTCCCAACCAAGGACGATCGAAATTTCATATCACGTGTATTATTTTAAAACATCTACTAAATACATTATCTCCGGTCTATACCATATTGGTTGCCCTAACTAACATTGCCACCAGCCTATAATTCTTCCTTAGTTAGAGCAGAGATACACCATCAGCCTTGTGCAAATGACACTGTGCTATAGAAGTTTCTAATTATTAGTAATAATTAATGATTGGTAATATTAATAATTATTATTATTTTATTTTATTTTTACCCAAAGTAGAATTAATCCTCAGAAACAAAAAATTGTGTTAAGAGTAAAAGATTTATCTCCCAGGTTTCACAATCACTGGATATGTGCCTCTGAATGCAATGGCGTTGTGCACACAGATGGAAAGACGTTATTATTATTATTATTATTATTATTATTATTATTATTATTATTATTATTATTATTATTATTATTATTATTATTATTATTATTATTATTATTATTATTATTATTATTATTATTATTATTATTATTATTATTATTATTATTATTATTGTTGTTATTGTTGTTGTTGTTATTCAACAATATTTATTCTCTCAATCAATCAACATCAATACATCAATAGATCAATTATTATTGTTGTTGTTATTATTATTATTATTATTATTATTATTATTGCAAATTTATTTCTTCATGTTGCCAACAAACTAATATGTACAGACTGATTAAAAGTAACTGTTTTCAATATTTAGAAGCCTTCGATCAGTCCAGGGCTACTGTAAATTGTTGCAATCTGTGGTGCCTAAAACAGATAGAGCGTTTCCAATTTGTAGGGCGACTGATAAGCGTTGTAGAAGATGACTAGTTCACGCTGGTCGCCTGTCGCTGCTGAGATCTTGCGTCCTAGTTCTTGGACAAACTGCAGTGATTCTGTGTGCCAGCTTCCTGCAGTTGTTGACTGCCACAGGGTTGAAATGATGTGACTGTGTGATAGCAGCATACTTGGTTTCCTTGTTGCGTTGCTGCCTTTTCCGCTGCCGCACCTGCGATTTGCGATGTTATATGTTCGTAGGATGCAGCGAAAGTATCTGGCACCGTGACATCCCATGCCAAGCAACGACCTCTGTGCCAAGGTATGATGGTGACTGTCAGGCCTTTTGCCGTCTGATCTGGAGAGGCCATTGGGCTCTTTGATTGCCGGTATTTTGGCTCTGGTGAAAGCTCGCCAAATAACATCGTTGAGCATGCCATGTCGATGTTGTCTTCCTGGACCTTTGCTACAAGAGAATCCATGATGGCCGATGGTTTCTACTATGACACCGCATTTGCAAGTGTGTTTTTCACACAAGGCAGTGCCTAGTCGGATGCCGGAAGCTATTCTTAGGACCTCTCCTGACATGCGTAATCCTGCTGTCGTAATGGGCAGTGCATGAAGCCAGTCTCCAGAGTGTGGCGATTGTTGGCTGTTGTTGGCTTTAACAGCAGAATCACTCGCTCTTTCTGACAGGTCTTGAAGTGCATGTGAGATGAGTTTGCTGTCCCATTCCCGTTGTATGTGAGCCTTCTGCTCGATGGGAGGAGTTGCGTTCGACTTCGATGACCAAGAACTAAAAGCCTCCTCTACCAACGGATCTGTGATTGTTGAGGGACGTTGAGTAACAGTTGGTCTTGAAGGTTTCGTGTGCCAGCGGCTGATGCCAAAAGGCGGAAGTTGCCAGCATAACGGCACTACGAATGTTGACCACCGTTTCTAACAGTTGTTGAAAAAATAATAAAATAATAAAATAATAATAATTTAATAATTTAATAATTTAGGCTGTGTCCGAAGCGTCTTCTGACGAAGGTAGTCTCACCTTGACTTTGCCTCTTTCAAACAGAAATTTTATTATTATTATTATTATTATTATTATTATTATTATTATTATTATTATTATTATTATTATTATTATTATTATTATTATTATTATTATTAATAATTATTATTATTTTATTTTATTTTTACCCAAAGTAGAATTAATCCTCAGAAACAAAAAATTGTGTTAAGAGTAAAAGGTTTATCTCCCAGGTTTCACAATCACTAGATATGTGCCTCTGAATGCAATGGCATTGTGGTGTGCACACAGATGGAAAGACGTTATTATTATTATTATTATTATTATTATTATTATTATTATTATTATTATTATTATTATTTTGTTCCAAAGGTACATCAGTTCCCTCAGGAATGAAAAAATTATCTGGAGAATACAAAAAGCCATTCTGGGACAGCTAGAAGGGGCGCTATGTAAATGCTCAGAATTAAAGGAAATAAAATGGCTAGAACTCGTCAAGATCCGGTGGAGCACAGGTGCCTTGGAAAGCAATGGGGTTAAAGTGTTGGATTATGATGGCAATGAGCTGAAAAAGAGAGCAGGTTTCTGTCGTGTCACTGGTTACACTAAAGAGACAGCACCCAACTCTCTGGTTTCTCGTGTGTCACCGGTTAAACCAGAGAGACAGCGCTACAGCTCTGTGATGAAAAGTAGGCAACTGCCGTTAATTGGACCGAGAGTCTCAAATGCTAATGGGAAAATATTATAACTATTGCTGGTACTGCTACTGCCAGCAGATGATAAACCCTGTTTTCACACGTTTTCTTGGTTAACCAAACCAATAAAGTCTTTATGCTTACTGCTATAAGTTTTTCATCTACGCAATCACTGTCATTCTCTGACTGCTGCCATTTACTCCGTAAGTGGGGCCCCAGACCTAAGAGCCCAGGCACGTATAAATCATATTTTTATGCATTTCTGACGGTTTACGTTGGGCAACGTGTCCTTCTGGCTCCTTCTTGACTGTTCTTTTTGCCTGTAAAATGGCTGTGAGGTGCTGTTTTAAGTTTGGTATTATATTACACTAGCTTGCCTTAATGAGTGAAGGATATAGCAGATGGGAGGAGGGAGGAGGTGCAAGCGTGCATATTAAATCATGGACGACGTCAGGATGACTGGGCAATTTTCCTCATTGTTTGCACACATTCCAGGCTATTATTTTGTTTGGCGGTTAACTGCTCCACGCATTATCAAATAGCTATTAACCGTTGGTGTTCTCTTGTTTTGTCTCGTCTGACACAGAGGCCCAGTTACCACACCTTGGTACGACTGCTCTTTCAAGGATCTGGTGTTGGAACTGGTGAAAAGGAGAGAATTTTTTCTCTTGGACCAGGCAGCATATAGTTGTGTTTGGCTGGATGCAGTAGTAGTGGGTCAGTGCGATGATATTATTCGCCTTTTGTTGCACATTCCAAGCTATTTTGTTTCACAGGTACTGCTCCAAGCGCGATCAAATCGCAGATAGGTTGTTTGAAAATAACTCAGGTGTTGGATTCTCTCTCTTGTTTTGTCTCGTCTGACCCGCTGACCCAGTTACCAGACCTGGGGAGTTGGGGGGGGGTGGTTGCACTCTCAAGGATCTGGTCTAGGACCCGCTTGTACCCTGAGTGACTTTCTCTCACGGTCTAGGGTATGACAAATCAGTTTACTCTTGTTCCAGAGTTTGTTGACGATTTCGACCTTGTTCTCAGCATTGTGCAGTCAGCAGGGGGTGTGGGTGTTCCATTAGCGTAGTGGTTAGCCCGCTGGACTGTCAGAGGTTCAAATCGTCACTAGGGTAGAAATTTAATTTTGTTCAAGATCTCCGCTTCACCTACACCCCTAGCCAACTCAGCTATTATGAGTAAACTGGCCATACACTGTTGGTGAGAAGATGAGACGGTGAGGGAGAGGATTGGCCACTCGCCATCATATGCCGAGGCTAAGAAAATGAAGTTGCTAACACTTTATACCCATGGCTGCCTCCCAGGCCAGCTTAAGGGACTGCTCTTCTTCTTCATTCTTGTTGTAGCATTCTTATTTCAACATTATCTTTCTGACTTGATGTAGTACTTTGGAGGAGGAAGGTTCTGCAGTGAATTAATGTATTTCCACTCAATGCACTGCAGGCAATGTTCGAAGGAAAAATAAACAAAGGCAGACGAAGACTTCTCTGGATAGACGTCATAATTGAGGACATAACAAGACTTGGGACTAACTAACACTGAGAAGAACACTGGCCTTAACAAATGACCGAGGACAATGGAGATAATTTATTCTTACTCATCGCCGCCAAGTGGTGGTGGTGGGGGGGCGTTGGTGGTGGTGGTGGTGGTGGTGGTGGTGGTGGTGATGTGATGATGATGATGATGATGATGATGATGATGATGATGATGATGATGATGATGATGATGATGATGATGATGATGATGATGATGATGATGATGATGATGATGATGATGATGATGATGATGATGATGATGATGATGATGATGATGATGATGATGATGATGATGATGATGATGATGATGATGATGATGATGATGATGATGATGATGATGATGATGATGATGATGATGATGATGATGATGATGATGATGATGATGATGATGATGATCATATTAAGGGTGTTGTTTGAAAGGATTGGAAGACGCCGTGGTTGGTTTGTGGTTTGGAGATTTCTGTGGTTCCATTCCGTTGTGCGTGGTCTATAGTTAGCCAGTCCTCCTCTTTCTCTGCATGGCTGGTCCTATCATCGAGGAGATTGCAGCTGTGGCTCGCAATGGCATTCAGTAATTCATCCCTCGTCTGAAATTCGAGGCCGTCTGCTTCATCGTCCAGCAGCGAACACACAGACCCTGACAGAGGCCCTGCTGCTGCCTCTGGTGCCGCCGCCGGTCACTGATAAAATAATAGTCCCTGGCCACGAGGCATAATGCCTCGTGTGTCTGTCGATGAAGCCAGCCGTCCGAGATAGGAGGGCGATTGAAACCCAATCGGGGCCAGGCATCGCCCGCCCCCTCCCTCCCCGGCCAAATGGAATTCTATTGCCGATAAAGAAAGACCCTGCCGATACACCCACCACCAGCACCACCTCCCATAATACGTCCACCACCACTGCAACCACCTTTACCACCTCTATCACCCCTCCACCATCACTAGCATCACCATTACTATATGTGTAACCACCGCTTCCATTTCCATCACCACCTTACCACCATCATCACGGCCACCATTGACTCTTCCTCCGCCTCCTTCTCTTCTTCTTGCTGATCCTATTCCTCTGCCTATTCTTACTCCTCTTCTCTCCTTACTGTTTCTGTTCCTGCTCCTCCTTTTCCTTCTCTTCCTCCTGCACATACTCGTGCACCACCAACACAATCACCACCAACACCACCACCATTACTACACCCATCGCTCTCATCGCCACTACCATATTACCATCGACACCATACCTCGATCACGACGGCCCTGCCTCGCTCTTCCTTCTCTTCTCTCGTCTCTCTCCTTGTCCTCCTGCTCCACTATTCCTCCACCACCACTACCACCACCAGCGGCGGCGGCGGCTACTGGTCATTGGCTTCCTAATTGAAATGGCCGTTTTGATGTTGCATTAACTCGATCCCTGATACGAGTCGCCATAGGAACATAGGCAAAGAGACAGAGAGATACAAAGACAGAGGGATACAGAGAGAGGTCCGTTCTGGTTTTTCTTGCCCAGCTTTGGCTGACTCCCGTTAAGTTTCTTATGACCATTGGCTTCAGCTGGGAATTCACTGCCAACCGAATCCGTTCCTTCTGTATTCCACGAAAGCATACGGTAGGTTCACTGGAAGGTTATCATAGGTATAGATCGGAAGGTTGACCACGAGGTTGATCATTTGATCGTAGGATTGATCTAAGGTTGGTCGTAAGTTGATCGTAGGTTGATCATATGTTGATCATTAGGTTGATAATTTGATTATAGGTAGATCGCAAGGTTAACCACAGGGTTGATCATTTGATTATTAGGATTGATCTAAGTTTGGTCGTAAGTTGATCGTAGTTGATCAGAAGTTGATCAGAAGGTTGATCATTAGGTTGATCATTAGGTTGATCATTTGCTCGTAAGATTGATCTAAGGTTGGACGTAAGTTGATCGTAGGTTGATCATTGGGTTGATAATTTGATCATGAGGTTGCTCTGTAGGGGGTTGATCTGGCGACTTGTTTTAGGAAGTTATACTTCCTCCGAAGGTGTTAAGTTGATTGTGGAAGCTGAGCTAAAGATGAATGGGATGCATATTGAAAGTGACAGGTAGCTCCCTTTGAACTGTCTACTTGTTTTTAGGAAGTTATACTCCGTTAGAAGGTTTTCGGTTGAGATTCTGGGCTTGCGAAAGATGAGCTAAAGATCAAGGAGTTGCATGTTGGCAGTTGCCGGCTGTTGATGAGTAAGTGAGGCCGGATTAGTTGATCCATTTATTTGAGTAGATTGCGATTTGTAGCAATATTTACGCAATATATCCCCACCCGGTTTCTATCCTGACGTTTCGATGAAGCCATCCGTTTATCAGTAGTTTAGATTTTTTCCGCCGGCTGGCTCCAGGTCTCGTGCCGTTTTTCCAGTTTTTCCCTTGGCCGCCGAGTCTTTGTTGTTAATATGGCGCTGGATGACGAGATGGAAAGCGTCGACGGGTGTTTATGTTTTCTGTGTAATTACATCCGACTCGAAATGGGTTCCGGCCGGTTCCATGGTTGCCATGGTGAGGGTTTCCGTGGAGACGACTGACGTCTGCGATTCGTTCATCTTGCGTTCCTATGAAAACACGAACCCTGTTGCCTGGCGCCCGATCCTCGGCCCTGACGATGAGGGGCGTGTTGTTTGCGCATGAGAGTTGCACGTGCGACTGTCATGCGAGTGATCCGTCTGCTCCTGTGAGCATGAGCACATGGTTTTCTTCTGCTCAGTCGAGGAGCAGTGTCGCATGATCACTTCAGTGGCTGGTGCTGCGATGTGCTCACTTGCTCAGACATGAGTGCAGCTGTTCTTCTCACATGTACGGTGTACCTATCATTCTCTGGTGTTGTTCACTCTCTCACCCCTTTGAGTGTCATTGCTCAGTAGCAAAAATTATTCAATAATGCTACTACTATTTTATTCCCCGAGTTACATATGATCCCTCAGGATTGCAAAATTTGGGGGCACGTTGTTCTGGAATGGCTAGTCTTCACAGATGGATTGGTTGGTGAGAAAAGTGCGACAATATTATTATTATTATTATTAAAGTTATTATTATTATTATGCCTATTATTATTATTATTATTATTATTATTATTATTATTATTATTATTATTATTATTATTATTATTAGTATTATTATTATTATTATTATTATTTTTTTTATTATTATTATTATTATTATTATTATTATTATTATTATTATTATTATTATTATTATTATTTATGCCCCAAGGTAAATATTATCCCTCTGGGACTTAAATGCTAATTAAAGGAGAGAGAAGAATCTGGAGCAGCCACTTATTTATTATTAAGTGCCCATGTAATAATTACATAATTTATCACTTTTATTATTATTATTATTATTACATGGGTACTTTAGTTTGACAGCTTTTACAGCCTGGTGGGCTGTCACGGACATTTGCGTGGAGACGGTTCAGTATAACATTGTTGTTTAAGTGCTGTCGTGAATTGATTGATTGACCGACCGATGGTCGTTGCAGATGTCAGGCAGTAGGCTCTTCCAGATGGATGATGGTCCAGCTATAGCGACACTCCCTCAACCATATCGTCTAGTTCTCGTGGCTGCACTGGCTGGAATATTGGAGGTCGCCCCCGCGTCTTGCTGTGTATCGTACAGCAAGACGCTTATTCCTAGGGACGGGCCTGACTGTAGGCAACTGACGCTCATGGTTCAATGAAGAAATTGGCGAAATTCCGAGATTTGCGTTACAATACCGAGTAGTGTGAAGTACTGTAGTTGAATGGATAGAGCGCTCAGCCTGTAACGCGGAGAATACGGGTTCGAGTCTCCTCGTCGTCTGGCACTGTGTAAGGACTTTGTGGAAGTCCTTCTTGTAAAATGGCTCAGTGCCATTGATTGATGTTTGCTCATCAGAAAAAGTGGTGCTTAATGGATGTGTACAGTAACTCTATTATGATTGTATGTGCACTTCTGGATGGCAATATCAGATGTATTTCTATTGTATTGTATTGTATTCCCTTGTATAGTGTTGTCTTGTATTCCATTGTATTGTAATATATTGTATTCCAACGTATTGTATTCCATTTCATTGTTTTGTATTCCGTTGTATTATATTGTATTGTCTTCTAATTTATTCTATTGTATTCCATTTTATTGTATTGTATGCCATTGTATTGTATTTTATTCCATTTTATTGTATTTCATTGTATTGTATTTCATTGTATTGTATTGTATTCCATTGTATTGTATTGTATTCCATTTTATTGTACTGTATTCCTTTGTATTCTTATATATTTTATTCCATTTTATTGCATTGCATTCCATTGTATTAAATTCTAGTGTATTTCATTGTATTGTTTCTTATTGTATTGAAGTGAATTGCATCTTACTGGATATATGATGTGTTTCTTGCAGAGCTTCATTAGTCGAAAGTCGAGTCAGTTAAAGAGCAACTTGAAACGAGCAAAGAGCGCCACAAAACTTCAACCGAATAAATCAGAAAGCGTCGTTGTCAATGGCGATACAAGTGCCAGGTCGGCTTAACTCCTTTCTTGAAATTTTCTATTGTTTCCATTTTTAAATCTTAAATTATTATATTTTTCTAAAGTGGAAAATATATGTGGTCGCTGGCTACCGTGTCCTAGCAGTGGGGTAAGTGGAGCCAAGACTAACGGGGGAGGGGGGAGTTTAGTATGAGAGGAATTATGAGTTGGAAGAAGAGCCAAGACGAAGCAGGAGAGGAGGAAGCACAAGGGAAGAAGGAAGAGGAGCAGGAGGAGGAGGCAAAGGGCGAGGAAGAAGACCAGGGATGAGACAGGAGAGGAGGAAGCACAAGGGGAGAAGGAAGAGTAGCAGGAGGAGGAGGCAAAGGGAGAGGAAGAAGACCAGGGATGAGACAGGAGAGGAGGAAGGAGAAGAGGAGGAGGAAACAGAGAGGGAGGAAGAACAGAAGGGACAATGCAGGAGAGGAGGAAGCGCAAGGGGAGAAGGAAAAGAGGAGGAGGAGTAAGTAAAGGAAGAGGAAGAAGAGAATGGACAAGGCAAAAGAGGAGGAAGCACAATGGGAGAAGGAAAAGAGGAGGAGGAGTACAAGTAAAGGGGAGGGATAACAGGAAAGAGGAGGAACATGGGAGAACGAGGAAGAGAATAAGAAAAAGGGAGGAGGAGGAGGAAGAGGAGAAGGAGGAAGGGAGGAAGAGTAAGGGGAAAATAGGGAGTAACTGGATAGCAGAGCCTGATAACCCAGTATAGCAGCCACCAACAATAACCAGCTCAACCCGTAATTTATCCCACTCAGCTCAGATCAACCGCACACACTCACACGCACACACAGACACACGGTTAGTCATTGTATTTTAAGAACAGATGCAGCCTATGTGCGTCAACTATCTAAATAGTTAAGGAGACAGGCTTACAGGCTGAAATACTGAAGGACAGACCCAGACTCGTGGAGGCATAGACAGACTGACGCAGAGAAGGACCCACTGATCGACAGACTGACTAAATAGCAGGCAGAGAGGCAAAGAGACGGGTCAAGCAGACAGACAAGCAGACTGAAAGACAGACCAATGGATTGGATACGTAAGGAATAGGACAGGCGGACGGACAGAGACAGACAGACAGTCAGACAGATGGAAGAAGACAGAGGAACAGACAGGGTGCTATGCTGAAGGCACTATTCAGACAGTCAGTGTGTCTGCGTGCGTGTGTGTGACAGAGAGAGACAGAGAAAGAGAGACAGACACACACAGTAGATTGAGACAGAGACAGAGCGCGGTAGAGAGAGAGACAGAGGCAGACAGAGAGCTTGCAATGGAGTTCATGTGATTGTAATAAACAGAGTATTATTATTCTGTATGTCTGTGGGGTGTGGGGGGTGGGGGTGGAGTGGGGCGGTTGATGTGTCTTCGTGTGTCTGCCGTTCAGCATCGGTTTCTCTGGCTTTCGGAGTTTCTGTGTCACCGACTAAAGTCCGCTTGCCATCGAAAATCATATCAGAACCAGTTGATCATCGGCATCTCTCTCTCTCTGCCAGAGGAAATAATTAGACAGTGCCCTCCCCACTTCATATGCTCAGCTGCACAGCAGAATTATTATTATTTACTATGCTGTATATATATATATATATATATATATATATATATATATATATATATATATATATATATATATATATATGACACTGGATATGCATTTATGTTTATTTATAGTGTGGAATAATATTCCTGTTTATCTCAGGATATAATACCTCCTTGGTATGTTCCTGTATGTGTGTGTGTATATATGTATGCATATATATATATATATATATATATATATGCATATCTGTGTGTGTACATATATGTATAAGTATCCTTTTATGTATTTATATTATTACAGTATTTATATAATATTTATTAGTATACATATATTTGTGTATGTCTATGCCTGTGTGTTTATAGGCCTACACGAATTATTATTCCAGTGTATATATTTAAATAGAATTTTATCTATGTGTAAACTCGTGTGTGATGTGTGTGTGTGTGTGTGTGTGTGTGTGTGTGTGTGTGTGTGTGTGTGTGTGTGTGTGTGTGTGTGTGTGTGTGTGTGTGTGTGTGTGTGTGTGTGTGTGTGTATGCGTGTGTGTGTGTGGTGTGTATAACATAGGGGAAGTGTATGTATGGAGGAGGCTGGAAGGTTAGCCCTTGGAGGCAGCTGTTGAATCTGCTACTGTTTGCACTGGAATTCATGCATCTCTATCATAGCAGTGGCAGGCATAGCATCAAGTGCATATCTCGATTTCGCTTCTTATCTGACATGGACTGTTCTCAAACTGATGTCGTAAACTGTAAAGCCTGTAATCGTAATCGGCTTCGTGCGTTTACGCTTCTGTGCGTTTTTATCGCGATATTTTACGTAAACGACTGGATTATCTGGTTTCTGATTGGAGATATTTCTTTGTTTTGTTTTGTTATCGTTGGCATTGTTGCCTGGACATTTTCAGTTACTTTGGACAGCAGCAACAGGTGGTTCGTTGCCATTCTTGATTTCCCTCTTCCTTCCTCCTCATCCTCATCATTTCCTTCATCATTTCCTCACTCATTTCCTCGTCCTTCAATCTCATCAACATCGTCCTTTCTTCCTTACCTCCTCGTCCTGTGCTTTCCTTTACCTGCTATTCCTCTATTTCCCCTCATCCATCCTCATTCTTATCCTCCTTTATTTCCTTCACCTCCTCTTCCTCCATTTCCTCCTCATTCTCATCCTCCATTATTTCCTTCCTCCTCTTCTTCCTCCATTTCTCCTCCTCATCCTCATTCTCATCCTCCATTCTTTCCTTAGCCTCCTCTTCCTCCATTTTCTCCTCATCCTCATTCTCATCCTCCATTCTTTCCTTCACCTCCTCTTCCTCCTCTTCCTCCATTTTCTCCTCATCCTCATTCTCATCCTCCATTCTTTCCTTAGCCTCCTCTTCCTCCATTTTCTCCTCATCCTCATTCTCATCCTCCATTCTTTCCTTAGCCTCCTCTTCCTCCATTTCCTCCTCATTCTCATCCTCCATTATTTCACCTCCTCTTCCTCCATTTCCTCCTCATTCTCTTCCATCCTCTTATTTCCTTCACCTCCTCTTCCTCCATTTCCTCCTCATCCTCATTCTCATCCTCCATTATTTCCTCCTCCTCTTCCTCCATTTCCTCCTCAACCTCCATTTCTTTCCTTCACCTCATCTCTTCCTCCATTTCCTCCCTCATCCTCATTCTCATTCTCCTCCATTATTTCCTCACTCCTCTTCCTCCATTTCCTCCTCATTCTCATTCTCATCCTCTGTTATCCTCCATTCTTTCCTTTTCACCTCCTCTTCCTCCATTTTTCCTCCTCATTTTCACCTCCATTCTTTCCTTAACCTCCTCTTCCTCCATTTCCTCCTCATCCCATTCTCCATTCTTTCCTTAACCTCCTCTTCCTCCATTTCCTCCTCATCCTCATTTTCATCCTCCATTATTTCCTTCACCTCCTCTTCCTCCATTTCCTCCTCAACCTCCATTCTTATTTCCTTAACCTCCTCTTCCTCCATTTCCTCCTCATCCTCCATTCTTTTCCTTGACCTCCTCTTCCTCCATTTCCTCCTCATCCTCATTCTCATCCTCCATTCTTTCCTTCAGCCTCCTCTTCCTCCATTTCCTCCTCATTCTCATTCTCCTCCATTATTTCCTTCACCTCCTCTTCCTCCATTTTATCCTCATTCTCATCCTCCATTCTTTCCTTGACCTCTCTCTTCCTTCCATTTCCTCCTCATTCATTCATCCTCCATTATTTCCTTCACCTCCTCTTCCTCCATTTTCTCCTCATTCTCATTCTCATCATGTTATTTCCTTCACCTCCTCTTCCTCCATTCCTCATTCCATTCTCATCCTCCTCCTTCCCTCCATTTCCTTTCTCATTTTCATCCTCCGTTATTTCCTTCATTCTCATCCATTCCATTCCGTTATTTCCTTCACCTCCTCTTCCTCCATTTTCTCCTCCTCATTCTCTCCTCCGTTATCCTCCATTTCCTCCTCATTCTCATCCTCATCCTCCATTTCCTTCACTCCCTCCTCCATTTCCTCCTTTCCGTAGCCTCCTCTTCCTCCATTTCCTCCATCATCCCTCATTCTCATCCTCCATTCTTTCCTTAGCCTCCTCTTCCTCCATTTCCTCCTCATTCTCATCCTCCATTATTTCCTTTTATCCTCTTCCTCCATTTCCTCCTCATCCTCATTCTCATCCTCCATTATTTCCTTCACCTCCTCTTCCTCCATTTTCTCTTCATCCTCATTCTCATCCTCCATTATTTCCTTCACCTCCTCTTCCTCCATTTCCTCTCTTCATCCTCATTCTCATCCTCCATTATTTCCTTCACCTCCTCTTCCTCCATTTTCTCCTCATCCTCATTCTCATCCTCCATTATTTCCTTCTTCCTCCTCCTCTTCCTCCATTTTCTCCTCATCCTCATTCTCATCCTCCATTCTTTCCTGTAGCCTCCTCTTCCTCCATTTCCTCCTCATCCTCATTCTCATCCTCCATTCTTTCCGTAGCCTCCTCTTCCTCCATTTCCTCCTCTTCTTCATTCTCATCCTCCTTTATTTTCTTCACCTCCTCTTTCTTTATTTCCTCCTCACTTCCTCATTCTCATCCTTTTTTATTTCCTTAACCTCCTCTTCCTCCTCTACTTTCTCCTCATTATCATCCTCCTCCATTTTTTAACCTCCTCTTCCTCCTCATTTCCTCCTCATCCTCATTCTCATCCTTCATTCTTTCCTTAACCTCCTCTTCCTCTATTTCCTCCTCATCCTCATTCTCATCCTCCGTTATTTTTTTCACCTCCTCTTCCTCCACTTCCTCCTCGTCCTGATTCTCCTTTTTTCTTTCACCTCCTCTACCTCCTCCATTTCTTTCTTCTTGCTAATTCTTATCTTTTAATTTTTATTTCCAGCAGTCCTTCGAGTTCGATAAAGCGTACAATGAGCCTGAGTCGGTTGTCAAGGCGATGGCAGGGAAGGCCAAGGCCGGGTCAGGAGAGGTCAGATTCGGCGGGTGATGGCGATCGCGGTTCTACAGGGTTCGTAGCATTCGCCTCAGTTTTTGTTTGTCATCATCATCATCATCGTCGTCGTCATCATCATCTTCATCATTATCATTTGTTGCATCATTCTTTTGGGTCTAGGACATTTCCCCAACATTTCCCCATGGACTTTTTCCCAGGACAATTCTCCCCAGACATTACCCCCTCTGATCACTTACCCAGCATAAATATTATTGATGAGAAAGTGCATTATATTCACTATTTTAATTAATTATTTATTATTAATTGTTCAATTCAGAAACTATGTTTAATATGTGCACATAACATTCTTGGGTAAACCATACTTTTGGTTGGTAAAGTATATGCTTACAGTCATTCTCTTGCACATATCACTTGCTTTCTAGTTGAAATGGGAGTTGGATTGATGAAAGTAGTTCTTTGCTTAAATAGAAGTTGGATTGATGAAAGAAATTTACTGCTTAAATAGAAGTTGGATTGATGAAACTAATTCTTTGCTTAAATGGAAGTTAGATTGATGACTGTTATCATGGACATTGGTAGACTGCCTAATTACTGGGTAAATGATCAAAGAGCAGGGCAATGTCCGGGGGAATTGTCCTAGGAAGTAAATGTCAGCATCAGAGCTCGAGGGTACGCGTACCCTAAAATAGAATACGTTAAAATACGTATGTACCTTTCAAGAAATAGAATACGCGTATGGTACGTATAATACAAAATTTTGTTTGTTTGTTTGCTTAAATTAAATTGAACATTCTTATATAAATGAGCAATGACGTGGTTAACATATTTTTGTATTGTTTGCGTACCCTAAAATAGGGTACGTTTCAAAAATACCTTTCAAAAATAGAATACGTATGGTACGTACCCTCGAGCTTTGGTCAGCATAATCGTGAGAAAATAAAAATGTTGTTTGGTGTGGCTATATGAACATGTATTTCTGTATTTATTATTTTCCTTATTTGTTTGTTTATTTATTATTTTTTTATATATTTACTGGTTTGTGTGTTTATTTCCCGTATTTTTTCATCAACTGTTTATTTATTTGTTTATTTATTTATTTTGGTTCTGAACTTTATTTATTTTGGTTCTTAATTTATTTGTTTGATTAATTATTTGTGTCTTTATCTATTTGTTTGCATGGTTATTAATGTATTTGTTTGTCTCGTTGTCATGTTTAGCTTTGTGTTTCTTATGTGTAGGCAGAAGATCCGTACATCTCAGTCGCATGAGTCTCTGTTAACGACTAGTCCAGCGAACGTGAATTCCTTGGATCTGACTCTGCCGTACGTTCAGATCAAGCCACTGCACAGCAGCGTCTTTGGTCAGGATCACTGCTTCCAAGTCTCTACGACCAGCTCCACCAAGTTCTTCGCCTGCAGATCGGATCAAGAACGCCAGAAATGGATTCAACAGTCAGTCATTAATCTAATCTAATCTAATGACTTCTGTATTATCATACAATACTGTGTTTGGTATTGCCCTCCTTTGAGAGTTCAAAAGTGCACACACAACCATACGACAGAACATCGATGGTGCGTGAATAGAATAGAACATTCGTTTATTCAAACTCTCATTGTCAGAACGCATTGTGTCACAAAGAAGACCAGATAACAGTATGTAGGCAGTAGGTTTAACATAACATCGTAGACATTTTCAGTAGATTAATAAAATAATGTCCATATAATGAAGGCCTAGCTCAAGGTCCTTAAGCAGTGACCGCCCGAGTGGAGGTTCAGCCTGTACTTTCCACGTTACAGGCCGAGCACTCTATCCACTCAGCTACCATGCCTGTCGTAATGTAGAGCATGCGACGTGAGTTCCATGGTCTTTCTTTAACTCTCTTCTGTAGCATGTGAAACCTTTGGTTATGATATCGTGGCTTTGTGCTCTTAAGTGAGGCACGCCTCTGATGATACAAGTAGAATATTTTGCATGGCTTCAATGAAACTCCTCCAAAGTATAAAGGTAAAGGCTGGAAACCTAAATGATAATACCTCAGGAAAAAATATTAGTGATCGTGATAGTAGTAGTAATAATAATAATAATAATAATAATAATAATAATAATAATAATGACGATTAGGTGCCGTTCCAGACGAATTTTATTGTTCTTAATTAATATTAAGTCCCTGAGGGATCATGTATACCTCGGGGCATAAAATAAAAATAATAATAATAATAACGACTTCATTTGGAGAGCACTTCAAAAGGCGGACAATCCGTGCTCGAAGGAGCCCTCCGGACTTCTTCGTAGCGATGGCAAACGTCCGGATGGAACCACACTGGTTCCATGGGCAGCAGGCAAATACATCACCTGGGATGTGACCAATGTCCATACATGTGCAGCATCTTATCTCCATAGGACATCAACAATTGCCGGGGGTGCGGCTGAGCTGGCCGCTGTTCGTAAAGAGGCAAAATATTCGGGCCTACCTTCATCACACACGTTTGTGCCCATTGCTTTTGAATCACTGGGACCAATCAATTGGTCGGGCTTTGATTTTATTGCTGAAGTGGGCAGCCGTATATCTGCAATTTCCGGCGAGCCGCTTGAGAAAAACCATCTTTTCCAGCGCCTTTCCATCTGCACTCAACGATATAATGCCGTGGCTTTTAGGGGCACGTTTTTGGACTTCAGTGGGGATGAGGCTTGTTAGTTCCAGAATGGTTTTACTCTCCTAGTTAGTTTCTAAGAACCTGAGGGATCATAATAATAATAATAATAATATAATAACAATATACCTATTGCCAGGTTCTAGCATAGTTTGTTGTTTTCTTTATGGATCACACTTTACCTTAGGTACATCGTACATGTTATAAAATTAATAGTAACAATAATAATAATAATGCTATGTGCATATCAATATCTGTGTCAAACGATGTGTTATATTTAAAAGTGAGTGTAACACTTGAAACGGGTTCTTATCTTTGTGTGTGTGTGTGTTCTTCAGCCTGCAGAGAACGGTCCAGCCATTCCAGGACCAGAGCCGCAGAACGGATCGTTCACTCGAACTCTGGATCCTCGAAGCCACGAACCTTCCGGCCAAGCAGAGGTAAGTGCTCTCCGTTTTCCAGTGGATTACAATCTTAGAATATGGATGACCATTGTCAATTAAGGATTAAGAATTGTAATGATTTTGTTGAGCTCTGTTATGGGCTCTCATGCATACTGTGTTTCTGCCCCTGGAAATGGAATCGACTACCAATCGACTACCAATGCTTATCCGTTACTCGAACTCCTTTTCTTCTTTCAAGAAATGCCTCAAACTTGCTACTTCTCATTATTGATCTTACAAACATCTGGATATCTAACAGCTGTTCACCGCACCTCCAATTCGCATTTCTGTGTGACTTTAAAAATGTCTGTGATAAAAATAATAATAATGAGGCAGTTCATAAAATGATGTTCAGACAGGCTAGCTGTACCCTGTCAGCATGCCAGTTTGGGGCCCTCTAGGGGCCATGTCCCTTGTAGGGCCCATATAAGGCCCAGCCTTGTATAGGGGCCATTTGGTTTCCATCAAAGGTATTTGTTGAGCCCTGATATCATGGTAGGCAATTGAGTGGGAAAGTGCACCCTCTCAACTGAGCAGGATCACATGACTCCTTTTTTAGAACATTATCCCCATTTTTGATCTTTCTCTCTCCATCAAACCCTCCCTCTCTCTATCTCATTTAAATCTTAGTCTGTCTCTTGATCTTGGTTCTTAATCTTCATCTCTGGATCTTAGAGTTTGATCTTATATTTCAACTTCTTGATCTTAACCGCTCTTTCTCAGCCTGTCAATCATAACCTGTCAATCTCAACCTGTCAGTCATAAATAATCTCTCTGTCTCAATTTCTCAGACTCAACCTGTCGTTCTTAATCTCTGTCAATCTCAGTTATGGTCTATAATGATTTTGGAACTTTGAGAAACTTAGATGTACATTTGCAGGTACTTCTGTGAGATTTACCTCGACAGTGCTCTGTATGGAAGGACTTCTTCAAAAGTCAATGGAACTCTGCTCTTCTGGGCTGAGCAGTTCGATATGACGTAAGACAACGAACGACTTATGCTCTGTCGTGATTATATTTTCTGTAATTTTTCTCATATTTTCAGAATAATTCGTTTGTGTTTATCAACTTTGAACGAAATGAGTGAGTTAAACTCTCTATGCCAAAAACGTGAAAGTATCTTTGCATCCACAATAGTAGCCTACACTTAAGTGAAAGGAATTTTGCATACATACATGTTGTAGAAACTGTTACCATGCATTTTTATGTTTACAATACTTGCAAAAAGTTGTAGCTGTTTATAGTACGTAAAGCAAGGTTCTACCGATGTTTATTGTGCATAAAAAAGGAAATAATTTACAGTGTGTAAACAAGGTTCCTGATATTTACAGTGTTTAAAACATTTGTAAATGTTTACAATATGTGTAAGAAGGTGATAGATATTTACAGCACATATTAAGAGTTTGTAATTGTTTACAGTCTTTATAAAACATACATGTAGGAATGTTTACAATAGGTATGCAAGTGTGCAAATGTTAAGTTGTGTGTAAAACAGAACCAATGGTAACATTTCGTTCTCAGCCTAAGACTTAACATTTTTAAAATTGCATATCCACCTCAGTGGACTGATCGTCTGGATATTCTGATTACAGCTTAATTTTGGAGCGCCATTGGTTGATACCTTTTGCATTACACACCAACACTATGTTAATAATTAATAATAATAATAATAATAATAATAATAATAATAATAAACAGAGAAGTCGTCCTCTACCAGCGCTTATCTATCACCACCCAACGCTTCAACGCAATCTCTTTTCACAGCACTTTTGGCACTCGGCATGGCTTCAAAAAACGAAGACTAGCATACCAGAATATCCCTAATTTTTTTTTAATCCTCAGGGAATACATGTAAAATAATGAGAATAATTACAATCATTAATGATTAATGCAAATACTAGTGGTATGTTGTGTTTGCTTGATGTTGTAGTAACCTGCCAGCATTCAGCAAACTGATTGTTAAACTGTTTCGCGAGGGTAACAGAAACAAGCGGAAGGAAGTGAACATATTTATTGGTAAACAATTCATTTTGTGGAAGCTGTCGGTTGGGGATGTTTTCTAATGCGTCTGAGAGCATCTTCTGGAAACGGAAGACTCTTCTACACTGACGTACTACTGGGCTATCTCTTTTCTCTTTTCACTCTGCTTAGCTTACGTGTCCAGACCCAGTCAGTCGCATGTGTTTAGATGACTTTGACAGCCTTACGGTTAAGTGCTTCAGACCAGCACTTCAAAGGCTTTCTATCTCTCTTTGTCTCTCTCTCTTTGTGTCTCTGTGTGGCTCTATCTGTCTGTCTCTGTGTGGCTCTGTCTGTCTGTCTCTGTCTCTCTCTTTTTGTCTCTCTCTGTGGCTCTGTCTCTATCTATCTGTCTGTTTTGCTCTCTGTCTCTCCCTCTATGTGTCTATCTGTGTCTCTTTCTCACTCTGTCTCTGTCTGTCTGTCTTTCTTTGTGTCTCTGTGTGTCTGTCTCTGTCTGTCTCTGTCTCTTTGTGTCTCTTTCTCTATGGCTCTGTCTCTCTGTCTGTCTCTCTCTCTGTCATTCACTGTCTGTCTGTCTGTCTCTCTCTCACATTTTGAACCTGTCTGTATCTTCTTGATCTCTCTGAAATATCTTTCCACCTTTCTCTCTGTCTCTATTTGTCTCTTTGTCTATGTCTGTGTCTGTGTCTCTTTGTGTCTCATTATCTCTCACTTACCACTGTCTGTCTCTGTCTATATTTCTCCATCTCTCTCGATCTCTGTCTCAGCATCTCCTCCTCTCTCTTCCTGATCCCTGCTTGACCTAATAACCAAATGCCTGCTTCTTTGAAAACTAGGTCAGGTTGAAGTTCCGGCTGACAAGATCAGCGAGCGTCAGTTGACGGAATCCAAGTTTCCGATAACGTCATCTGTGGTGGGTCGAATCGGAAAAGACGCCTCACTTCGCATGAAAGCGAGGTACCAGCGCATCGAGATTCTGCCAATCACCTTCTACCAACCACTGCTCGAGGTAGTGTCGGCTAATCTAATCAAATCTCATCTAATCTAATGGCTTCTATTGCGCGGTTATCATAACGCTCAAGATATCAGTTGAAGTGAAATCACTATTAGAAATCATGATCCATTGGACAAGATATGTCTAACTGTATTAATCAGGTTATTTAATTAAATGCATTTAATTTGAAAATGACAATGTCAAAGTGGACAAAATGTCCAAGTGGCTGATAGTATACTTTGTTTCTGGGTTTTTATAGAGCACATTTTAATAACTTTCTTCAAAGCGCTGTGCACATGGCTGTCTAAGTGATTTAAACAGATACATCTTAATAAACGACAAGAATGTTGCTTGGGCCGAGTTGACAGGAATAGGACGAACATTCACAGGAAGACTGTTCCAAAGGAGGGACCTATGCAGGACAGGGTAGTATTGGCCTTTCCACCTGCGGTTTGATTCCGTCATGTGATGTTGTTGTATAGGTACTGAACGTTAGTACTTGGATTATTTGAATATTTACATCAAGATGCTTTTATTGAATAGGAGTGCTTAAGTACTTTTTACATCCGAGTGTGTTTATTTTAATGTGAATACTTGAAGTACTTCAGTGTTTACATCCAGGTGCTTTTATTGAATGTGAGTACTTCAAGTACTGGGGTGTTAATTGGATGTGAGTACTTGAATGTTTACATCTGGAGTCTTTAATTAAATGTGAGTACTTGACGTGCTTTACTGTTTACATCCTATTGTGTTTAATCGTATTGTAGTTCTTGAAGATGGAGCATCGTCCTCTTGTGATGATGCTCGAGTCAACATTACTCCATGTGAGGGAGAAGGAAGAGTTGGCACGAGCGCTTGTCTACATCATGCAGAAGTCCGGATGTGCCAAGGAGTTCCTCGTCAACATACTTGTCGACGAAATCACCAAACAGGGTAGGTGTATGTATGTATGTATGTATGTATGTATGTATGTATGTATGTATGTATGTATGTATGTATGTATGTATGTATGTATGTATGTGTATGTATGTATGTATGTATGTATGTATGTATGTATGTATGTATGTATGTATGTATGTATGTATGTATGTATATTATGTATTTATGTATGTATGTATGTATGTATGTATGTATGTATGTATGAGCACTTGTTATAGCGCCCCTTCAAGATTTCTACTCGGAGAGGCGCTCCTGACTACAGCGCGGACACTGAATCAGAGTTTCACGCTGAAGTGCATGAGCAATTGCAAGTGAAGGACTTGCCCAGGGTCCCTATGCGGCGGCTTGAGGTGGATTCGAACCCGCAACCCTCCGGTTGCAAGGCAGCCTACACCACCGCGCCGTGTGAAGTGGTAAGGTTACCAGTGGTAAGGTCACCAGTGGTAAGGTTACCAGTGGGTGTGATTAGGTTGTGGGTTTGTATTATGGTGTGTTTTCCCCCTTGTATGTGTCTCTGTGTGAAAAGTTGCTCCCACAGTCAACTGTGATGGATGACAATACAGTAGATGATGTAAGGTCTTGTTTGATGTTGTGTTGTCAGACATTGTTTAGTGTTGTCCGGTCAATGGTTTTGTGATATTTTAGACCACCTGTATCATATTTAAGGATTAAGGCAATGGTAGACTATGTCTGAAACCGGCGCACAGAAGTCACCAGTGTAGAATCTTGTCATAGTTGTCTGTGCTGATTATGATTTGGATATTGTTTTTCTACAGATAACCAGAAGATTTTCCTCCGAAGTAACAGCATCGCTAGCAAAGCGATCGATGTCTATATGAAGTTGATCGGCGAAAAGGTTAGGAAGCTATACTTATCATCATCATCATCATCTTCATCTTCATTATTATTTTTTTTTCCGAGGTACATAATTTATGATCCCTCAGAATTTAAAAAATTAGGGGAGCGCGTTGTCCTGGAATGACTACGGTAGTCTTCACAGATGGTTTGGTTGATGAGAAAAGTGCTAGAAAAAGCAACTGCATTGAAGTGCCGAATAGTCATAGATAAGCACTGAATTATTATTATTATTTATTTATTTATTTTTCTTATTATTTTTATTATTATTATAATTGTTATTATTAATTATTATTGTTATTATTATTATTTTACCCCAAGATCCTTCAGGAATTAAAAATTAAAAAATTATCTGGATGATACAAAAAAATTCTGGGACGACTGATATTATTGTGCATTTATGATTATTATTTATTATTATAATCCTCTTCATCATTATCTGCTTGGTCTTCTTCCTGTTCCTATTCACATCTTCCTCCTGGTCCTCTTCCTTCTTCCTCTTGTTTCTCCTCATCCTCCTTTCTATCTGCCATTCTTCTTCCACTTCCATTTCCTCCCTGTATTTCTCCACCACCTCTCCCTCTTCCCTTTGTAGGTGAGTGATTGTAGTGTTGATTGTTTTTGTAGTATTTGCGTGACACTCTGAGTGACTTCATAAACATTGTCCTCAATTCGCCGCTGAGTCTCGAAGTCGACCCAAAGTCTGTTCCAAACAACGTTGACCTGTCCAGTCAGAAGAAGCACCTACTCGAATTCTGTCACACCGTCTGGTTCAAGATCTTCAACTCACAATCATCCATGCCGATGTGAGCAGTTCGACCCTTCTATTTTCCCTTTCTGGTGGTGGTCCTGGTGGTGGTGGTTGTCTTGGAGGTGGTGGTGGTCATGGTGGTGGTCATAGTGGTGGTCATAGTGGTGTTGGTGGTGGTGGTCTTGGAGGTGGTGGTCATAGTGGTGGTCATAGTGGTGTTGGTGGTGGTGGTCTTGGAGATGGTGGTCATAGTGGTGGTCATAGTGGTGTTGGTGGTGGTGGTCTTGGAGGTGGTGGTCGTAGAGGTGGTGGTGGTCATGGAGGTTGTGGTGGTGACAGTGGTGGTGTTCTTGGTCCTGGTGGTGGTATTGTGATGGTGGTGGTCTTGGAGGTGGTGGTGGTGGTCATGGGGGTGGTGGTGGTCTTTGAGAGTGGTGGTGGTCATTGGGGTGATGGTTGTCACTGGGTTGGTGTGGTGGTGGTTGTCGTTTTAGTTGTGGTAGTTGTTGTGGTTGTGATATGGTGTTGATAGTGGTGGTAATAGAGTAATAGATTAATCATGGTAAATCGCTTAATTTTAACACGGAATCGGTGAGACGATCTTTCTTCTCTGCCTGTAATTGTATCTACGCACGTGCCAAAGATCTTAATGAGTTGGTTCATCTATCTTTACAAGAAAGCTACTGCTTGCCAATATTAACTTACGCCTCAGCCGTTGTTAAATACACGGTGAGACAGGAAGATGAACTGAATGCATGTTGGAACTCTGTTTATAGAAAGTTATTTGGTTTTAATAAATGGGAATCTGTTAAAGGCTTCATTTGTGGCCTTGGTAGACTAGACTTACGTCACATTATTAAGAAACGTCGTATGATGTTCTATAGGCAACTAGTTCATTCGACATCTAATTTTCTCCAGGATGTTTTCTGGTGTTACGTTGTTGAGCACTTTCTTTATGACTCTGAGCTCGCCGGCATCTTGAACGGTAAATTTAGTTGCATAAATGACTTTTACGAACATTTTCACAGTCTGTGCGTTTGATTTTATGTTTGTTCAGATTTGTGCATGTATGTTGTGACGTCTGATTTGTTTCTGCCTTCAGGCGTAATAAAGTACGGATAGAGGGGTCATGGTAGCGATGGAGTGCTGGTGATGGTTGTCTTGAGTATGATGGTGATGGTTAGTGTTGATTAATGATGCCATTGGTTGCTGATGTTGCAGAGAGCTGAAGCTCGTCTTCCATGAGCTTCGGAGACATGTTCTCTTCAAGACGACGGGTGATGAGGAGGTTGCTCGCCAGCTCATCAGCTCCTGCCTCTTCCTCCGATTCCTCTGTCCAGCCATCCTGTCCCCGAGTCTCTTTGGCCTCACGCAGGTCTTCCCACAGGACAAGGACGCTCGAAATCTCACTCTCATTGCCAAGGCCATCCAGGGACTCGCCAACTTCAGCAAGTTAGTAATCTAATCTAATCTAATCTAATCTAATCTAATCTAATCTAATCTAATCTAATCTAATCATGGTAGCCGATTGGTTAGGGTGCTTGCCTTGTAATGTGGAAAGTGTGGATTTGAGCCTCCTCTCCTGTGATGGTTACTGTGTAAATACCTTGAACAAGTCCTTCGCTTGCAATTCCTCAGGGCTTTCAATTGATGCTTGGTCATGAGATAGTGGTGCTAAATAAATACAGAAACGATGATATTATATAATCCAATCTTGAATCCTTTGCAGATATGCTCCTCGTGTTCTCTGTTAACAGTTTCTGCTGTTGTTAGTTGATATCTAATGCAATTTAGTACCCAAGTTTGAAATAATTCGTAGAGAACAAATATATTACATATTATTATTATTATTATTGTTCATAGAGAACAAATATGTTACTGCTGCTGTTGCTGCTGCTGTTGTTGCTGTTATTGTTGTTGTTGCTGTTGTTGTTGCTGCTGCTCTCGTTGTTGTTACGCAATTATTAAGCCCACTGTCTAATGACCAAGCGTTTATCGGAGTTTATCGTAGCGCTTCTGAGCATAGCCCTTGAAGAAGCGCTATATAAATTCTATGATTGATTGATTGATTGATGTTATGTTATGTGATCACCCTGGATTAGAAAACTTTGGGCAGTGTTGATCTGGAATTGTTGCTTTGTGGAGAAGATGGTACAGAATGCAATTTCAGCCTTTATTATTGTTATCGTTTGATTATTAATTGTATATGAAATTGTTAATGTTGAGAGGCGGACTTTGAGATATGAGCTGTGTCGTCATAGGTTCGGTGGTGGTAAGGAGGACTTCATGATCTTTCTCAACTCGTTCGTGGAGAGGGAATCATCAAACCTAAAGATCTTCCTTGACCAGATTTCAGTGAGAATCCTTATCTACCAATCTTAGCATTATCGGAATTTCTATTCATAGAATCTGATAACTTCTGTAGCATTGATTGATCGTTACTTGAAGTGAAACTGTAGTCAAGATGTGTAATGTGTTGGAGGAGCCCAGTCGAGATTTCAGGAGTAGAAGAAATCAGAAGTTGGGCTACGATGGTTTAAACAGATTGCTCTGTGGGTTTATTATAGTTATTTCTATTTCTATTTACCAAAGGTAAGTATAATCTCTCTGAGGAGGCAGAAAAATTGTCCAGAGACAGTTTATAGCATCTGGAATGGCTCTGTACTGGCTGCCAGAGCACAAAAGGATTGTCTGCTGGCATGAACAGTTCCAGGAACCATTGATGCCAGCAGACAATCATCAGCCAGGTATGGATGGGCAGACGCTTGCGAACTATGGTGACCAACTTAAAAACAATGCTTTCTGCCACGACTTACAACCTAGTATGGATGGGGAAAGACATGGGTCTAGAGCAAAGACATTCGCCGTATCTGGCCCAACATTATGAAATGCTCTGCCTGTTGTGCGTTGGGATCCCTCCGAGATATCGTTGGAGGGCTTTTGAAGGATGTTGAACAGTCATATATTTGTGTCATCTTATTAGCAGCTGCTGAAGCTGCGTTTAGTAACATTATCTTGTGCATTTAAAATCGACTTATAATAATAATAATTAGATAATAATTAGAATACGTAGATAGTTGCTTCCATATGTGCATGTTGCATGTGCAGACGGTCGACGCAGGTCGAGGCTATCCAACAGAAGACTCTTGCTTTGTGGATCTCGGTCGCGAACTCTCTGTCCTCCACTCTCTTCTACTCGAGTCGTCGAATATCCTTGTGGAAAAGGCAACGGAGGTTGGTAGAGATAGACTAGTTCTCTTACAGAATGAATTCCACTTCATATCTTTATTATTTTAATTAGTATTAATCATTATGATAATTATTATAAAAGTAATAATTAATAATAATAATAATAGTTAATATTAATCATAAATTAATAGTAATCATTTTAATAACTGTAATTAATATTACACATAATAATATAAAATTAATCATATTGATATTAATCATAGTAGTAATAATAATCAATATTAATCATAATACGGTAATAAGGATCTTTTGAAGTGCATTTTGTAACAAGAAGATTCACGTTCTTTTATTATGTAACAGTATTCATAATTGTAAACTTTAATAGTATGTAATATCCTGTAATATTTATTTACTTATTTCATTATATATGCTTGACACTCGGCATTTATATAGGACCTATTTTGGAGCCATCAGAAAAGACTGTTCTGTTGGTTTTTTAACTGGAGCCAAAAAAGCAATAAATAGCATAAATGGGTTCCTTTTATTATGATCTGTTTTCCTCCATATTATTATTTTTGCATTTATTAAGCGCCGCTATCTAATGACGAAGCATCAATCGATGGCGCTGAGCAATTGTGAGTGAAGAACTTGCTCAAGGTCCCTACACAGTAATCGTCTCAGAGGAGGAGGAGCAGGCTCAAATCCATACTCGCCATGTTACCAGGGGAGCGCTTTAAACAATCGGATATACATGTAGAGGCCTTGAGCAAGTCCTTCAATTGCTCAGGTCCATGGATAGATGCATGGTCATTAAATAATGGAGCTTGTTAATTGCATAATAGTAATAATAATAATGTTGACGCTGTGTGTAGGACTCGAGAGAAAAGCTGGCCATCCTGAATCGTATTCTGCTAGACATAACAGAAGCAAAGAAATCCCAGAGTGCATCACATTCATCAAAAACCCCGAGAGCTTCAAACGACATCTACCGAAATGGGTGCAACAGCGTTTCAGCCACCACTGGAACGACGCCACTCGTCCTGGACATGCGGACTCCGGTCGACGACTCCATCGACGGAAGCAATCCCGGAAGCCAGGCCAGCACTCCGCGATTTGTTTCCAACACGTCCTTCATGCTGACCGGCGGTTCAACGACGCCTTCGCTTTCGTCCGACACCGGCGGGTCGTTCTGCGACATTCCGCGGACGAGGAACACGATGCGCGAAATGCAGGACAGCGACCTCTACATATCGATGACCTCTGAGAAGTCGCTTCCGGTCCTTCCACCGGTGACGGCCGCGAGCGTCCTCTTCGGAAACCGGTTGCACGACCGGCCGCCACACGCGAGCAGTCCGACTTCTTCGTCCGTCAACCGACTGATGTTTGCCGCCGAAACCAACAGTAACGACTTCTCTGCAGATGTCATGTCGATGATCGACAACGTGCTCACGAGCATGCTCAACCCAAAGGAGATTGCTCGGAGCAACCAGTCGTCGCTCAGCCAGAAGGGATCGGCCACTTCTCTTTCGCAACAGCCGCCTAACAGCATAGCAACGGGTTCGCTCGGCCGACAACAGCCGCTCGCCTTTTCGAACCCTCTCTTTTCCTACCCGCCGTGTCCTCGACCGAGTCAGACTCCGCCAATCTTTCCAGGCACGGGAACGCTTCCGGGTGAGAGCGACCGGAAGCACTGTCTGACGGGTTCCGCGAACGGTTCCACGATCGATCCAAACCAGCATAACATGGTTCCTCCGGCCTTCGCTCGTAACACGAGTCCGAGTCCCTCGCTCGGCGAAGGACAGATGCCTCAACGGGCGGGATTCCTCTACGGATGTCACAGTCACGAGAACCTTCCGCATCATCACCAGCGGATCGCTGCGACGACGAATTCCATCCATCCTCCAAACCGGAACTCGGCCGTGCTCGCCATCTCCGACGTCGACTCGTACTTTGCGACGAATTCTGGTGGAGTGATGTCACGCAGTATGGAGTTTCCGCTTCCTCCTCTCCAGCCTCCTCTTGGTCCGGACTCGATCCTCAAGCGCAACAACACGGACAGCATGATCCTCCTGCCACGAAGCGCCCCCGGGCTTGCCGGCCTCGATACGCCCCCGGAGAGCCCGACGTTCTGCTCGGTCGGGTACCCCATCGGGAGGAGGAACGGGCAGTCACAGGGAACGGTCCGAATGGGGGTACGGTCAATGCAGCGAAAGCTACAAGAGAGCGAGAAGGGAAAACTAGAGGTTCGACTTCTTAACTTTTTTCATACTCGAACGTCATTGTTACGAAACATAATGTAAAGTAATACACCCAAGACTTGTTATAACAAGAATTCTAGTTTAACACAGTCAGGGCATGGACTCCGTATATGGTTGAGCTCTAGAAAATGACCTCTAAACATGAACTCATTATAACATGTCCTCATTATTGCATGACCTCAATGTAACATGACGTCATTGTAACATGACCTCATCGTGACTTGACCTCATTATAGCATGCCTCAGTATAACATGACCTCATTGTAACAACATGAGATAACATGGTCTTACCTGCTATATAAATTAATAGATACAGTACAATACATTCATTCATTTCAGGAATTTATATAGCGCCCCTTCAAGAAGCCTACTCAGAGGCGCTCCCAGTCCAACCACGGTGATACAAGTAAGTCTTAAGGAGCCTGTAGAACGTAGATGAATTATCCCTAGGTAACAGGCAGATCTCCAATGGGAGACCATTCCAGATAGAAGGACCTACAACTGAGAAAGCGTGACGCTGACATGTTGAGGTTCTAGCATGAGGGATCAAAAGCTCCCCGCTAGAAGCAGAGCGAAGGGCTCTGCGAGGTCAGCACATCAGATACAGAACAACAATACAGCATGACCTCATTATAACCTTACCTGATATAACATGCCCTCAATATAACATGTCCTGATAGAAACATGACCTCATTATGACCTAAGAGAGGAGAGGGTCATTATAGTGATGATTATGAGAATGATGATGATGATGATGATGACGATGATGATGATGATGATGTGTCTGTTGTTGTTTTAGTATGAGCTGGAGCTGAGGCATCTTCAGCAGCAGTTGACTGAGATACGACGGATGCAGGAGAAGGAGAAGGCAGCAGCCGTTGCGGAGGCGGACGCCGAGTGGCACCAGAAACTGCGACAGATGGAGAACGATCATCACCAGCAGATGATCGAAAAGGATCAAGAGATCAACAGCTTCAAACAAAGGTACAGCTTCTGATGGTGGTGGTGGTGGTGGTAGTGGTTGTGGTGGTGGTGATTTGGTGGTGGTGGAGTAGGTGTGATGGTGGCGGCGGAAAAGGTTGTGGTGGTGGCAGGGCCGCATTAAGGCTAGTGCGGGCCCGGGTGTTGTGATTACCTTCCAAAGGCCCCCTCGTCTGACAACCATTGGTCCACCACGAACATATTTATAAAATGCGGGCCCCAAAAATTGTGGGCCTGGGTGCTGCAGCACCCTTAGCACCCCCTTATTGTGGGCCTGGGTGGTGGTGGGTAGGTAGAAATTATTATTATATATGAAGATTTATAAAGCGCAAGTTAAACTTGTTGAATAGACCACAGTAGTAGCTTGCCTTATTCTTGGATGACGTCAACAGATAAGTCTTTGATTTCTGCCTGAAGGTTTCTATAGAAAGTTCTAGAGCACAGACATCGATGGGCATTGCCAGACCATGATAGAATGGTGGTGGTGGTGGAAATGGTGGTGGTGGTTAAGGAGTGGTAGAAATGGTATGATGGTGTTGGACGAAATGGTGGTGGATATGGTTGAAATCTAGATTTATGTATCAAAGCATTTACATAATGGCTTTTATGAACTGAAACGAAATTGATTGATTGCATGGAAGGTTGTAAACTAGTTGGAGATGATGATCCCCACTCCCCATTCCTCTGGAAACTGCTTGCAGACGGGCAAGGATCTATCCCTGCAGTTGCTTGCATGTTGTCTACTTTGGTTTCATATAAACGAAACTGTTGTCTTTTCAGGCTGTTGTCTTCGGAGCAACAGAACCAGCGCAGCGAAGCAACGATCCGTGAGCTCCAGCACCAGCTGAAGGACCTGTTGCTCCAGAAACAACGCAATTTGGCAACAACGCACAACGCAACGCTCGACGGACGACAGTGCAGCACGCACTGATTATCACGAGGGACAACGTGGCGTTGCCTCTCAAAAACTATTCTGTCGGAAGTCCAAAAATAATTGACAGTGATTCGTGCACCTATTTATGTTAAGTTCGTGCCTGCAGCTTGATCTGATTTTGATCTGTGGCTCGATCTCAATTTGGTCTGTGGCATGAACTGATTTCAATCTGCAGCACAATCTGACTCCAGTCTGTGGCTCGATCTTATATCGATCTGTGGCTCGATCGGATATCGATCTGTGGCTCGATTTGATTTCGATCTATGGCTTGATGTGATTTCGATCTGTAGCTCAATCTCATTTTGGTCTGTGGCTCAATCTGATATCGATCTATGGCTCGAGTTGATTTCGATCTATGGCTTGATCGGATTTTGATCTGTGGCTTGATCGGACTTCGATCTACAGCACGATCTGACTCCGATGTGTGGCTCGATCTGATATCAATCTATGGCTCGATCTGATTTCGATCTGTGGCTCAGCCGATAAGCACTAAGATTGGGTTAAGAGCAGTGCCTAAGTGAAAAAGTTGTTGGTTGCGTAAGGTTTTCAGTTTCTTGTGTGTATCTCTCGGCTTCTAGTCACCTGGCGCCATCTCGTTACCAAAGTTGTCGAACATCTGAAGCATCTGCATTCTCCGTAACGTATCAAACCTCTTCTCTGACGATATCGACTTGAATGGGAGCAACATAAATTATCAATTACAGTTTATATTGTATTACGTCACGCTGTGTAATCATTTGGGTGACTGCCGGAGACAGGGGGTTTGTATCCCACGCTTTTATCGAGGCCGACTCTGAGATTTGTGTGAAATTGATGAGAATTTTCTTACAGGATTTATCGCTTCTACGTGTAACATAGTATTTAATAATTGAGGAGAATTACTGATTTCAACTTGATGCTTGTAGTACTGTGGGTCGAGAGGCGCTGACGGGTGACACTGACAGCCCTTGATAATGAAACTGTAACCCACCTGGTGTTTACTGCACAGTTACAGAGTGGCGCTGCATCAGTCGTATTGTTAGTTACAATGTTCATAGTTATTTTACAGTTAGTCGTGATTTTGCACTTGACCATGGAGAGACTTAGTTGTATTGTTCTGTGTGGAAAGAGAATTAGTTCCATTGTATTTCACATGAACTCAAGACTTATCTCTTCCATCTTTTCCATCTCTCCCACCTTTCGCACCAACCGTATAGAGTCTGACTTCTGGTTTCTGTGATCGGCCAGATTTTGACCGGGCTTCTACAATCGATTTTTATTGAGAGATTTCACTTTGAGTGATCACCAAGTAAGTTAGTAAGCAAGTAAGTATATTCTTTATTAACCAGTTGCTAATCGCACTGTGGTGTACAGACAGACATCTAATAAACACTGTGTTCTTGGATAATGGCGCTATAGAAGTCATTAGATTGCTGCAGTTTTGTTCATGTATTGTAATTGTAATCACTTATTTATATAGCCCTTCTTTAAGAGAGACTTGTAAGAGTTACCTCGAACCCTACAACAGAACACCAGGATTGGACAAGATGGTTGTTTTCAAGTGCATATGAAATGAAGTCGTGTCCTGAAGTACCAATGTTCATGTAAACTGCGGAGAATTAAAGAACCAATTCGATGAAATTCATTTCCACGAGGCACATGTGATTTTACGTGTCTGAATGCATAATATTTCTCTGTTCTAATTAATTTAAGATAATAATTGGTTGACGTTGATTAACCTTTTACGAGCTTTACTATTTTTATTAATTGGTTGTCGGTTGCGCTGCTTAAGTTGTATTATTATTATTATTATTTCATGTATTATTATTATTTAAATGTATATTTAATTTTTTGATTTTATTGTTCTTGTGACGTCAAATTTAATCTAAAGCCTGAGGAACAAAATGTCGTTTTCTGCAATTCCAAAATTAGGTTTCTCGTGTGAACTGCTGATTTAGGTACTTTGCAGAGGGTTTTCCTCGAGAGGAGCTATATAAATTTCTTCAGTAATTTACACTGTGTAATGCACTGTGCAATATTTGCCTTGTTTGTTATCAACTGTGAAAGATTTCGGTTGTGTATGAGTGTGCATTGTTTCTGCTGCTATCGAAGACAATTGAGGCTTTTAATTGAGAATCTTAGAAATCTTAGAATCGGTTGTGTCTAGTTTTCGTGTTCTTTTTACTGCCAGATGTCGCCACAGTGTGTTTATGTCCGACTTTCGACGATAGGCGTCGCCACTATGGCCTCAGTCAGTCGTAGATGAAAGTGAATCTGCCCTCAATGTCAATGCCTTGTCTGAAGTTTGATCTGCGAGGTTGTTACATGGTCACTGCCACTCGCTAGGGGCGCTGCTGTGCCTAACGCAGGTTGTGGATGCTACCTAGAGGGCGCCTGTGCAGCGAGACGTTTACAAATTAGGCCTAGTTCCATTTCCATTTTAAAGATAAAATGAATTTTATTGATGTTGAAATAAAAAAATTACTTTTAAAATAAGCAGTTTTCTGCTAAATTAATTAATTGAAAGATAAAATTGATTAATTGTGCATACAAAAATTAATTTGAATTAAATTTCAGATAAAATGGTAAGCATTTGTGAAGCTAACAATAGCTGAAAATAAACAGCATACATTTGCAGTTAAACCCTTTCTTCAACTCTGTAGGAAATAGAAAAATTAATTAAATGGATATTATTGACAGGCGCCACCTAGTGATTGCTGTTAAGCGTATCAACCGTTTCGTTTCTAAAGTAAGTCGGATTAATTTTCCGTGACGTTTTAACGGTTTAGCAGTTATAAAACTGTCATCAGTGTGCGAACAAAAACTGTAAATAATTTATTATATGTTGAAACTTATTTTCTATTTTATTCGATTTCCATTTTAAGATGCGTGTATTAGTAATAAGAACTGAAGCCTTGGATGTTGTTTTAGAGCGGGAAAGGATCAGTTCTGGCGTTTCCCGATCTATTTTTATAATCGAAACCTGGAATGATGTTCGTAGTAGTGTGTGTGTGTTTGTGTGTGCGGATTTAGTTCGTTAGTACTTTTGAAGCGCTGTGGTATATCGCCTGTGTCCGTTTGAGCGTTGAACTTTGAACTCTATCAACTTACAGGAAGAGACGGTTGGTGTTAAAAATCACCGTAAGACCAATGCGGTGTTTAGTCATTCTTAGCTTTGTGGGACCACGTTTTGTGGGCGTGATTTTACAGTTTTTTAGTCTTCGTGGGTGGACTTTTACATGTACAATTTTATTTTATGACAGTTTGCCCCGTGTGTGAAGTTCCCAAGACTTGTAGCTGAGAAACGTGTGTATCGTGTGGTTTGTTAGTTGACTTTAAGAAGTTTTGTTTTGAAGCGATATTATGATGTTCGAAAGACTGACCACAGACATATTATGTGCAGTAGAGTGTATTGTATACGTGTCACGTGACGACAGAACAAAACAGGAAATGTTAACTTCCGTGTTTCTATCTCTGTCTCAGAAATTGCATCTCAGTCACTCTGTCTCTGTCTCAGATTGCGCCTCAGAGTCTGTCTGTTTATGTCTCTCTCCATCCCTCTCTGTCTGTCTGTATGTTTCACTCTGTCTGTCTCTGTTTTGTCTCGTCTCTGTCTGTCTCTCGATCGATCGATCTCGATGGATGTAATGCCGGTATCTAACGCACGAAGCATCAACGGATGGCGCACCTAAACCAGGTCGTAGCCTAATAAGGTCAATATCGAGAAGATCGGTGAGTAAGACATAGAGGCAGACAATGGTGGATAAGCAATTTGAAAGAGGTAAGTCTTATGTTGAGAACAAAATGATGATGATGATGATGATGATGATGATGATGATGATGATGATGATGATGATGATGATGATGATAATGAAACTGACAATTTCTACAGCGCCGTAACACAGCATTGTTCCACGCTGTCAAGACGCTTTAACAAATGCAAACGTCAGTCAGCCTGTCCGGATACGCTTTCGAGATGTAGTAAGTCTTGAGACTAGACTTGAAAGCCTCAACTGAAATTGCGGCACGGATTTAAGGTAGGAGACTGTTCCAGCACATTACCGCCACCGAGAAGGCTCGGTCACCGAAGCACGTATGGGTCTCCTTTACAACTTGATCTCAAGCGACTGAGCATAACGGACAGGCACAGCGCTGCAGAGAGTTCCAAAAAGTAGGTCGAACACTCGAAAACACTTGTTCACCAGAAACAGTTCTCATTAAAGTACGAATTCCTTATAGGTCTTTTCAGTGGCTGATATTTACCATAGGAACAAACAAAATCATGGCCAGGTGAAGGTGGCGCGTTCCAGAGGACAGCCAAACTTAATTAATAATTTAATATTTGAAATTTAATTTAATTTCAAAATGGGAGCAAGCGACAATAGATAAATATGATATTACATGTAGTTAAACTTATAGATTTGGAACATAAACAATGGAGCGGCAAGAATTATTGCCTCAGGGACGGCATATTGCTAGATTCGTTCTTTTCTTTTTTTCTTTTGCTAGATTCGTTCTTTTCTTTTTTCTTTTGCTAGATTCGTTCTTTTCCCTCGTTCTTTTCAGTTTTCTGGCCTTTCTTCCTCCAAGTTGTCGCATTCATGTGAACTCTCTGGTAAGGTATGATAATTAATTATGGTAATCCTAATTGCTTGACGTGCTTTGCTACGAAAATGTCACAGGCCCCGTAACCCTAGGGCTGCCAACCGTCCCGGATTCGCCGGGACAGTCCCGGAATCGGCCTTGTGCGTCCCGTGTCCCGGATTGATCCCAAATTGTCCCGGAATGTGGTGTAGATATCCACTTCACCAGAATTTAATGTTGTTCTTTTTTTCGCACACTAAACTCGACAAGTTGTACGATGAATTTTGCGTTCTGCGTTCTATCAGACCTGACATTGTTGGCTCAGCATCGGAAACTAGACAGCGCTAGGTTTAAGTCTTCAATACTTGAAGAAAAAAACACTGACACCGGTTCCAACGCTTTTTGCGGGAGAGTGTTCAGCATTATGAACGACGCAACATTCTTAACATAGGCCTACAATGACATGGACATGGTAAATTGGTAACGGCATATCGAGTGACTACGGGCGTCCCGGAATGGGAAAATCAAAAGTTGGCAGCCCTACGTAACCCTGACGTAGACCCTGTAACGTAACGTAACCCTGTGCATTGCTTGAAGGAGTTACACAACCAATGCACGTCATCGTAAGCGTAAACTCCTAATTTCTGAAGCCCTACTTAAATGCTAAGCGCTGAGCACCAACTTATTCACGAGCGCTGCGTCAAGCAGAGGGGTTGATCAGTGGCGTAACGAAGGGGGGCAGAGGGGCAGCTGCCCCCGGGCGCAGCACCAGAATTAGCCTTCAGTGATACACAGTACTATGACAAGAACGATTAAAAGTCAACAAGAAAATTTAAAGGGGGCGCAGTCATCAACCCTTGCCACTGGGCGCTGAAACCCTTCGTTACGCCACTGGGGTTGATGCGACTCGAAGTATGTAACGAGTTGAATCAATTGAAACAGTGTGTAAGGTATATTTAAAGGAAGATTGTTAGATCCGTACCAAGGAAACGATGGTGATGATGATAGTGATGATGACGATGGTGATGATGATAGTGATGATGACGATGGTGGTGATGATGATTATGAAGACGATGATAGTGATGATGACGATGGTGATGATGATGATGATAGTGATGATGACGATGGTGATGATGATGGTAGTGATGATGACGATGGCGATGATGATAGTAGTAATCGTTCTTGTCTGCGAGTTTCTGTACAGAACATTGACGAAGTAGCCTACATCAACTGCTTCATGTATTGGAAGCCGTTTGCTTCAGAATTGTTCCTCTTCTTCTTTATCACTCCAACGGTTTGCCATAGTCCAAGCGATTCGCATTTGGTTTCCAGATAGTCCTAAAGTCACGAAATCTCCGAAAATCTCTGCGCCACAAAATACGCTGCTTCGGGGCGACCAGGAGAAATGAGGTCGGCAGGTCCAGAGAATCAGGTCATGTCAGGTCACAAAGCATGCGTCAACCAGAACCAGGTTGTTGGGTCATTTTCAGTGCCAGGTCATGATACCATTAAGGTCATATAAATCTCTTAAATTTCTCAGGATCACGATAATCTGCGTCAGGGTGACCAGAGGAAACCAGGTCAGGTTCACAGAACTAGGTCATGTCATCGAGTTCGCACGTGCCAGGTCAGACTCCTGGGAGCCAGTGTAGAATACTCTGGTTGAAGGCAGTGTTTCCGTTACAGTCCAAAAAGAGGACGTATTTATGCCTTGACCTGGAATTTTTTTTAGACGCAGCTCATTGCTTTCAGCTATCACACCGAAAACTGTGGACGTTTTCGGACTTTTTACGGACGTAAAAACGGCCATTTGGGCGTGAACGGAAACACTGCATATAGGACCCATCAGATTAACGTTTGATGGATCCCATATGGAAATATGGGCCCCACTAAATGTGCAGAATGGCAGAGGTTTTGCAATGATGCGTGGTGATGGTGGCCATCGTGTTGGATGGCGCAGGGTGGCATCATGGATTCATGGTAAAGTGGTTGGGAATTTGAGGTCTCGGATGAAATGGTCCATGACAGACGGCAGCAGAGGGAACGAAGAAGGGAGAGGACAAGGACAGAGGACAAAGGAAGAGGACTGGAGACAGGACAAGACCAGTGGACCATGGTAGAGGACTGGGAAGAGGACGAGGCCAGAGAAGAAACGGGGAGGTGAGTGAAGGCAAGGTAGTAAGACAATGCGAGAGGACTAGGAAGAGGACAAAGAGAGGAAACAAAGGACAAAGAAAGGAAACAAAGGACGAGGACAAAGAGAGAGGACTAGGGCCAATAGAAAGCGGAGACATGGACAGTTGATATGGGTGACTGAGCGGTCGAACCGGTGGATGTGGTTCAGCTTGTTCCTGTTCTTTCCTCTCATTCGACGCTGAAATATGAGTTCTGCATTGAGTATAGTTTATCGATTGGGTTCAGGATGGAACCCCGCTGACCACCGACGTGCGTCGCCACTTGCTGGACTGCTTGACCTCCGCCGGTCAAGAGGTCATCGAGGTTGTCC
>JACEVL010000480.1:205000-235000 GCA_020284085.1 Aporrectodea caliginosa | reverse complement strand
TGGACACCTTTAAAACGCTTTCAGTCGATGTTATATTATATATACGTTAACGGGTTTAGTCGATAGTCCTTGTGAGAGTATATATCCGCTAAGTAAACGTTATCAAACCCGTCATTACTAACTTATAATGTGAAAACTAAACAGTTTTTCTTTAACTGCCTTTGATGCCCAAAACTCCGTCGTATTCGGATGGTGCCAGTCCGAAGGCTGGCCAAAAGTGGAGGGCGACATTTATCGTCTCCGTTATAGCACGGTGTCGATAAACAGTAGCTACTTTTCTATAATTGACGGTTCCAATTCCTCAGGTTCTGTGGCAGATAAAGTAAGGTCGATGTCAGCGACCCTGGCGGTTGCAAGATGTCGTAAAACAATGGAAACTACTACGATTGTAAATGTGATTATAGGTCAGTTATTAATGTTAGGCGTACCTTGGCTCTCTGATTTTGGAACCAGACTTGAACAACGCGGACGCTGAGTCCTGTCTCAGCAGCCAACGTCTCCCTAACCTGTTGTACATCACCATCAGAAACAGAAAACGAAACTGCCATTAAGAGATCAACTTCAGTAACACATGATCATGATAACGAACCAAAGATGATGATGATCATCATGATCACGATGACGACGCCAATGGTGATGATGACGGTACTGGTGTTGGTGGTTGTGGTGGTGGTGGTAAATATGACGATTATGATGACAATGATGATGGCGATGATGAGGATGAGGAGGAGGAGGATGACGACGACGACGATGACGATGATGGTGATGATGAATGTGAATCTGTGAATTTAGAGATGATGATGATGATGATGATGATGATGATGATGATGATGATGATGATGATGATGATGATGATGATGATGATGATTCGTTGAGGGTGTTTGACCTTGCGACATGGCTTTGGGTTGACCTCGAAGGAGGCCTTGAACTTGCGTCGTTGACTGGTCGTGAGGATCGTCCTTGGTCTCTTCGGTCCCTTCGGATGATCGGCATCGTTGTCATCGACGCTGCTCTCGTCCTCCGCTAATTGCAATTCAACAAAGCAATTCAGCTCATTAATTGGCCTCTAGATATCTCTTTAATAGGCACTAAACAAATTCACCACATGAATGAATCGGAGGGGCAAATAGGGCAAAACGAAGGAAGAAAGGAAGGAAAGAAAAGACGAAAGTAAGGGAGGAAGGAAGGAAGAATGAAGAGAAGGAAGAAAGTAAGAAAGGAAAGATGGAGAGAAGGAAGAAAGTAAGAAAGGAAAGATGGAGAGAAGGAAGAAAGTAAGGGAAGAAAGAAGGACGAATGGAGAGAAGGAGGAACTGATCGAAACGGCCGGGAGAATAAATGAACGAATGAATGAACAAACGAACAACGGAACAAAATAATGAGCGAGATGAATTTAATGAACGAACGGAAGAACGAACGAACGAAAGAATGAACAAACGAGTGAATGAATGATTGATTAGAGGGTGAATGCCGAAGTAATTCGTCGTACATTTGGTGTGGAACCAATCGGATGATTTCGGGCTGAGCTGAATGAAGTTAGCGTATTTCTTTTCGAAGTCTAGTCGACAGTAGATCTCGGATTCATTGGCTACGAACTGATCTCCCTTTTGCAACTGATGACGACATACAACGCAGACGAAACACGTCACGTGATAGACGTTGCCCATCGCCCTCATCACGAGTTCGTTCGAAAGGATCGTCTGATTGCACCCGCCGCACCTCACTCCGTACAGCCTGAAACGTGCGAGAAATCGGCAATTAATATTCATGAGCTCTATTATTAGAATGGTCTGCTCAACATTTTCAAATAACCTTCAAAAACGAGCTTAGTATGATGGAATCTCTTCCCAGAGGTCAGAGGTTCAAATCTCAGGGCAGATGATGGGGTTGGAGATTGCTGATCGACTTATATGCCGGTGGCGAGGGAGAGGACTGGCAATCCGCCTCATATGCCGAGATTAAGCCGCTAACACTCTGCACTCATGGCTCATGTCAAATGTTCGTTCAACAGACTTCTTTTTCTTCTTTCCATTCGTATAAATAATTAATTCAATTTGATTTAAATAAATTATTTTCTTTGGAACAGTTTGAAAGCCATAGCGATATAGTAAGTGTCTTCACATAATTATACATATACACATGTATTTATACATACATATAGACATGTATGCATTCATGCATACATACATACATACAAAATACATGCATGCATACACACATACATTCATACAGAAATGCACAGGCGTACATGTGTATGTGTACATGTGTAATTGCGCATGTATACATGCACACTAGCATGTATGTATGTATGAGCACTTGTTACAGCACCCCTTCAAGATTTCTACTCAGAGGCGCTCCCGACTACAGCGTGGACACTGAATCGAAGTTTCACGCCGAAAAGCATGAGCAATTGCAAGTGAAGGACTTGCCCAGGGTCCCTACGCGGCGGCTTTTGAGGTGGATTCGAACCCGCAACCCTCCGGCTGCAAGGCATCGAACACCCTACACCACCGCGCCCCACTACATACATGCAGGCATACACACAAGGCAACGAACTGCAAATGTCGCTACAAAATCAAAGCCGAGGTTCAGAGCCTCAGAGGCCTCTTCTGCAGGGACAACAGAGGCTGTGGAGAGCGATCAGAAGGTGGCAGACAGAGCACTGCAAGCCCTGACTCCTCTCTCTGATGGATAAGCGATTGACAGCTGCTGCAGTCAACGAAGGATCGTTGAGTCCGTAATTGGACAGGATTTCACGCCACATTGCGCCCTCTGTTGACGACAGACGCAGGCCACCTAGCGACGAGGAAGGGACGGCAAGAGAAAGGCAAGGGAAAGGCCTCGTGGGGCACAGGGAGCAGGGCGTCTGTTGAGAAGATGCAGTCATGCGTGAAAGTGGTCTTGGACCTGTCTTCGTCTCTCTCTGTCTCGACTGTTGACTTCGGATTAAGACGAACGAAGCGAAAACATCGCTGAACGGAATAGTCATCAGTCGATCGCTGACTTTATTTATCTCTGATCCCAGTTACTATTTAAGCCTATACTGTGAATATACACATACATATAAATCAACACAGAACCATATATATATATATAGATATACCATATATATATATATGATATATAGAACCATATATATATACATACATATAAATCAACACAGAACTATATATATATATATATATATATATATATATGGTTAGATTGGTTAGATTGCTCGGCCTGTAACATGAACAGTACGGGTTCGAGCCTCCTTCTCCCTTGAGACGGTTACTGAGTATACTAGGAAACCGTGAGCAAGTCCTTCACTCACAGTTGCTCTGATGTTTGATCATTAGATAGTGGCGCTTAATAAATGCACAATAATAACAAGAATAATGGTAATAATAATATACCCCCAATAATAATAAAAATAATATTAATATATATTACTTATATGCAGGAGTGTAGCCAAACTTAAATTCAAGAGGAGGCAACCTCACAGACCATTGGCAAAATTCTGGTTATTGGGGTCATTGGTTAATAGAAGTTCCAGCACATAAAGAAAGCAAGAGGAGGCAACTGCCTCCTCGTGCCTCCTTGTATAGCTACGCCTATGCTCATATGTTATTCCTTCATACTATTATATGGAGAATTGATAGATCCGCATCTACTCTAGAGCCGTCTTTATTTCCTCCCAACGAAGTGTCCTCTTCTTCATCCTCAGCGTCATCTTGATCCATCTTACTTCTTTATCTCCTCCTCCTCCTCCTCCTCCTCCTCCTCCTCCTCCTCTCCTCCTCTTCCTCCGCATCATCATCTCCTTCTTCCTTCTTTCTGTTCTTATCCACTTTCCCTTTCCGTGTTCTTTTGGCTACCTTTTACAAATACTCATCCCATCTCTTTTTCCTCCTATCTTCCGCTCCTCCTCCTCCTCCTCCTCCTCCTCCTCCTCCTCCTTATCCTCTTCTTCCTCTGCTTCCCTCATCCTACTCCCCGTTGCTTCTACTCTCCTCCAATTCCTCATTCTCCCTCTTTTTGCAGTTGATGCCCATTCTCTTCAATTCCTCATTCTCTCTCCCCATTTATGCTCACGCTCCTCCATTTCCTCATAACTCCTCTCCAGTTATTCCCATTCCTCATTCTCCTCCTCTGCCACAATCCACGTCCTTCAGTGCTCAAAGCCTCAAACGCTGGATTTCCTTGTTTACCAAGAAAGCCGAAATATCCGTCTGGCAACGGTTGGCTCTCCTCAGCGTCCGCCTGTCCGTCCATCCGGTGGCCAAACGCCGCCTAATATTCCCTTCCTAATTAAATCTGGCGTCCACTGAAAGAATTCCTTCCTCAGCAGACGAGATCCGAGTGACAAGCGCTTATTGCGACTCTTTTTCGACTCGACTGAGGGAGCGTTGACGAGTTAAACTCGGCGATTACGCAGGCGTGACGTGTGAATGCATGCGACCTCTTGATTTCATTATAACTCTCTGCTGCATGCAGTCTGTAAGAACAGTTGACGTACGCTAATATCTTTCAATGCGCTTAAGTCTCCTAACCACTGCGCCCTGGTTGGTGTTAACGATTAAACGGACGCTAAATAAGTTGTTCAATGTATTGTTCTGTGGCGGTTGGAGATGTGGTGTAGTGGAAAAGACTGGAATTTGGAACGCTGGTTCGATTCAAGGGTTCGATTTAATGACTTCGAACTTAGGATCGAATGGATCGAGTGGAAATAGATTAGATTAGATTGATCGTACCAGATCATATCAGATCATATCAGATCATATTAGATCATATTAGATCATATTAGATCATATCAGTGACGTGGTCTCGAGACCGCCGTCTTGGTCTCGAGACCGTCTCGAGACCGAAAAAATGCGGTCTTGGTCTTGGTCTCGGTCTTGAATGTACCGGTCTCGGTCTTGGTCTTGGTCTTGAAAGGTGCGGTCTTGGTCTTAAAGATGTGGTCTTGGTCTTGGGCGTCTGGTCTCGGTCATTTGCCTTTGGTTTTGGCCTTGCGCCTTTGGTTTGGCCTTTGGTGGGAACGAGAGTGGAGTATTAATTTTGTCAAAAGTTGTCGATATTTCCGGTTATTCAGGGATTCCTGAGATAACTTCGAATTCATGCGACGATCCGCCTGTTTAGGACAAAGCGAGAGAGGACCTCGTTGTTCTCTTCTTATCAGAAGCGACAAGAAAACGTTGAGGCAGTGTTAACCCTGACTTCAGGTGCTTTAGTGACTATAGTTAGGCTTACACTGATGCAGTTTCTCAAGTCAAAATCAGTAGTCGGGCAAGCGTTGGATATCAGGTATTTGGTGGGGAATTCATTCATTCATTCATTCATTCATTCAGAACATTTATATAGCGCCTCTCCAAGAAACTACTCAGAAGCGCTCAAGAATTGTTCTCTGCTGGCTAATGTTTTTATTCCGCAACAGCTGCGCCTGTTGAGAGTCTGTTTAGCTGTAGTGTGCTCTTCATGAGACCTCGCAGAATTGGGGACAAAAACTATTACTATAGGCCTAAATATCATAAGCATCTGCTTTGAATTATGGGAATATGTAACACTACAATTGAGAATTTCGTTTATGGTCTTGACTAGTGAGGCTTAGGTTTTGGTCGTGGATAATGCGGTCTTGGTCTCGATCTTGCATCACGCGGTCTTGGTTTCGGTCTTGGTCTTGAACCACGGGGTTGGTCTCGGTCTTGGTTTTGGAATTTTGGTCTCGTGCACAACACTGGATCATATTAGATCATATCAGATCGTACCAGATAATATCAGATCATATAAGATCATATTAGATCATATTAGATAATATCAGATCATATTAGATCATATTAGATCATAAGAGATCATAAGAGATCATATTAGATCATATAAGATCACATTAGATCATATGGGATCATATCAGATCATAATAGATCACGCCATTTTCATACCCGACCTGATCCTATTTTATCCTATCAGATATCGCAACTTGTCATGCCCTCTAGAATTCTACCGTAGTCTGTCACATCATATAAAATCTTATTACATAATAATCATAACTTACAATATCACGTATCATATACCAGATCATATCCTGTCGTATCTTATTCTATAGGTCTAATATCATATCTTATCATTTCATATATCAAATCAATCGATTGGATCAGATAAGAAGACAACAATCAAATAAAGTTTGTCTGTCTGTCTGCCTGTCTGTCTTGTCTGTCTATCTCAGACTGTATGTCTGTGTCTGTCTGTCTGTCTGTCTGTCTGTCTGTCTGTCTGTGTCTGTCTATCTCAGACTGTATGTCTGTGTCTGTCAGTCTGTCTGTCTGTGTCTGTCTGTCTGGCTGTGCCTATCTGCTTGCTTACCTATCTGTCTGCCTGTCTGTGTATGCGTGTGTCGGTCTGTTCGTTTGTTTGTTTGTCTGTCTGTCTATCTGCCTATCTGCCTGTCTGTGTCTGTCTGTGTGTCTGTCCGTCTGTCTGTCTGTCTGCATGAGTTTGTTTGCCGTGCTCTTGGAAACTATAACAGCCGTCTGCGTATTTGCGCGCGTGCGTGCACATGCGAGAAGGACGGGGGTGGGGTGGCGTGGGTGGCGTTGCCCCATCGGGGTTAATATTGACCGATTCTTGGGTTTTCAGGGCAGAAAACGGCAATTTGGTGTCAGGCGCTTTGATCTCTAGCGCCTCAGAATCGTCACCAGGTGACGCTAAATGTCCCGTCATGATTTCCACATTATATTATATATATAACAACTTATATATATATATATATATATATATATTTATATATATATACTGTCACGATCCCAGAGCCTTGGAGAGGTCTTTCACGGACGCTAAACAAAGCCCATATACATACATATATACATACATACATAATCTGTCTGGTCATATTGACTCTAACATCATCTAGAATATAGCGCAGGGAGCGCCTCTAAGTAGGAATCTTGAAGGGGCGCTATATACATTTTTGGAAGGAATGAATACATACATACATACATACAGATTACAGACACATATGTATTGTATACGCATTATTGATAATCATTATTATTAATTAGTAACACGAGCTAGGACTGCTATGGCTAAATCTCGAGCTTTTGCTTTCATTGGCCCTTCACTATGGAACCAACTCCCTTCATCAACTCGTTCTTTGATACTATCTGGTGGGCCAGGTGCTTCTTTTCGCTGTCTTAAGACCACTCTTTTCGCTCGGAGTCTTTCGCATTGGGAGCGCCTCTGATTGGTGTTCACTGTGAGAGGCGCTTTATAAATTTATAAATACAATACAATACAATACCATACAGAGATCTGTCTCGCCGGCGTCTTATGCACAAGGTTTCAACTGATGGTGCACCAAACACAAGCCGTAATCAGTTCAGAAGATCATTCCGTTCAGAGAGAGAGAGAGAGAGAGAGAGAGAGAGAGAGAGAGAGAGAGAGAGAGAGAGAGAGAGAGAGAGAGAGACAGACAGACAGACAGACAGACAGACAGACAGACAGACAGACAGACAGACAGACAGACAGACATACAGACAGACAGACATACAGACAGACAGACAGACAGACAGAGTCTGCAAGGCTATCATTGTCTATAGTGGATGATAAGAAGTTTGAAAGAAAGAGGGAAGTTTAAGTTGAGAACGAAATGCCACAATTAGCGACTCAACAGAACGAAGAGAAACAGGAAGACAGTTCGCAATCCTATATAAATTTAAGTTCAGCAACGGAAAAGCTAATTCGCTAAGAAGAATTCTAGTGTCAGGTATCACCAGCGAAAGACAATCGAATGATCTGGTTGAATAATGCCAAGTAAGGGGTTTAAGGACTGAGTTACAATACGGTGTTTGATGGGTGACATTCAATGTTTTGGAAACAACCAGACCGCCGTTGAAAAAGATTCTTTACTGTACACCGGAAACCAATGCAAAGATTTAGAGAATAGCGCTTGTGTTATAAATACATTCATGCATTATACATTGATACAACCATGCATGCTTTTCTTACATACACGGCATATATATATATATACATACATACATACATACTTACATACATGCATGTCTACATACATGCGTACATGCATACATACATACATACATTCATTCAAACATGCATACATGATACCACATACATTTAATGCAGGCATACAAATATACATGATACCACATACATTTAAACGTGAAAATATGTATTTCTGTATAATATAGTATACAGTCACTGCCAGCAGCAGCGGTCATAGCCGTGGGCTTAGCACCTCCCTTAGAAATTTATCAGCCTCGGGGGCTACAGTCAGACTGGAGCGAGGTAGAGCGGAAGAGCGGAGGCTGCAGCCGTAAATCACGTCGTTCCGTCTCGTCCTACTCCCTTCAGACGTGGCTCCCTCTTTCGGTGCCACACGGGGACCAGATCCGGGACAGTGCCGAGCAAACAGATCGCGCCACTAACTGTATCTGCCCTGAATTAGCCGGATGGGATTTCGAGCGCGCCGTAAACAAACAGTCGGCTCCTTTGCTGGTCGGTCTTTGCCGGTCGGTCACGCTCGCCAGATCAAAGGAGACCGCGCTTGGCGGCTGACTTTGTACCAGGTTGACCCACCGTTGTAGGTTTCGAAAAGACAGCGAAAGTCCTGCCGCCGAGTCGGAATTCTACGGCTACGCTTGTGAACGTCTACCGATACCAGAAGGGACGTCTTCTAAATGCGGAAGAGTTGCTTATGAAAGCACAACATAGTATAGGTTCTAACTTCAGAAGGGTTGCCTGTACTTTGGAACCAGAAGAGATCTCTGCTTAGTTCAAGAGAGGGACCTCTTTGGCACCAGAGTTGTCTTGTCTTGTCTTCAACCATCCTCGATCCAAGGATTGGCCTCATCACGGACGATTCCACTTCATCCACTTCTGTTTCTTGCTTCTTTCAATTAGCGGTCGAATGATGATCCAGTCCAAGACTTTATGTCATCAATCCATCCCGTTTTAAGTCTTCCTTGAGCTCTTCATTCAGGAACTGTTCATTGGAAAAACTCCTTCTCCAGACAATCTCCACTCTTCCCCAGCACAAGACAGAAATATGAAAGTTTCCTCTGCTTGATCAATCCGAGTATACACTCCTTTCTACTCCAGCAGTCTCCCAACATCCACTCGTTTCTCTTCCTCTCAGACCATAATACTTGGAGGATCTGCCGCATACACTTAATTTTGATTCTTGCCTCCTCATCCTTCTTAATTGTACTTTGCCCAGATGCGGAATCCAGCATCTTCATCCACCTCCATACATAAATAATAATATTTTCACCTTTAATTGTCTGTGATATAATCCTGTATTTATTAGGGCTCGGCATTTAACGCGTTATTAACGCGAATAATGCGTTATTTAATTACCGCGATTACATTTTTGCAGTTAACGCTATTGTCACTGCGCCCAATTATTTTTAGATATGCTCTGAAACAATTCTTGATAAAACCGCTCAATTGAAACTTTAAACTTTAAAGTAAAAACAAGTAGTGAAAGTATGTTTGCTTCTCGAGATCTCGTTTATTGACTGCAATCATTTATCGTCAATTCATTGAGTTGGTAATGGAAGCTGGATTTTTTTCATTTATTTGTATTGTAAAAGTTGTTAACTTAAACGGCGTGATTACTAACTGCAGCAAATGAAATACTATAATAAGGAAAACACAATTTACATAATACAATATCAATTGCAAGTTTTTTCAGGATTTATGGAAATTAACTATCGGGTCCATCTTGCCCCCTGATTGGGGCAAGTTGGACCCCATGTAGTCCATCTTACCCCAGTAGTCTATATTCAATATACATATACTATGAAGTGATTATTTGAACTTCTATTATATAATTATTTGTAAAGTTACAACTGTAACTACAAGTATTCTCAAGTCAATGTAACAAACATGAAATCTCAAAATAATATTGTCATCGTCCTCTTATCTTATCGTCTATCAGCCAGTTAGGGTTAACCGGCTTAACCCTAACCCTAACCCTAACCCTAACCATGTCTACAACAAATCAGATAAGTTAAGGTTACACGTTAATTCAGGTTAAACATGGACAATGATTCGCTGTATGGGTCAATTTTCTTCATAATTGATAACTAATCTAACATAAATAAATGCAAAAAACTGCGCATTTCTTAACATTTAATTAATCAATATTCGAAATAACTAACTCCAATCATGAAACCATGCTTGAGGTATGACGGACCCCATGGGATCCGGTACCCCCATGGGATCCCCATGGGATCCGTCTTACCCCGAGACAGGAGTCCATCTTGCCCCATTCACGGCTATATAGGTCACATACACAATAAACAAATAAAGCGCCTATTATCGCTCACTCATCCATCGGCAAACAGTTTAGCAGTTACTACACTATTAATGATTACAATAAAATTAATTATAAACCATGAAACAAATAATTTACAGCAAATAATTTACAATACCTGAATAAGATAGAAAACCCCAAAAATTAAGTTTTTCCGCATAAAATGTCACTGCTTCTCAAAAACAAAGAAACAACAACGCAATATCATAGATACTCGATGCTGTCATGAATATTTAAAACCATAGCTAGATGTCACCACTGTAATTCGTATATTAGAGGGGGATCCATCTTACCTCAGGGGTCCGTCTTGCCCCGCCTTCCCCTACTTGTTATCTAGCCTATTGAGACATGCGATTGAAAATTAATCGAAATATTAAAAATGTTAATCATGCATTAATTTCGATAAAAATTTTAATCGTTGCCCACCCCTAGTATATTTATGTTTTCATTCTGATTGTTTCTGACCTATATTAAATAAATACCTCGGAAGAGGTGTATATTTCAAACCCAGAAGCGTCGGTAAAGCCATGGAATGTAAGGCAAAACAAAGGTAACTACTATTATAGTGTGGCGCATTTAATATTCATAGTTATTGCTTTGAATTTGATGTAAAGACAGCGAAACTGAAAAGTAGGAAGAGGACGAGGACGAAGAGGAGGAGGAGGAGGAGGAGGAGGAAACAGGAGTGAGCATGGAGAGGATCTGGTGACGAGGATTAGAAGTAATTAATTGTGTTGCGAGGATAGAAGGAATGCAAAGAGTGGGCGAGAGATGAAGATGATCAGGTGAATGAAATGCCTTTTAGATGCTTGGCAACCGATTCTTCTTCAAGGACATCAGGCAAAGTATATCAGGCGACGGACTATAGAAGGATCAATATAAGGCCTCTCATCGCAAGAATCGAACTACAGCAGTCGGTCAGAAAGTCAGCCAGTCAAATAGTGAGTGAGTGAATGAGTCAGTCAGTCAGAAAGTCAGTCAGTCAGAAAGTCAGTCAGAAAGCCAGTCATTCAATCAATCAGTCAAACAGTGAGTGAGTGAATGAGTGAGTCAATAATTCAGCCAGCCAGTCTTTCAGTCAGTCAGTCAGCCAGCCATTCAGTCAGTCAGTCAGTCAGCCAGCCAGTCACCTTGCCAGTCAGTCAGTCAGTCAGCCAGCCATTCAGTCAGCCAGTCAGACGAGTTGCGAGAGGAGCGTCGACAGCTCTTGATTGACATGTCCTTAAGCGACAGTCGGGCGTTGATTGACAGAGCACTTGACGTTCTCCTCGCTGACAGTAACTCCCTGCTCTAGTTTCACCCTTCGCCTGCCTGTAAGCGTCGAGACCGTTGTCACGGTAACGGCTGCTGTATCTTGGATACGGCGAGAGACAGAGAGAGACCGGCCCTTTAGAAGTGATGTCTAGTAAGCGCAGATAATGATGCAAGCAGAGGACACAGGTTGTCTGGCAATAGGATAGCCGTTCTAGTGGCTGCATGAGTCCAGACATATATATATGTATATATATATATATGTACGTATACATATATATGTATGTATATATGTATATATATTATTATGTATATACACTGACGGGCAGACAAAGGGAGAGACAGACAGACGACAGACAGACGGACGGACAGAGCATATAACCAGTCGTTCGTTGATGTATTTCACTGTTTGTAGTTTTGTATCTTACTTGACATTCAATGCTGCAGTTCGCGCTGTGGCCCACACTAATGCAGCTGAGAGTCGTCCATAGCTGTATATATCTATGAGGGAGAGTGGACGGCTGGTGACGGCGATGACGACAGCGATAACGAAGACGCTAAGCAAATGATTTCATGACAATGACGATGACGATGATGGTGGGTGTGGTGGTGGGTGTGGTGGCGTTGGCGGTGCTGATGACTATAACGCTGTTGTTGATGAAGACAGTTATGGAGGCTGAGGTGATGATGATAATGTTGCTATGGATGATGACGATACCTGCGGAGGCGGAGGTAACAATAAAGGATGATGACGATGACGATTATTTATTATTATTATTATTATTATTAATTATTATTATTATTATTATTGTTATTATTATTATTATTATTATTGTTATTATTATTATTATTATTATTATTATTATTATTATTATTATTATTATTGTTGTTGTTGTTGTTGTTGTTGTAGTTGTTGTTGTTGTTTTTTAACCCGAGGTAGACATGATCCCTCAGGTGATACAAAAATTGTCCGGAGACAGAAAAAATTATTTTCATTATTATTATTATTGTTATTATTATATCTATGATATCAATGATCCCTCAGGCGATCCAAACAATATCCGGAGATGTTACTGATGGTGGTCTGGAACGGCAACTCACTCGGCAGTGTCTGGTTGGGCAAATGTACCTCAGAAGGCGACAGCATTAAAGCGTTGGATGGTGGTAGACATGCATTGGAAAAGATAAGATGTTTCTCTAATATCTCCAGAACCTAGTGTTAAACGTTTTCCCAGGTCCTTAATAAAGTCGCCATTATTATTATTATTATTATTATTATTATTATTATTATTATTATTATTATTATTATTATTATTATTATTATTATTATTATTATTATTATTATGCTGTTGTTAGTGACGACAATGGTGCTGCTGGTGGTGCATATAATGATGATGATGACGACGACGACGACGATGATGATGATGAATACGGTGATCGTTTGTCTCATTTGCATATTCTTCAGCAGCGCCCCACGTGACCACGTGGCGCCGCCTGTTGGTTAGAGTAGCAGCGACATATTCTCGTCGACCGGAAGTCTCGATTGGACGGAACCCGAAGAGAGGTGGACGCCGGGATTAGACAGGACCGGAAGTCGCCATTCGATAAGACCGGAAACGGGTTGGAGGGGTGGGGGACTTGGCGTCTGGGATCGCGCCCTCGAAATTTGACTTGGAAATACCCGATGGAAGACTGGAAGAGGCGGAAGCACCCCTCGGATGACGAACGAGGGATATGAATTCCCCCAGCAGTCCCGCTGAATATATTAGAGAATTTATAATGTGGCTTAGACGTATACACTTTGTCTGGTCATGAAATGTAGACACTGTCAGTTCTTCCGACCACCTGTTTGAATCGATCATCGATTGCTGAAGTCTTGTGCGTTATAGACACGGCGCTACAGAAGTCATTAGATTCGATCCAATTAGATCACGTTAGATCATAATCGATCATTCTATGTCTTACTAGATCATGAGATTAAGTTCGAACGGACGGACGGAGGGGAAGGGAGAGACAGAGATAGAGGAAGTGAGAGAGATAGAACGAAAGATTCACAGAGGAACAGGGACAGAGGAACAGGGACAGAGGTATAGGGACACAGTTTCTATCAGGGCAGGGACTGCTGCAGCGACAGGGTCAGAACGGCTCATCTTACAACAATATCCTAAACCCAAATCAATCTGTCTACACCAAACATCACTCTTTACTGAAACACTCCTCACCTCAAGCTATAGTTGTTCTGGCTATAGGTCGTCAACAAGTCTGTTAATTGTTTGTGCCTCTGATACATCTCTGCTGCCTTCAACACAGTGAGCATGGTCTGCTATCGTTACCAAACGCCTTTCCTCTGTATTTGGAATCTCTGGTACTGCCCTATCGTGGGCTCGTGGCTCAAGTCATATAGTTCATCACGCTCTTTCTTTCATCACGCTCTTTCACTGTCAATGCGGACAATGCCGCTGGTCACTCATCTAATCCGCACACCCCCACCTGCGGTGTTCCTCAAGGTTCTGTTCTCGGTCCTCTGCTCTTCATTCTTTCACCTACCCACTGAGCAAACTCATTTCCTCATCCTTTGTTGATATATCATCATATACGCTGACGATACAGAACTGTTCATATCTTTCTCCCCTCACCCCATTCAGACGCACTAAATCATATACGTATTGCCATCACCCAGATATCAGCATGGATGACCGCCAACCTCTATGCCTAAACCCCTCAAAAACAAAATTCCTCATTATTGGCCTCAGCGAGCAATTAAGCACATTAGCCTATGCCTCCCACCTTTCTCCAACAGATCTCACTTCTCCCGTGCCTTACTCTTCTCCTGTCCGCCATCTTGGAATCATCTTCGATAAAGTAGCTACTTCAAACTTAACCTTTGTCGACTTAATCACCCAGCTATCTCTTTTTCTCCGGGGCTTCCGTGCTGAGAGAGCTTTTGTTATTCTACGAGAGGCGCTTTATAAATTATTAGCTTTCATATGGTCTCACACCTGCTATATGCACTTTCGCGACCTTCGTCGACTGCCCCCAATACCTGATTACAAGACTGAGTATACAATAGCCACCTCAATTGTTCATTCCAAATTCGACTACTGCAATTCCATTTTTTTACAACATCGACTCTTCTCAACTAAAACGCCTGCAAACAGTCCAGAACGCTATCACCAAAACTCCCAAACACCACCACATAACCTATGTTGTCAAATCCCTTCATTAACTAATAGTCCCTCAGCGCACCCATTACAAAATTGTATCTCTTACCTACAATTTCCTTCACACTTCGAAACCCTCTTACATTCGCCACTTATGATGAGCGAGGAGAACCGGGCAGTTGGATGGCGATCCAACCGCCCGGTTCTCCTCGCTCATCATCATCAGTCTTTCTCGATCTCAGCCTCATCCTCTGCTCATCCTGTCTGAAATTCTGCAACCGCTCCTTAGTCTATGCTGCACCAGCTCTTTGGAATTAACTCCCAAAAGGCCTCCCGCCAGTCTGCTCATCCTCCTACCTCGCCTCTTAATTTCACCTCTCCTCCGCTTGCACTCTCCTCTTCTGCTTTCCAATCACGACTGAATCCGAACTCTTCAAACTATCCTATCCTGGTTCTACTCCTGCGCCACCACACGACCACCATCATCACACGATTACCACCGTAGCACCATGCTGTCTCCTCGGCTTGACCTCCCCGGATTTTGACCTGGCACCTGAATGAACAGAGCAGTCTGGCTATTGCGGACTTGATTTGATAGGTGATTAAGCTATAGTCTCCTGACGCGGCTTTTGTGGATGCTGAGAAATGTTCAAAGATTTCCATTACATTACATTACATTACAAGAGGGATTGCAGGGAGATGATGTAACCTGTCGTTCGGTTGTTGTCTGGCTGTTGTCTGCCACTGCAGAGTGGAACCGTTGTCTAGTCAATTAGACACCAATAACACCTCGATGTCTACGAACGACTAGAGGCGGAGGATGACGTCGACGCAGCTCTAGTTACACAGACACCTCTTCGTCGGTTAGATTTCGCGCCCTTTCTTCCTCCTTCGTTCGTTCGACTGAGTCGTCTGCTTTTTAATCCCCGGATGTTCTAATCCCTTCTGATATTTCATCTTAATCTCCAGCCAAAGGTGACTGAGGAACACGTCACTCCGCTCTGCTTCTCTGTATGTCTGTCTATCTGTCTGCATGTAATATGTATGCATGTATGTATGTAGGTAGGTAGTTAGGTAAGTAAGTAGGTATGTATGTATATATGAATGTATGTATGTATGTATGTATCCATGTATGAGTCTATGTATGTATTATGTATATCGATGTGCCTCGGTCATTCAATCATTTCAGGTTCTGTTGGGCTTCGAGATCCAAACTCCAAAGCTTTAGGTATACATGTAGGTATGATCATTGGTACCATAATATTATACTGTCGACGATGTTTGGAATGAAATGAACGAAAGAGGTATCGTGTGTGTGATAGTTGTTAAGTAAGTACACGATGGCATTATAAGACATGGCATCCGATTGGCTCACCAGCGTTCGCTTGCCTCCTTCTCCTCTTAAACGATTACTGTGTAAGAAGCTTGAACAAGTCCCTCCTCACAATTGCCCAGCGCCATCGATTGATGCTTGGTCGTTATGTAGTGGCGCTCAATAAATGCATGATAATAATAATAATTAAAGGGCAAAATGGTTGTTAAATCTACGGTGGCATAAAAGGGCCAACACCCAACTGTATTACCCTCGCATATACGGCAGCCCCATCATCCCCCATGGCAGCCGCCCTTTCAAGCTGGTCCTTTGAATTTCCGCGGCATTCCGCTCCGACCTTTGAACCCAGGCTTATTTGGGTGGGAAGCAGGATTTGGCTAACCCTCATGGGTGGCCCCGGTTCGGAGGGTATTTAAGACGCCCTGATTTCAGCGTCACCTGAATGGATGGTCACGGTTGTCTGGGCTCGGACAAACGGCTGACCAAACAAGTGACCAGTTGCAGTTGACAGAAGACGAAGTGCAAGAGGTCAGACGTCAAGTGGCGCCATCTACAAACCCAACGCCTCCCTACCCTCACCCTTTCCCCCTCCCTCTTCCTCTGCCCCTCTCTTCTTCCCTTTCTTGATGGGATATTGTTGTCATTTAAAGGGAGTGTGCGTGCGTGTGTGTTTGTGTGTAGGGCTTTGCGTGGATGCCTCCTGCGAAAGAATGAAGAATGGAAAGGGTTTTGGGTGGGATAGTGGGGGAAGGGGTGTGGCGTCCGCAAGGTGTCACTAGTCGTAGGGTGAAAATTGCTTAACGCTGTAAATAGTATGAAACACAAGTCAGTTTCAGCTGAAACCTAGTCAATGAATGAATGAATGAATGAATGAATGATGAATGAATGAATGAATGAATGGAATGAATGAATGAATGAATGAATGAATGAATGAATGAATGGATGGATGAATTTCACCCAAACACCGACTAAGAAACCGGAAGAATTCTTCCTCAGCTGCTGGGGGGGGCGAGGGTAATCTGGATGCTCACTGGCCACGTGTCACTCTGACAGGTTCCCTCGGGTGTGGTGCGATCGGACCGGAGGGGCATGAGCTGGACGCGGCTGGGAGGGGTGGATATCCGAGGAGGGTGCAACGCAATTAAGCGGCGCTAATTAGGGAAGGGGCAGGCAAGATCACGCAGCCCACGTGACCAGGTGGACAGTTCTCAGATGCTGCTATTACCAAGCTCGCTAATAATAAGACGACCGAGGAATTTATATAGCGCCCTGTTGCGTCGATTGGTCTTGCTATAGTTTGTGGATAAGGGCGATCAGGGCCTGTAATAATTGTGCGGACAGCTCGATATCTTCACGCGGTAAAGACAAAGGTAAAAGATAAAGCGGAGGAGGCGAGGAGGAGCAGTCCCTTGAGCTAGCCCTGAGAGTGACAGCCATGGGTATGAAGTGTTAGCGACTTCATTTTCTTAGCCTCGGCATATGAGGGCGGGTGGCCAGTCCTCTCCCTCGCCGTCTCATCTTCCCACCGACAGTGTACGGTCAGCGTACTCATTATAGCTGACTTGGCTAGGGGGTTCTGATGGAACAGACAATCTCGAACCAAATTTTCTGCCCTGACTTGGATTTGAACCCCTCGACTAACAGTCCAGCGCGCTAACCACTACACTATCGAGCACCCTTTTAGATAAAGACCGAGTCGCAATCACAAATTCCAGCGACGAAACAGAGCCTGGCTTCGGGTTTATTAGATCCGTCGGATCATGGGCGTATTTAGGGGGTGGTTTTACGGGTTCAAACCCCCCAAATAAATTTCCTAAAAAATTGTATATGCTTTTACATGCGAAATAGCAAAAACCTGAACTTTGCGACCATTTCCAATGGAACCCCCCAATCTTAAAATTCCCTCTGAAATCTTTTTCTGGCTACGCGCATGCGTCGGATTGTCAATGGATTATGACATTTGATTGCGATTTCTATATAGGCCTAGGCGTTTGTTAGATATTAATATTGTTCATGAGCGATAGTCTAGTGGTGAGCGTGTGGAGCAGGTCAACCGAGAGGTTGGAGGTTCAAATCCCCACCAGAGCAGAAATCTGTTTTGAGATTTTCTGCTCCACCTGCGCCCCCTAGCCAACACAGCGATAATCAGTTCATTGATTGTACACTGTCGGTGGGAAGATCGGACGGCGAGGGAGAGGACTGGCCAACCGCCATCGTATGCCGAGACTGAGAAAAAGGAAGTCGCTAACACTTCATACCCATGGCTGTCTCACAGGCTAGCTTAAGGTACCCCACTCTTCTTCTTTTCTTCTTGTGCCACCTGACACTTTACCTACTCTGTATTTTTAATACGATCTATCTAAAAATTACATTTATAATATCTTTTATGCGATATACAAAAGAGGTGCTTTATAAAGCAACTGACTGACAGTAATAATCATTTACGGACAACGATGGGATGGAGGGCTGCGTTGGCGCAAATGTTCCTGAATTTCATCTGTATAAGCTTATCAATCATCCAAGTAGGCTATACTAACCGTCTTCGATTGCCTTACAACTGTATACCAGTGCTGGCAGCGTCGCATCCACAGCATCAAGCCAACGCAACATATTGATTATCATAGATCAGTTAGAAATAATATGTGTGTATATATATGTTTATGTGTATAAACGCTGTATTTATTGTAGGCTATGTGCACACATGTATATGAAGTATACACTGGTTGTAAACACTCTCACATTTAGCAAACGGAACCTATGTCCCTTGGATAAGATAAGTCAATTCCAGCCATAAAATCCACAAAGACAACTATTTGCTCAGGCCACCGTTCCTTGTATGTATACGTATGCATAGGATTATGTATGATTGCATGTACACAAAACACATGTATGTATGACTTGTATGTATGTATGTAATGTATGAATGCATGTATGTAACTATGCATGTAATGTTTCCATGTATGTATGTATGTATGTATGTATATATATGTATGTATGTATGTATGTATGTATGTATGTATGTATGTATGTATGTATGTATGTATGTATGTATGTATATGTATGTATGTATGTATGTATGTATGTATGTATGTATGTATGTCTGTATGTATGTATGTATGTTTGTATGTATGTATGACATTGTATGTATGTATGCATGAACAGCGCCCTTTAAGTATAACTTATAAAGACGCTGCATTGCATGATGATATATATACTCTTTCTCGCCGGATATCTGTAGAAACTGGGCCAATTCATCTGTCTAATGACTACTATAGCGCCGTTATCACCAGAAATCAATAGATAATCGTTTCAATATATTATGTACAGATGTAGAATATTTAGCATACTAAACATACCTCACACACACACACACACATATATATATATACAGCATAAGTATATATGCGATTTATTCTGTATGCATGACATTGCATGTATGGTATACACAGCGTGCAACATAAATCTAATTTTAGAACTTTTATACTACATTAGGATTGAACTGATGTCACTACAAAACTGATTCGGTAAGTTATACACGCCTATCCTATTATATAAATATATAAGATATATTTATATATGTAACATATATTTATATATATATATATATATATGTAACAATTCATATGTAAATAGATCTCACTTAAGTAAAACATATATTACGATATAGTCGATGAGTACCTATCATGAGCATAAAATGTCACGGCTGATTGGTCTGACCGGCTTTATTCTCCAGTCAACCGTGTCTGCGTTTATTCTGTCAGGCATAAAAACCACTGCATCCTCGTATTGCATTTGACATAATTCCTGATTAAATGTATGTCATATATTCGATCCTATTCACCGAACGCAGTGAAGCGTATCTGTGGGGTAGAGACAGACACACAGACAGACAGACAGACAGACGGAGACAGAGACCGCGGTCGAGTAAATTATCGATCATTTGTAATGAAACTTTATATGCCGTCACGCGGTTGAACGACTTTTGTAGATCTCGAAGTTGAACGATCGGTTATATATATATATATATATATATATATATATATATATATATATATAATATATATATTATGCTAGAAATTTACATGCCGAAGTTAGAGCCGTCGAAATTGATTAACAGACGTCGGGATTTTGAAAACAGACTTCAGTCATTAATCAAGATATAGTTTGATTTCATGCAAACACAGTTCTTTGTTTTATTATATGAGAGACATTCTTACTACAAAGACATCTATGTATATCACACACACTCGTATATTTGTGTATATATACATATGCATATATTTGCAACTACATGTCTTGTATTATTATATATACTTATACAATTATATGTAAGTATACATACATGTATATCGTGAGATTTAATGATTAATACGGGCGGATGCGTGTCAATTGTTTTGACGAGACGGTACTTAGAGTCATCGGTTGTGTTCATAAGTCAATTGAAGTTACCGTTTCCATCACAGCAGCAGAACTGAAAGCTATAGTTTACGACGGACAATTAAGGCACACGCACACGCACACATACGCAAACACGCGCACACAATTTTAATCGATTAATTTTGCCTTGTTCGATTAATTTTCGATTAATTTTTTTACTTATTTTTGACGTCAACCGACCTATTTCCGGAATAAACAATTATAGGCCTAGGGCGAACAGTAATAATGTGAAACATTTGAGTGGAAAATTAAGCGATCATTTTACATTAAAGGTAGGCCTAAATGCTGATGGAAAAGTCGAAGATGGCGAAATTATTGAAGATTTTTGTAGATAGAAGGTAGTTACAACTAACTACATTTCTCAGTTTGACAATTTGAACTTTAGCATGTGAAAGATTGAAGGATTTTGCAGTGTATACAGTCTAAACAGTTTTTACACTTTATGTAGCCTAACATGGGCCAAATTAATCGAATTTAATCGATTAATCTCGATTAAATTTAGGAGATTAATCGATTAAAATTATTTTAATCAGTACCAGCCCTAATTTATAGTCACTCACGTCTCTCTGGTAGCAAAGAGTTTCTTGCGTGTATATATATACCAAGTCTCAATCCTGTTCTTCATCATGCAGTTACAGAACTCCATTTGTAGCTGCTCGTTCAAATGTTGATAATCACAAGATCATTGATTCTATTTTGCCTAATGTTAGGGATAGTAGAAATTTACGAAGTCATCGAAGCCTTTAATTCCGTGATTTTTGGCAAATTTTGTGAAATTTTGTCGCAGTGTTTCGAGAACTTGGCGTTACGCGTAATGATGGTCGGCAATTGCAGAAACGAGATATGTGCCGAACGTTGACTGACACTTAGCGCGACATTACACAGCAGCAGCTACTTTGATCTATATCTCAATTAACATGATTACATCGATTAGATTTGCAGATAAAATTATGTTTTCATCATCCGAAGTCTATGCACTGACAGATCGTGCTGAAGCGATCTGAACGATCATTGAAACGATCTGAAATTTCTGCACACAACACTGACTTTCGGAATTGCACGCTGAAAAGAGGAGTGCATCAGAACTTGAATTTAATTCTGTTCTGAAATCGGTACCCAGCCCACGATTTGGATGCTATAAGTAAGTAAGTAGCTAATTATTTAGTAAATAAATTAATAAAGCTGTAAATGGTATACGGTGGTTTGCGAGCTATATAGTATAACTATTCCTATATATTCGGGCAAGTTGGAGCTGTGATATCGGGACTTTTAATAGTTTGTTCAGCATTTTTCCCGGCGCATATATACTCGCCCGAAAAACAGGAACGCCCGAAATTTGGGGAGAGAACTTGCTCCCTAACCCCGCGTGAATATAAGTGTGTATGTGCGTGCATATGTGCGTGTTCTCTATGCGTTTATGTGTTATATCTAAATACATATATTCATGTCAGTTTAGGAAATACAGATCGTCCTGCAGTGTATAATAGTCCTATATATATAAAATCGTCTTCATCGGACGATCATAACACCTGTATATATCCTAACAATAAACAAATGTTACAAATCACCTGTTATAGCGTCTGAAAAGCGCCGACAATAAAACAGATCAGCCTCCGCCATTAGAGAAAAGAGATGACCGACCGACCGATCGACAGACACGATTATTAGCATCGTCGCCTCTGTCATCATCACGTGATTCGACGGTCTCTTCCCTGCAGCCCCCCCCCGAGGGCATACTCACCAATCCATCTCCCTTTCTCCTTTTCCCTTATAACTTTCCCTCTCCCGTCGTCTCCCCCACACTCCTCAGCCGTTGTCATAGCAACGATACTTCTGCGGTTTCCGACACGTGTTCGAAATTATCAACTGACGATGAAATGAAAGATTGCGATCGATACAGGAGCAATAGACAGAGAGAGGGGGGGTATAGGGTGGGAGAGATATATGGGGAAATAGGGATTTACGTTGAGAGAGATACGACGGAAGGGACGGTGGGAGAGGTACATTGAGAAAATAGGGTGGGGGAGGCAGTGGCGTAGCCAAGGCTTCCAAAAATTACGCAGTTTCCAAACCCTCTGAGGGAAAGGGTCTGCAGGGGAGCGGGGGCTATGCCTCTGCCCAGGCTAAGAAAACAATTATTTATGGGTTTTCAATGGTGCATTTTGGAGATCATCTTGTGGTTAAAAATAACAACATTTTACATGAGTTCTTTGACAAATTATATAATTTCATAATTTGGTTTTTAAAAATGGCTGAGCCGCAAAGTCCCAGCAACCATTGCAACGTAAACTAAGGATCCTGAGTGGCCGAGTGGGTTGGTGTTCAAATACAATACAATACAATACAATAGTACACTGCAACAGACAGACTCAGAACAGAACTGCAATAAACTAAAGCATTGAAATATTTACTTTGTATACAATGTACATGTAGTTGTTAGTTTTCTAAAACAACGTCGGACCCATCTACGTATCGTTACATGCAAGTAGAACGATATTCTATACGCTCTCATCGGACAATAAAGTGTAGAACCTTGGTCGCACGACATTATTCTACGACAATATTGTCTCAAACTTGCTGGCCACACAGGTGGATCATTTCATTTTGAATCAACGGGAAAGGTAAGGGGAAGAGGTACGGTTGGAGAGGTACGTTGCAAGAGGTGCATCGAGATATTTAAGTGAGGAGATGTATGGGAGAGTATATGACGGGAGAAGTACGGTGGGAGAGGTACATTAGGAGAGGTAAGTTGGGGCATATAAGGTGGGAGAGGTACGCTGGGAGAGGTGAGGTGGGAGAGGTACGGTGGGAGAGGTACGGTGGGAGAGGTACGGTTATTTGGGAAGTACTGGACATAGGGTGGGAGGTATACGGTGTTGGACTCACGGTTGGGCAGATACGATATGGAGGGACGATGGCATGCAGGAATGGGGTGATCAAAGGTAATCGAAGGTTCAATATATTATTATTAATAATAATAACAATAATAATAATAATAATAATAATAATAATAAAATATTATTATTTTTAATAATAATAATAATAATAATAATATTAATATCATTATTAATAATAATAATAATAAATACATTTGCTAAATACATCCAACTGATGCAATCCTACCACTTTGTCCCACTGGCTTTTGAAACCATGGGACCAATTAACGCCAAGGGACTGGCCTTTCTCGCTGACCTGGGTCGTCTCTTGGGCCAAATTTCTGGCGACCCAAGAGAAACCAGTTTCTTGTTCCAGCGCCTGTCGGTTGTAATCCAACGTTTCAACGCTGTTGCGTTCCACAGCACTTTTGTTCTTCCAGATCTTGACAAGGATGGCCACTCCAGAGTAAACATTGCTTATTAATATCTGACACCTGAGGGATTATAGATACCTCGGGTAAATAATAATAATAATAATAATAATAATATTAATAATAATAATAATAATAATAATAATAATAATAATAATAATAATAATAATAATAATAATAATAATAATAATAATAATAATAACAATAACAATAACAATAACAACAACAACAACAACAACAACAACACTAGCAATAGCAATAAATAAATAAAATAATAATAATAATGGTATTAAATATTATAATAATAACAATAGCAACATGGCTTTAAATGCAAGAAGCATTGACCTCGGCTGGCAACCTTTAACCGATGGCGCTCCTAAACCTTCTCCTCCAAGTGCGCTGCTGAGCTTCGCCTATTTTATGTAGCGCCAGTAAACACGGGGGACGGAATCCTTCGAGCAACGGCGCTCCTATAAACGTCGTCGTCGTCGTCGTCATCGTCGTCGTCTTTGGCCAACGAAGGCCACTCGAAGCGACACTCCACGTTTCCCATAATGCACTTGACTTCGCTTTCGCTCAATCACGTGATCGATCGAGGGCCTCCTGGCGACGTACACCCGGCAGCGGCCCTCCACCCCCGCACGCACGCATGCGCAGGCGAACGCACGCGCGGTCGAGTTATATAGCGCCAGGTTTTACGAGACGCCTCCTGTACTGCAGAAGTCTCCCGTTTCATTGCGGTGGTCTAGAATGCTGTTGCCTTCTGCTCTAAAGATTGCGCTAAATAAATGGACCGGAAGCGACGCATTGACACAGCACTTCCGGCTGCACGCATTTACCGCGATTTTTATGGTGCCATCATAAATGTTGCCATTTGCTCATGTCTATATACATATAAATATTCATATAATTATGATGCATATAAATATTTATATATGTATATATGTATATATGTATATATGTATATATGTATATGTATGTATATACTTATGTATACACACACACATATATATATATATATATATATATATATATATATATATACAGACAAACTTATACACTTTGTACGTAGTGGTTACATAATAATATGGTATAATTATCTGCGATGCATGCGTAAAGACTACATCGTAGAATGGCACCATATAAATATGTATGAATATGTATGTATATGCATGAATATAATTATGTATGAATATCTCTGAAATATTTGCGTGTATCAATGAATATATAATTATGAAGAATGTACATATGGACGAAGGCTTTGTTTCACCGGAGATTATCGGCGGGAGGGAGGTAGGGAGGGAAGTAGGGACGGAGGGATGGAGAGTGAAGGGAAGGAGGAGGTATGGAGGGAGGTAGGGAGGAGGCAGGGAGGGTGGGAGTGTTTCTTCGCTGGCCTAAGCCGTATTTTGTGAAGAAGGAGAGCCAGCTGCAGTCATCTCTTGAGCGTCGACCGCTCTTGGTGCAGCTGCAGTCGCTGCTGATGATATAGCGCCTCTATATCAGGACGTAGACGAATCGTATAAATAAATCCGATGGGGGCTGCAGTAGGGCGGACGAGGAGGTTATGCTTAACAGAGAGAAATACAGACAGACAGATAGACAGACAAATATATATCATATATACAGAGAGAGACAGACAGACAGGCAGTAGACAGATAGACAGGCAGAAAAACAGAGAGAGAGAGAGACAGAGACAGAGAGGCAGAAAGAGAAGAGAGAGACAGGCAGAGACAGAGATAGAGACAGAGACAGACAGACAGACAGATGAATAGAGAGAAAGATACAGATAGAGACAGAAGGCAGAGAGAAAAGAGAGATGGAGACAGAGAGACAGATGAAGAGAGAGACAAGGAGACAGAGAGAGATAAAGGTTGAACAGAGACAAACACATAGACAGACAAACAAGAGACAGACAGACAGAGACAGACAGAGACAGACAGAGAGCCGCAAAGATTAGCGCAAACGGGAGCGCTCTTTATCAGCAGCGGCGGTGGCGGCAGCAGTCTCGCCGTGCCCGTAAGAAGGAGGTGGACCGGTCGGTCGCACAGTCGCATGGCCACCGCCGCCTCTGCCGCCGCCGCCCTTATTAAGCACCCTCAGTGAGGGGCTCCGGTCGCCGGCAAACATACGCCATGTTTGCTCTGCCATCGACTACATCCGGGACCCTCTGCGCGCCCTACCGACCAACAGACCAGTTGCCATGCGCCTTGAGTGGCCAACACACCGACGCACAGATGGCGCAACTGCTGCTACTGCTGCTGCTGCTGCTGCTGCTGCTGCTGCTGCTGACGGTGATGCTTAGCGCACCAGTTGCCTCTCCAATACGAGACGGACTTCTGTGGGAGGATTCAACGGCGTCCATGAATGATCGGGATTTCTTTACAGTAGTATCTGTGCGCGATCGAAGCTCAGTCTTAAACGGGACATGCACCTCAGAGAGTATACATCTGTGACTGTTTTCAGCGCATTTGCGGTGTGTTTAGTTAAATGACTTAAAGTAAGTAAGTGTATTCTTTGATGAGAAGCACTATAGCAAACGCACAGCGCTGTACATGGCAAGCTTAATATACACAAACAATATAATATAATAAATAAATCAAGAATTGAATGAGAATTATTTTTCAAGGGGAAGATAGGGGAGGAAGATAGGGGAGAAAGAGTTACGGTTAGTCACAGGAGGAATAGTGAGGAGCTTAAGTGGCTATATCTAGTCTTAATTAGTTTCTGATTATTTCAGAAACAGGAAGCAATATGTAGGCCCCCTATCCTGCTGTGGATAGCTTTCACAACAAATGGATGAACAATGTGGAGTTCCACAAGGTTTCATATTGGGCCCGTTGTCATTTTTGGTGTATAATAATGATATTACGTGCACTTCTTCGATGCTTCAGCTTATATTTACTGATGATACTAATGTATTTTTGTTGAATAAATCGATAAATAAGTTAGATAATAAAGTAAATGTCGAACTACAACTTGTATCAACTTCTTTAGAGCTCAAAGACTTTCTCTGAACTTCTATAGTTAAAACGAACTTCTCGTCATAAATTAATTTTTGATAGTAACCTCAACATTAATCAGCATTGATAACATTACTATTTGCACAAGTGCCTTGTGCGAAATTCTTAGGAGTTAACGTTGCTAAGCATCTAACATTGAAGGAAAGTATCAATATTGTATTTAAAAAAACTTTCAAAAATATTGGTATAATATCTCGGATTAGGTAATAGTTATACGTCCTACCTCGAAATGTACTATAGTTAAGGCCTACCTTATAATGCTCCTTAATCTTTCCATGCCTTAACTATCTTATTGCAATATAATAATAATAATAATAATAATAATAATAATAATAATAATAATAATAATAATAATAATAATAATAATAATAATAATAATAATAATAATAATAATAATAATAATAATAATAATAATAATAATAACAGACCAGCGCCTGTCCGTTGTAATCCAACGTTTCAACGCTGTTGCGTTCCACAGCACTTTTATTCTTCCAGATCTTGACAAGGATGGCCACTCCAGAGTAAACATTGCTTATTAATATCTGACACCTGAGGGATTATAGATACCTCGGGTAAAAAAAATAATAATAATAATAAAATAATAATAATAATAATAAGGCACAGCAATATCAATGACCTCATCCATCGTAGCCTCAACAGAGCTGGCATCCCGGCAGTCAAAGAGCCGTCCGGCCTGACTAGATCGGATGGCAAAAGACCGGACGGTCACACATTGATACCGTGGAGTGGTGGACAGACCTTACTATGGGATGCGACGGTGGTGGACACGGTGGCCGCCTCATACATTTCGGAGACAGCGGCCGCGGCTGGTGGGGCGGCAGAGATGGCCGCCGCAAGGAAGCACGTCAGGTACTCGGAGCTGGAAAGGAGATACACGTTCGTACCTGTCGCCATAGAAACCTTCGGTCCCTTCAACAGAGAGGGCCTCGACTTCTTATCGGAGACCGGAAGCCGACTGTCGAAGACTACCGGTGACACTCGCGAAACAAGCTTCCTCTTCCAAGGCCTATCGGTCATTATCCAACGCTTCAACGCGGTGGCTTTCCAGGGCACCATGTCAAGGCTGCCGGGAGCCGACGAGCGGCGAACTCTGGACAGATCCAACAGAGGATATCGATAATAGAGCTACTTTTAGCCAACACTCCATAATAATAATAATAATAATAATAATAATAATAATAATGATAATAATAATAAATAATAATAATAATAATAATAATAATAATAATAATAATAATAATAATAATTTTTTTATAATTTCTAAGTCCCTGGGGAATGAAGTACCTCAGGGCACAAAAATTTAAAATAATAATAATAATAATAATAATAATAATAATAATAATAATAATAATAATAATAATAATAATAATAATAATATTCTTTATTGAAACAATCCGGTTGACAAACCGCAACCGGTTACAGTGTACAGTTATGCAATTGAAACAATTCACAAGAACACAAATGACAGAAGACATAAATCTTAACTACTAACAGAACAGACAGCCTACTGTACACCATTTTAAAACACAGTTAAAACGGCATTTGATGGAATCACTGAATCACTGAGTGTGTGACATAATTATGATGAATGGTTATATACAATGCACGGGCCTGTATGCACTGCATACTGCACAAGCATCACCTTGTACATTTCTGCACCCTGATACATTTCTTACTGGATTCGATTCATGCTGTGGTGATCATGTGTATAGAAACAGAAACAGGAAAGGGTCTATAATACTCTATATCCTGCACGCGGAACTATATTCTTTCATTCATTCGAGGATTTATATAGCACCTCTTCAAGTTCAAGGGAACTACTCAGAGGTGCTCCCGACTCCAGCACGGCCATAAAGAGCCGTTTTTAAGTGCTGATAGAATGTGTCAGAGAGTGCATGACCTAGGGAGCAGACGCTGCTCAAGAGGGAGGCCATATCACACCACCGGGCCCACCGTCGAAAAGCGCGACTTTGCATGGTAGTGGTGTGGGCAAACGGGCTGAGAGCATCCCCTGCACCTCAGAACCAGGGAGTGACTACTGCGATACGAGCACCCGACACAGGCCGACAAAGGTGAAGCAGGTAAGACTAGGCCTTGCTCCTAGGTCTATAGTTCCTCTTGAGTTTACCATTTGACACACATGAACTACTGCAACAAATTGTAACAGGAAATTCTATTTTGGTGATCAATGAAGTTCATGAATTGAATAGAACTGAATATTATGCCGTCCGCAAGTGCACATGTTTTAAAAATCAACAAGCATCTGCCGCATACTGCGCATTAGTTAATTTATCTCGTCTTTTAGAAGTCCGTGGTTGTTAAGCTAAGCAACTGCGACTAATGAATAGACTCAACATGCAGGTTGTTTCCCTAGCAGCGACGCGAGCAGACGACAATAGTCCTCGAGATGTTTAATTGGCGACATTCGAAAGTAACGCTAGAGGTCGCTCCGTCCATGTCAGAAAGAACAATCCGAGACCGAGAAAACCAAATAATATGCATTTATAATATGAGTTTATACTCTTCACTACGTAAACACGATAAGAGTTTGAGATATTCGTGGCATAATGTAAATTTCAACGGCTCTTGAAAATGAAATTAAGAACGAGCTTTCAATTACGCTCTTATATGTCTCTTTGCATGACCTGCTGGTTTGTCGAACTTTTCTCTAAACTGATATCAAAGTTTATGATAGCTGCTTAACGAATCGTTCAGATCAGTTCATCCACTACATATGCAATGTATACGAAAGTGCTACGACTCATCAGCAGAAAACACTCGAAGCGACCAGTGTTTGTAAGGGTCTGATAATAGTGCCTATCATCAGAGCCTTATAAACCCTGGAGGGCTTCGAGGAACGAGTCTGGCCGTGATTCAGGTCGACTGCGGAGTGATGCCGTTCCATCTTCAACCTTCCACCTTCAAGGCAAGCAGCAGATGATGCGGTATATCGTGATTATAAAAGCCATTCTGAACCAGATCATCTCCAGCGGTCGAAAGATGAAAGTTGCCAAAGACGACATGGAACCAATTCGAGTCAAGGCCAGAGAAGTCAACGAAGAAGACATCGCACCGACGATTCCTCCTATAATGTTCGCCTGCACCATAAGACCACCCTGCATCAGGCTGCAGGGCAGCTTCACCCATCCATAACA
>JACEVL010000480.1:152500-197500 GCA_020284085.1 Aporrectodea caliginosa | reverse complement strand
CGGCATCAACGAATTGGCCAACGAACTGACATCTTGCGGGGGGCGCAGGTTAGAGATGCAATTGGATAAATTTAGGAAGGAGAACAAAAGATGAATCCACTGTTGTCGAGAGTTGCGCGTGATTTAAGTCTTGCTATTCTAGCCACAAACTGTTCGTCAGAGAGAGTTAATTCAGTTGAACGACAAATTATAACTTATACGCTATCATCCTTCTAAAACAAATGCAGAAGCTTTGACTTGAGCACGACTTAACACAGATTTACTATTCTGATATTGCATAGACGCAAGAGGCTATGTTGAATTAATAAGCGTGTGATTTATACACTAAAATGCTTGACTAAATTTAATGAAAATGGAACTAGATCAGAACAGTGTAACTGGTTTTAATTTTTGTAAATTATTTATGTTTCGAATTCGAATCTTTACCTCTCCCCCCCGATGAGAGAGAGAGACAGAGACAGAGACAGAGAGACAGGCAGACAGATAGACAAGCAATTTGGTATCCGTTGATTCGATTCGAGAGACAGAACCTTTACCCCGATGAGAGAGAGAGACAGACATACAGAGAGAGAAAGAGAAGAATAAATAAAAGAAGAGAAAGAAGAAAAGGAAGAAGAAGAAGAAGAAAGAAGGAGGAGGGTAAGAGGTAGATGAAGGAAGACTAAGAAGAAGAAGATGAAGAATGATGAGAAGAGGAAGAAAATAAGAAGGAGATATCATTTCCTGATCTCAGATAATTTGACTTTAAGACGTATAGGCGACGACGCTGGATGATATCCTGAGCATGGTGATGCTTGAGTGACGAAGCAACAGCGAAATCCTGCAACATGTCTCCTTCTTAATTGCTGTTGGTTGTGTTTGAGGTGAATAATACTCGATAATCAGTCGATTGCATGGGTTACAACACGCAATAATTGTCCGTAGGTCCAATCCTCGCATTTAGATATATAGTCCTAGCGATTTGTTGGAACTTGGAACTCGCAAAAAAGCGTTAAACCCGGCTATCTTAGAGATTGTAATCGAATTCGAATCGAGCTTCCTCTGAGATACGGTTGCTGTGTATATACGGACCTTGAGCAAGTCCTTCACTCACAGTTGCTCAGCGCCATCGACTGGTTCTTGGTCATTAGATAGTGGTGCTTAATAAATGCAGAAATGATAACTCAAGAATTGGCATCTTAAGCTGAGTTAAAATCCTCAGCGGATGCGTTAAACAACATGCCGTCTGTTCTTATAAATGTTGTGAACATGCTCTTAATTGGCAAGAATATAAATGTCCATGGTTCCCTGTGAAAAGCTAATCAGACAATTTCTGCCATACATAAACGGCGTTATGTGTCTCTAAATGTGCATTGAGACCACTTATATAGCATCTCTCTAATATACATGTGTGTCTATAGACACACTGTATGTGCACATGGATGGAAATGCGACGGTTAGGCTGTACGTGTCGGTGGGAGCTCGCTAGCGATTACTCTTCTAGTTATCGAGCACTGTTCGCTCATTGATTAACATTTTATTATAGTGATTTGTCGGCAACAAATTTACATGATTTTAACGTCGTTTTAGTTGGTAAGTAGGTCTATTTAAAATTATTATGTGAAGATTTATAGAGCGCACTTTAATATACCGCATTATGCGCTATAGTGTCTTGGCTTAGTCAGATGACGTCAACAGGTAAGTCTTTGATTTCTTCATGAAGGTTTCGATAGAAAGTTCCGGAACACGGAGTACGACGGGCAGTGCATTCCAAACCATTGGACCATATGCACCGAATTGTAATTGTAATTGCAGCTTGTAATTTTAATCATAATTGTAATTTGTAATTATAATCGAAATTTGCTATTGTAATTTTTAATTTACAATTTGTATTGTAAATTGTGATGTAATTGTAATCGTAATTGTAATTTGTAATTGTAATATGTAAATTGTAATTGTAATTTGTAATTGTAATATGTAAATTGTAATTGTAATTTGGAATTGTAAGTGTACACTTCTAATTTATAATTGCAATCGAACATTTATATAGCGCCACAGCGGATTCTGAGGCGCTTCCAATCCAAGTCAGTGCTGTCTGTAACAAATAAAATGGACTTCTATGTCATCAATAATGTCATGGAATGTCATCAACAATGTGACGGAATGTCATCAATAAATTCGCCGTCAGATTTGCGTCAATTTGCCCTCCTCCACACTTTAATTCTGCCTCTGTAGCAATCAGACAGCCCGCGCCGTTGTTAATACGGTGGAGACAATAGAGTCAAAGACAACTGCGTTTTAGGGCAATTACGCCACGGCAAAAGTGGTCGAGAATTGGGCAACAATTGGCTGAAAGAGGTTACTCAAACGTGCAACATGCTAGGTTACGCGTAACTAATTGAAACGTAATTGTCGTTTCTGTGGCTCACTAACAGCAATCACAGTTCGGCAACGCGTCCCATGACATCAATGGCTGCCGACGCTTTGATCTGGCCGCTCCACTTTCCTTTTGCCACTCTTAGGCATCGCTACGAACACACGCCCGGCTCGATTCCAATCTATGGAATACCCTCTGTATACCCAGCGAGGGAGGGGCAACGTCAAGTGGGGTGGGAGGAAGGGAGAGCAGTAGGCAGAGGTGACGAGTGAAAACATGGACTTCTACTCGATGGTGATTGGGAGGATGGACCATTGCGCTCCATATACTCGTTAAATTCGCATCTGACAATTGCAGATATTAGCCTAATAACCGCAGATGGTACGAACGAAAAACACAAAGGAGAATTGGACGCAGTTCACAAGCATTTGGATTAATGAACACGATATGGGGAGAAGCAGAAAATTAGCATACTAAACCTAGAATAAAATATGAGACGATGATACAATCCAGTCTGCTATATGCGGATCCAAATGCTGGACCATGCGAAAGCAAGATGAGAAAAAAATACCCACAACAAATGAGTTAGCTGCGGAAAATTCGCAAGAGTTTCAAGACTACAGAAAATAAGAAACGATGATATAAGGTATCAAAGCAACTCTGCAAGAGAAAGTCGTTCAACGAAAACTCCGATGGTTTGGACATGTAGAGAGGATGCCAGTTGACCGAATCCCACACAATGCACTACATGCAAGATTCGAAGGAAACGGAAATAAAGGCAGACCAAGACTACGCTGGATAGATAATATAAATGAGGAAGTGGAAGAGGACAACCTCACTTGGACTAACACTATATATGCATGGAGAGGACAATGGATATCATTTAATCGTATCCATCGCCGCCAAATGGTTGGGGTCAGGAACTGATGATTTTGAGGATGATCTCTCGTCTCTGATCCAACAAATGACGATTTTCAGGACCTCTTCACTCAAAGGGATACGCAATAGTCTAGCGGAAAGTGTGCTGAACTGTCAACTGAGATGTCGTGGGTTAAAATCCCCGTCAGGGCAGAGACTTCTTTAGATTTCTGCTCCATCTGCGCTACAATCCAACTCAGCTAAAATGAGTAGAGTGGCCGTAAAGTGTCGGTCGGAATATCAGACGACGAGGGAGAAGGCTGGATGGATACAGAACACCATATGCCGAGGCAAAGAAGAATGAAGCTGCAGAAACTTAAAACTCATGGTTGCCTTTTAACTTAGGCCACAAACACTTCTTCCTCCTCCTCCTCCTCCTCCTCCTCCTCCTCCACCACCTCCTCCTCCTCCTCCTCCTCCTCCTCCTCCTCCTATCTTCTTCTTCCTCCTCCTCCTCCTTCTTCTCCTCCTCTTTTCTTCTTCTTCTTCTTCTTCTTTTCTTCTTCTTCTTCTTCCTCCTCCTCCTCCTCCTCCTCCTCCTCTTCCTCTTCCACTTCACCGTATACCCTTCCACATCCTCTTCCTCTTCTTTCGAAGAGATTCATGTACTTGCGCCTTGTGGATTATGATGAAGGCGTCACAGAAGTCACACACTCTAAAGCCGAGTGTTCACAACTAGAACACATTTTTAAACGCCAAATTGTAACACTAATAGAACGCGTCCGGGCGTTTCTAATGTTAACGCTGGCATTAAGTTTTTGAACACTAGTGTTATGATTATTGAACACCTATGCGCGTCACTAATAGAACGCGTCCGGCGTTTCTAATGTTAACGCTGGCATTAAGTTTTTGAACACTAGTGTTATGATTATTGAACACCTATGCGCGTCACTAATAGAACGCGTCCGGCGTTTCTAATGTTAACGCTGGCATTAAGTTTTTGAACACTAGTGTTATGATTATTGAACACCTATGCGCGTCACTAATAGAACGCGTCCGGCGTTTCTAATGTTAACGCTGGCATTAAGTTTTTGAACACTAGTGTTATGATTATTGAACACCTATGCGCGTCACTAATAGAACGCGTCCGGCGTTTCTAATGTTAACGCTGGCATTAAGTTTTTGAACACTAGTGTTATGATTATTGAACACCTATGCGCGTCACTAATAGAACGCGTCCGGCGTTTCTAATGTTAACGCTAGCATTAAATTTCTGAACACTAGTGTTACGATTTTTAAACGCTTGATGGGTGTTCTACTCGTTAACGCATGACGTGTGCAAATGCTTTAACGCGTAAATGTAACACTAATAGAACGCGTCCGGGCGTTCAAACCCTGCTCTAAACGCTAGTGCTCATGAAAGGAACACAACAATGTGCTCTTCATGAACACTAGTGTTCCCAACCTATGAACACTTGCCATAACCACACATCTTCAGAGTTGAGAGAATACACGTATATATACATAATATACAATACAATATAACGAAAGCAATTGCATGTATAGGCCTAATATATTCAAAAATTAAGACAAAATATTAGCACAGCTATTATATGAAAGTCAGAATTGAGATATAAAATAATCATACTTCAATGCAATTGCACAGCAAGGGTTCGTCCATAAAGGACGCCCCCAAAAATACCTCCTTTGGACCCTCCATCACCCTTTGTCCGCTTTTGGCCTTACTCTCCCACTTTGCAGACGTCTGCACTCCAAAGCCAGGTAACAATTATAATGCACTAACATGCAGAAGACACCCTTACAAAACTTCTTGTTCTATATCTTAATTTATAAGCACATGCATAATTGAATTGTCTGAATATATACATGCTATTTGAAACTTGAAAGTAAAGCAAGTTTCCATATGTCAATTACAGCACTCAAAGCTGTAAAAACTGAATCAATGTCTCCCATCTTATAAATGAAGTTAGTGCTTAAAGCAGGTTGAACTAAAAGCCTTGTACATGTACATGCAGACCCATCTTAAGCCATAAGACTTCCTCCCTTGTCCGCATTTGCATGACCTTCCCTCCCTCTGTCCGGATATAATATATATGTGAATGACCCACAACCAAGTCTCATGGATATTTAAATTTAAATCCAAATGCTAATCAAAAATATAAAAGCACACATGTATGCAATTCCAACAGAACATAGAACTACAAATATCCTGCAACTGAAAATCCTGCAAATAATGATTAACTTGAAATTAATTACAATGCCATTGACATTGATGATAATTGTTAACATTCAAATTTCACATTCAACTTTAGCAACTGAAAATCCTGCAAATAATGGTTCTGTAAGATTTTGTCAGTGTCACAGGATAAGACGTAGTTAATCTCGGGTAATGACTCCGGCAAACTTTAAATAACAGCACAGTTTTGTAATGAAAAATTTGAACTGCTTGCTGGTGTCCTTCACATAATTGTCAGAGTTTGGAGAACGCCCAAAAGATTAGCATAAAACCTAGAGTATTCTAGGTCGAAAATATAGTGTGAGACAAGCAGCAGCAGGGTGGCACTCAGAATATTGGTCTTTGGCACTTTAGTCACAGCTGTGTCACCCAGTGACACCCACAATGAAAATGCGGGTATGTCGTCGCTCACTGTCAGAGCAACGATATGCAGGGCTCACTCTCCGCTGTCTCCAAAGACTGTGCCACAGCATGCATTGTCTGCAATGATCTGAAACAAAGTGCACAACATTCAGAATGACTAGTACTACAGTATGTGTAAAAATGTAATAGATGACGTTTGATTGAACATTATGCACATTGAAAGGCAGGCACGAAGACACAGAGAGAAGCAATTGTACGAATCATCATTGTCCTATAGCTTAGGTACACTGCATAGGTTGAAAATATCAAATATGGAAATATATTTGAGCAGCTGAAAATGTATCAGTTTTAGTTTATAAAATGGCTTGAACATTCAACTAATGAAACTGTTATAATATCCTTAAAAAGAACTTACATTCAAGAGTAGGCCTAATTTGCAAACCATTATTATAAATTATTTGTTTTCACCATGGCACATTGAATTGCTCCTTGCATTTTGTGTAAATTTATAGCAATGAGAAATTGTGATAAAAATTAGACCACAGAAAACTTTCTGAATCAACGGTCACTGACCTTCAACACAACTATTACAGAGAAAGCTGGAAAATGCTGGCCTCTTTCCTTCTCACTTCCCTGGCTGAAATGTGTCTCGTGCTCTACAAGTGAACTACTGGTACACGAGTAACATTCGGCCAGCACCCTATACAAAAAGAGACCACACAAATAATCATAATCGTAATAATCCCCAAACTTCTAATGGACCACTCGAAAGCCTGTTTTGAAATTGATGTGTTTTAAAGAGACTTTTGGGATCCAATCTATTATCTATTCTAGCAGTTAACACTGTCTACTTAATAATGAACTCTAACATCAACTTTACGTTTTTTAATCTGTAAAGAAAAAAAATCACATTTAATTATAAACTTTATAAATTCCCAAATGCTATCGGAAGCATGTTAAACAACATCAAATTCAGGCAGTGAAACACCACTACCGACTACTTCGCCCTTGTCACTTGAAGTTATTGGATCTGACCCTTAATCAGCAAATTTGACAGCAGTATTTATGACCTGTTTGTGATGACGATGTACATGCACTTTTAAATTGTAATATTTCTGTGCTGCGTACCCGCATGCCACTCTGAAATTTGCTTCATGCTGAAATGATCTGGCGCAAGCCTCAAGGAGTCTTTAAATCTGAGAAAAAATTGTTCCCAAAAATACAAGAATCGCACCGAAAGCAATTATTATCCATCCATGTTAAGTGCTAATGGGTTAATTGTAGGGTTGCCACCTTAGGGTGGAACTAGGAAGTCGGGACGCAAGCTTTGGCGGGGAGTGCTAAAGCTGGTAGAATTTTTCCCAACAACTCGGAGAAAAATTTTCTGATGACCTTTTTTTTTTTTTTTTTTGCTTTTTCATTTATTTTAGTGGTCAAAATTCCTCTCCTTATTCTCAGAAACCCCAATTTTGCGCGCCCCCGTATGTCTGTTTCTCTAAATTTCTCTATTTTTCTGTAAAAAACACATACAATTTGTCTATTTTTCTTATGAAAAAAGTTGAAAAAAGTGTCAAAAACCTTCATTTTCCGCCCCCCTGAAAGTCGGGACATTTGGCTGTCCCGACTAGGTCAAGTCGGGACTCGGGACATTTACCTCGAAATCGGGACTGTAATTCATGCGGGACGGGTGGCAACCCTAGTTAATTGCCTTCCATAATAAATTGATACCGAGGAATCAGAAGTTGCGATATTACAAGTACTTCATGCATAGGCTATAGCCTATAGCGTCTAAAGTAGCCTACTTTGCAAATTTGCTACTGAATATAATGAGGTCACGTTTGCACATTTCGTGTGGCAAAATACTCACGCTTGTGTAGTTTTACAACAATTTTAAGCACAAAATGAACCTTTCCAACAGATTTTTTCGAAACATAACCGCCATTCCGCCAAAAACGAAAGTGGGTCGCGTACGTAGACGTAATTTTAATATTCATGAACCATATGATTGAGCCTCGATGGACGTAAGGCTTTGCAAAATGAAAAAATATATCGTAAACAAAGCGAAACATAAGATTATTATAATATCTCGATTTCATAAAAATTTCTACTGCGATGCCCCGACTGAATATTTAACACAAACTTGGTGAACTATTCGACAAGATCACGAATTCGCGGACGAAGACGAGATTAATATTCATCATGTCGTGGTCAAAAATTGAACGCATGCGTTCAAATATAGCATACCAACGAGTCCTTAATTGAACACCGGTGTTCAAAAGTGCAGCTCCAACGTAGTCTACACTTTTATTCAACTTACTTCATGTACAAATGCTAAACGAATTTAAAGGTTATTCATGCCATTTATAATTGTTTTTATCGTATAGGCTTCAGTGTTAGCCTGTTAGGCCTACATGTCGATTTTGATTGTTAGCATATTAGGCTATATCGCGCCATTATCGTTGTTTGAAGTCTTCTGACTTGATTTCGATAATTTTTTTAATCATTTAGGCTACATAATAAATTCTGCATTTCTAAGCAGGCTTATCATGGACAATTTTCCCCTTAGACCTATAGGCCTATACAGTTACAGCAATACAGCGTCTTTGACGTAGGCTACATGTCTGTTTTTCCGTAACTTGAACGCACGACGCGTCGTATTGAACACGCGTGTTCATATTTTTAAACGCCCGTGTTCATTTATAGAACGCGTGAGATGTGCTGCCGGACGCGTCCGGCGTTCTGAGGATTTACAGTGCATGCATAAGTTAGGACAGTTTACATTAGAGGCGCCTAACACGTGAGCAAGTATTCCAGCCTCATTAACGTGTTTAGTTGTCGTATAATACACGACTTCTAGGATTCAGTAGCGATACGTTTACTGAACATTTACGGACCCGGATGCATATTTCCAAAGTGTACATGGCAGCTGCAACCGCAGGTCTTTCAGCCAATCACAAGTCAGTATACATACTTTTCAAACAATCTTCATTGTTTTATGATGAATATTTGCCACTTTTAGCAACAATTCTTCCCTCAAAATTATACCTATTGCATATGAAACTAGATTATAAATTCATAAGTCAGCAAATGACTTCCAAGTCGAGTTTCATGCCAGTATAAACAATCTCAATCGCTTCCATGCAACAATCCGCCGCCTCGACTAGGTACGGCATGCGGCAAGCCGGCAAGAAAAAGGGCGATTTATGGCTTTAGCTTTATTATGCAGTCATTATGGAAGTCCTCCATTTTGGTGCTTTATTTTTGCATTGGTATAATTATGGTCAGTTTAAAGTGGAAGCTGGAATTATGAAAATAATTGTTTGCTTAAAATGGAAGCTGGATTGATGAAAACAATTGCCTGCCTAAATGGAAGCTGGATTGATGAAACTGAATGAAGCTGGATTGATGAAACTAAGTCTTTGCTTGAATGAAGCTGGATTGATGAAACTAAGTCTTTGCTTGAATGAAGCTGGATTGATGAAAATAATCGTTTCCGTAAATAGAAGTTGGATTGATGAGAATAATTTTTTCCTTCAATAGAAGTTGGATTGATTAAACTAATTTTTGCTGAAATGGAAGCTGGATTGATGACAGGTATCACTTATCATGGACATTGGAAGACTGAGTACTTACCAAAATAAAGTACCGCATTGACGACATTTGAATAACGTTTTGGCTTTGCTAACGTAAGCTACGGTTTACACATGGGAATTAATACCACCCAGTCACCCACCCTCTTAGGCCTAACTGTCATCAATCCAACTTCTATTTAACCAATTATTATTTCTTTAAAAGAAATATCTCAAGTTTATGTCGCGTGAAACTCCGATTCAGCGTTCGCTAGTCGGGAGCGCCTCTGAATGGGGAATCTGGTAGGGGCGCTATAACAAGTGTTCAATTAATACAATACAATTTCTATCAATCCAGCTTCTATTTAAGCACGAATTACAACGTGTCAAATATCCATAATAAAACAGTGAAGATTGTTTGAAAGCGACCCTTTATTTACGATTAGTAACGAGAATTCTCATTGGTTGTGTGGGCGTGGCCGTGAAATATGTATACTGACTTGTGATTGGCTGAAAGACCTGCGGTTGCAGCTGCCATGTACACTTTGGAAATATGCGACCCGGATGAAGGGTTTCACGTCCTTATTCAATTATTAAGCAGTCCATGATTGAGACAGTTCGTGGGATGGTGAAATAACGAGACCGGAGACTTTGTCTTCGTTGACAACTGTTGTCATTGGCCGAGACAACGGTTGTCGCTGAAACGGACAACGAAGTCCTACGACGTTTGTCAGACGATTTCACGGCTTGTTAGGCACAAGAGATGGCGCTGCAGTGTCGATCTATTCAGGGCCGTAAATCTGTTTTGAAAAGTGGGGAGGGAAAAATTCCCCTTCGGAAGTGTGTATACTTCCCTTAAGAAGTCAACGACTGAGGTTAGTGTTAAAAATGTACCGGTACCGGTATAGGTAAAACTGTAGGCCTAGTTTACGTTGCCATATTATTTTAATCTGTTCAATGCCGTACTTTACGTTGTAAGTAGGCCGTCTACAAATGTCCATGATAACTGTCATCAATCCAGCTTCCATTTAAGAAAAAATTATTTCCATCAATACAACTTCTATTTAAGAAAAAATTACTTCTCATCAATCCAACTTCTACTTTCACAAAACATTATTTGAATAAATCCAGCTTCTAATTGAAGTAAGAATTATTCTCATCAATCCAGCTTGCATTTACGGAAACAATTAGGCCTATTTCCATTAATCCAGCTTCTATTTAAACAGAGAACTAGTTTCATCAATCCAACTTCCATTATTTTAATCAAACATTCCTGCATCTGCATGATTTAGTAGACATCTACTTTTAACAACTCATTTGTAAACGGAACTGTTTTCCGTTTCTGTATTCCTTAGTGTTAAGTGTTTGTTCATCCAGTTTTAAAAATCGGCTATTCTTTTACGATGCGTTGAGTAAGGATTTAAAATATGCGCACTGCGATGATTAAAAAGTAAAATGAATAGGCCTACCGCGGAAGAAATACAATGTCAGTGAGCACCAAATAAGTTTTTCCTTATCTCCGAGGCGGAGACAAATTTTGACAACACCTCATTCAAGTCAATGTTGTCCAAGAACTCTTGGTGAACATGTGAATTGCCACATGATTCAAGCGCTGTTGAGACATAGTCGAGCGCAACCATGTCTTCAGTCGTTATGGCAAATTGCTTAATTTGTTTATAAATATGAAATGCAGTCTCAGAAGTGAGAGTAGTGTGAACTTGTACTTACCATCACACTTTGCAGCTGGTGACTTAAAAACGACAGTTTTATTTATCAATTTTATTTAGATCTATCTAAAATTTACTTATAATCCTGAGATCTGTATTACACTCGAATGGGGTCTCCAGATTAACTGAAAACTCTGAAAAGCCCACACACAGAATACTAAGCATTTACGTAAATCTATCTACATGTAGGCCTATATATAATTATATATTATATACATATATATATGCATAGCCTACACTCTCTCTGTCACTATTTCTGTCTCTGTCTGTCTCTCTCACTCACACACACACACACACACACGCACACGCGCACGCGCATGCGCACACGCACACACACATAATATGATCACAGCTGTAGGACCCCTATTAGGAATTTGCTGTCCGTCTCTAATTTCTATATCCGACGACGCTCCGTAAGATAATATATTGCTAATGTCACTTCAAAATTCTTCCCGCTTTGAATTTACCGTGGACCATAATCTATCTTTCGACACCCAACTTTACATGTGGTAGCTTTCACTCAGGCACACAGATAAGGTTTCCAGCGCCATGATTCCTCCCACCCTGAAAATTCACACTCTACTGAATATATATATATATATATATATATATATATATATATATATAATATATATATATATCACAGCTGCCTTCATAATTTGTCGTCCTGTCTCCGAACACACTCTGCTCTGTATATATACGTCTTGTAGGGTGATGCGTTGGGCTTGACCGCTTGTCACAACATAAGTTCTGCCAGCTCTGAATTAAGAAGGAAATCTATCTTCAGCAGCCACATTCACACCTGTTATAGCTTTCAAGCCGAAAGAGTATAAGGTTTCCTGCATTATCTATGTTCCCGCAGTAAATTATCCTACAAGACTTCGCAGTCGTCGATCTTGGTTGGTGACCCTAATATAAATTTATGGCACAGCTTAGACGAATTTGTGGGGAGGGAATATTCCTTCACATTCCCTCCCCAGGCTTAAAAGTGGGGAGGGAATTCCCTCCTTTCCCTCCCCGGGATTTACGGCCCTGGATCTATTGGACCAACGAAAGATGACTTTCAATGGCGGAAGGGAGAGCCAGAGAGACACAGGCACAGACACACACAGACAGACAGGCAGACACAAAAACACAGACACGGACACATACAGACAAAGCTATAGACAGACATACGGACAAAGAAAGATAGCGAGAGAACTGAAGAGAAAGCGAGAGAGAGAAACAGTGAGAGGACGAAACTAAAGTGTGAGAGATAGAAAGCGTGAGAACAAGAGAGTGAGAGGATTTGACACGGTGGCTGGCTAAGTGGTTAGATCGCTCGCCTATTAACGCAGAGTGTGTGGGTTCGATCCTCTCACCGAGGCGGTTCCTGTGTAGAGACTTTGAGCAAGTCCTTCAATCACAATTAATGTTTAGCGCCATCGATTGATGCCTCGTCATTAGATTGTGGCGCTTAATAAATATAGAAATAGTAAGTGATAATAATTATATAGAAACCAAGAGAGAGAAAGTTAAATAGATATACAAAGTTCATAAAGGCATAACTGCCATGGTTAAATGATTGGTAATGCAAATTATGTCAGACCACAATTATTATAGTTCACTTTTGTATAAAGACCCTTAAGCGTTAAAGTCCTGCAGCTCGTCCCTACTGTATAACGTCAGCTGTCCTGGTACGTGGGACGGTGGGAGGCCATTCAATTAACGGAGTGGGCTGACAGTGGCGTAACTTCATATTCTGGGCCCCCCTGCAAGATTTTCAAAATGGGCCCCCCTCCATACAGCCGATGACAATCTGATAGACAATTTTATGTTTCAAATTATCGACTCACTTTTGAGGCATACATTTTAATGATTTTAATTTATGATATTTTATTTTATTATTAATTTGTAATCTTATGCCACAACTAAAAATTGTTTTCGATTTGCATTAAAATTGATTAAAATGAGTCAATTTTACATCGTTTTTTAAGTTCGTTTTGTAAATCCTTCTTTTTCCGTCGTTTAGTTGCTCCACTTAGAGGCTTGCTAGCCATCATTAGTACAATTTTTTATTTTTAAATCTTAAATTTTGTATTGTAATCCGATCTAATGTTTTGTTGTTATATAATTTAAAAAAATAGTAATAATAATTTTACATTTTTATATTATTAAAAACTATTTTATTAATCTATTTAAACAAACTTTTTAAATAAATATCAACAACGATGGCCGACGGAAACTTGGCAATGAGACTAATGACGTCAGCATAAATCAAAGACGAAAAGTGAAACTAATTGAGTGAATTAACTGCAAATTTCAAGTTTTCAACGTCATCTGGCGATTATAGTTTGCCTTCGAGTCACTGCTCACTAGCTTAAATCAAAGCCTAGAAAAATATGCGCCGACCGCGCATCAATAGTAATATTCCACATCATCTGCCTGCCTGCATGATTTATTGATTTTACAAGGCTAAGGAGTTTACAAGGAGTTTCGGTTTCCGGCTTTCTGCTGTGCATTTATTAATTAAAATAGTTCATTTTTTCAGGTTTGAAAATGGGCCCCTTTTACCTGGGCCCCCCCGCAGTTGCGGGCCCTGCGGGCCCATAGTTACGCTACTGATTTCAACGTCATCTGGCGATTATAGTTTGCCTTCGAGTCACTGCTCACTAGCTTAAATCAAAGCCTAGAAAAATATGCGCCGACCGCGCATCAATAGTAATATTCCACATCATCTGCCTGCCTGCATGATTTATTGATTTTACAAGGCTAAGGAGTTTACAAGGAGTTTCGGTTTCCGGCTTTCTGCTGTGCATTTATTAATTAAAATAGTTCATTTTTTCAGGTTTGAAAATGGGCCCCCTTTTACCTGGGCCCCCCCGCAGTTGCGGGCCCTGCGGGCCCATAGTTACGCTACTGAGTGGGCATTCCATTACGAGGCCATTCTATTACCGATCATTCAGTTATGAGGCCATTCGACTATGAGGCCATTTCATCACGAAGCCATTCAATTATGACGTCATTCCATCAGGAAGCCATTAAATTATGACGTCATTTCATCACGAAGCCATTCAATTATGACGTCATTCCATCAGGAAGCCATTCAATCACAAAGCCATTTCATCACGAGGTCATTCAATAATGACGCTATTCCATTTTTCGGTCATTCAATCACGAGGCCATTTCATTATGAAGCCATTCGATCACGAAATCATTCAATTATGAGGCCATTCTGTTATAAGAGCTATTTCATCACGAGGCCATTAAATAATAAGGTCATTCCATCACGAGACCATCACATTATGAAGTTATTCCATTTTGAGGCTATTCTATCACCAGGACATAGATACATGTACATGCCATCGCTCTGACATTCTATTATGCGGCATTTCCATAACAGCGTAGCAACTAGCAAGAAAAATATAATAAGCCTTCTAATGCTATATAGCTGCTGTCCTAGAACGCACGAGACCATTCCATTGCACTGTATATGAGCAGGGCTTGGCCTTCTATAATGTCCATTCCATGAGCAGGCCATTCCATGAGCAGGCCATTCCATGAAACCGTGCAACGGCAGTTCTAAAGCAAGCTGTTCTGAGGCCATTCCATCAAACCGCGTGAGGACAGCTTGTCCTCCTATCGTCAATTGTCCTCGCCCATCTAAGGACAGACTCGTTTTCTGTTCTCATCGTTCCAATCTCGCTCTTCCATTCGGAACATATATCATGATTTATGAAATCCAATATTGCTCGTCTCCAGGAGGAAGAGCTGGAAGCAGAGGGAGCTGGGATGATGGAAGACAGTGACGAGGGGATGGGGAAAAGAGGGGAGAGGATGGAAAGGGTAGAGGAACGAGAGGAAAATAAAGACCCAAACCCTGTCCATCGGATTTGAACCCTAATCATTTTTCATCCGTTCATCCATTGTCCCACTTTTAATAATTTTCCCGCCGTCGTCGGCCATATTGCAATCGTCGGGTCAGAGGGTCACCGCGCAGACGAACGACGCTTGAATGAGACGCGCGGCAGATGTCGCCCGCCGCCGCTGCTGTCGTTATGACGGATGCCATCGCCAGAGGGAGGGAGGGAGGCAGGGAGGGAGGGGAGGAGACACAACTAATAACAGAACAGAAGCAGACAACAGGACAACAGCAGCAACAGCAGCAGCATCTACAGTGCACTGTTCATCGCCCTTCTGTCTGTCTGTGGCTACTGGGTATACCTCTGTGTTCGTGTCTGTTCTGTTATTGTCTGTGTCTCTCAGTCTCTCTGTCTCTCTATCTGTTTGTCTGTTTTTATTTTCATAACATTCTGTCTGTCTGTCTGTCTGTGTGTCTGTCTGTCTGTGTGTCTGTCTGTCTGTCTGCCTGCCTGCCTGCCTGCCTGCCTTTTATTTTCATAACATCCCCATAAGTTACAACAATTTAAAAGCGATGTATACGACTTGGTGATATGACGCAGGATTCGATTTAAGTTCAGTTTCGACACTTGTTACAATAAGAGCCACGTACGTATAAAATAAGAACTCCTTCTTAGTAGTATATGGAGCGGAACCACTGCTCTCGTCAGTCTCTGGAACGGCGCTACATCACGTTCTAATCAAATCAACTGGTTTCTGTTGCGCAGTTATCAGTTAGCTATCGAATCAATTACACTCGTAATCCGTGGAAGAAAATCCCGGTCAAATTCGATACAAATGTTCTGTTGTATTGTATTGTTTTGAATCGTCTCCTGTTGTAAGGTGTCGTATTGTATTGTGTCGCATTGTGCTGCATCTTAAAGAAGAAGAAGAAGATAAGAGCAGTTCCCGAAGCTAGCATAAATAGTAGCCATGGGTATGAAGTGTTAGCGACATCGTTTTTCTTTCTTAATCTCGGCATATGAGGGCGGGTGGTCATCCCTCTCCCTCTCCGCCTGATCTTCCCACTGACAGTGTACAGTGAGTGTACTCATTGCAGCTGAGTTGGCTATGGGGTGCCGATGGCGCCGAAATCAAGACACAAATTTCTGCTCTGGCGGGAATTTGAACCCCATTTGTCGGATGAAAGTCCTGCACGCTATAGTTACGCTAACCACTAGACGATCGCGCACGCATTTACTTTGCATCGAATGATGCATACAAACAGGCCCGCCGAGAGGGAGGGCAGGGGGGGCAAAACCCAGGGGTCCGGCGACGTTTAGGGGTCCGGGCTGGGCCCAGCAATCAACTTATGAAAAATATTATAATCAGTTCTTCTTCTTCTTCACGTTGTCTGCCCTCAGGCAGGTTCATATGTCCAACGACGCCATTTTTCTCTGTTCTCTGCTTCTCTTTTCAGTCCGCTGTATCCCTCCTCTGCCAACATCCAGTCCAGTAGCATTGTTCTTGGCCTACCTCTCATCTTTTTCCCCTCCATTCTTCCCTCAATGATGTCTCTTAGTAGGGTGTCGCTCCTTAAGATGTGTCCTATCCATTTCTTCTGCCGACTTCGTATAGTGCCTATCAGTGATCTTCTTTCTTCCACCAGCTGTAAGATTTCCTCATTCGTTCTTCGCTCCACCCAGCTGATTTTCTCCATTCTGCGCCATATCCACATCTCAAAGACCTCCAGTCGTTTTATGTCTTCTTGCCTCATTGTCCATGTCTCAGAGCCGTATAGGACAACACTCCACACTAGTGTCTTTACCATTCTCTTCTTCAGCTTCCTGTTTAGACCGCCTCTGAGGAGCTCCCCTCTTTTGTAGAATGCATCTTTTCCCATAGCTATTATAATCAGTCAGTTATACAAAGTTTATGATTTATGCCTTTTATCTTAAAAGGCATAAATCATAAACTTTGTATAATCAGTTATACAAAGTTTATGATTTATGCCTTTTAAGATATAATATTACGGACACTTAACAACAATAGTTGCATATACATGTATAAATATAATTTTGAAGGGTTGTACCCGCACTATTATTATTTCAGTTTGTTTAAAAAAAATTTCTCATAAAGTCTAAGGATAGCTAGGGACCCGTGACTGCTCTGCCTAGGGGCCGAAATTTCTATCGGCACCCTGCATACAAATAAAGTCCTCTATTGGTAAAGGCGTGTTTTTGTGTCTATGCTGTTAGAGAGTCGTCCAGTGGGCGTGGCTTCCTAGGTGAGTTGTCTGAGTGCAGAGTAGGCCTATCGTGTTGACTGCCACGTGCATTGGACCGTGACGGAAAGCGTGGAGCTGACTGACAGAGGAGAGAAGGCCTTGTTGGTCGTTGAGACGGGGATCTGCCTTCGTCCACCGTTGGGGCTGCAATGGCTTTCCAGCGGTTCGTCTACCATCTGCTGTTGACTTTCAGTTTCCTCATGTTGGTCTCGCTTTTCCTCTTCGGTCGTTTCCTCAGCAGAGTCGAGGATGACGAAGAATTCCCAATCGAACCGAAACATCCCGAACAAGGTAGGCTCATTATCATGGTGCGCGTCATCGTTATCCAAGCCATTCGCTAGGGGCGCCAGGCTGCGCGTATTACTGACGCAATGCATAGGTGACGCAGGATGGCTTTGAAGAGTACCACTATAAGCGTTAGTAGGTGAGTGCGTATTTGTCTGTCTGTCTGTGTGAATGTCGTTCTGATTTGCTGTTAGTACTTTGGCACATTCATGTATATGTAATTGATTGTCATGTAATAAATTAGCCTATTGTCTAAGATTAGTTTTCATAAACACCTAGCAACATTTGTAGACTCTGATTCTGTATAAGGGTTTCAATTATTTTCTGTTTGTTTTCAATTTTAGATTTGGACCTGAAGCAGACGCTAAGGTTCAACCGTCATTCGCCAGATGACGCCAGACTCACAAAATGTCTCCATCTGTCGAATCCCGCTGTCTTCAACCGCTCCAATGGCGGCATCCTTGTCTTCACTCGCTGCAATCGCCAGGCGGCGCTTTTCACTGCAGCCATCTGGCGAATGGGTAGGACACCATTGCTCGTGTCGGAGTCGGATTGCGTGCAGCGAACGGAGTTTATGTCTGTGCTGCCTAGCCCTCTACTTCGCACGCTGTCTGTGGTCGCCATTGACAACGACCGTTGCAACGCGTTGTCATTGGCTGCAGAAATCTCGTCACGTGATGTAGGGGAAGTGCACGTGATCATCGACCGCGACGACTTCTGGGAAGGCGACTCGCCGCATGACCTCGGTGACCTACAGCGCTGCTATGTATCCCTCCTCGAAGCGATGAGGTCAAATCGACAAACGGAACTCTTTTTCCACGCGCATGGACACACGACCGAAGTCCAGCGCGCGGATGATTACAAGGCTGTGCAAACAGGCAGTGACATTATTGCTATGTGCAGCTATAACTATGACGTAGGCCATTATGGCGACGTCATGAAATTCATTCTATTTATGTATACGACCGTTTATGCATCATTGTACGAATTTAGACACATTTATCTGGCCGCTGGACCGTGGATTGGGAGCTAAGTGCTCTGCGCCTTTCTTGGCCTCGGTTGTCTTCAGATTAATCGTTATTGCTATTATTATCGTTGGTGCCTTTGCTGTTGTTATCAGTGCTGCAGATATTGTGGTAGTCATTGTTGTAGTTGCTGCTGTTATTGTTTTGCCAAAGATCACGATATTGTCATTGTTTTAATAATAATAATAATAATAATAATAATAATAATAATAATAATAATAATAATAATAATAATAATAATAATAATAATAATAATAATAATAATAAAAATGGTAATAGTAATAGTAATAATAATAATAATAATAATAATAATAATAATAATAATAATAATAATAATAATAATAATAATAATAATAATAATAATAATAATAATAATAATAATAATATTGCCAAATACTCAACCCTCCCTGCCACGCATGAATTCGTCCCAGTCGCCATCGAATCATTGGGCCCCATAAACCGCACCGGACTAGAATTTTTACAGGAGCTGGGCCGCCGTATCACTGAGGCAACGGGAGACCCGCGCGAGACTAGTCACCTTTTTCAGCGTCTGTCCGTTTGCACACAGCGCTTTAATGCAGTGGCATTTAGAGGCACTTTTGATCAGCACGATGGGGACGAGAACCTTTGACAAAGTAGTTTAGTTTCTTAGAGCCTGAGGGATCTTTTCTACCTCGGGCGAAAAAATAATAATAATAATAATAGTAATAATAATAATAATAATAATAATCGTCATCACCATCATCATCATCATCATCATCATCATCATCATCATCATCATCATCATCACCACCACCACAACCACCACCAACAACAATACCACCACCACCCATCATCATCATCATCATCATCATCATCATCATCATCATCATCATCATCATCATCATCATTTTTTGACACGCAGCAGAGAGAGGATTCATGCCCATTATTTATAAACGTCAAACGAAGTCAATTGCTTCTGATCCGCGACTTCTATCGTAAAACAATTTGCATCTAATTTTATTGATGCATTAAAACTCTGTGGGTATCATCTACTAGGGTACGGATAAACGTACTTCTTAGACCAAAGATAGACTTAAGCCAACCACGTATAAAAAGGTCTTAAAAATTGTTAACGATATGAAGCATGATCCTTCGTTCTCTCCTGGAGTCGCTATAGTAGAAGCGGTACAAGCCAAATTTGGTCAGTATACTGCATTTTTTGAACACGGATTGCCGCTTTGCACAGTTGTAGTTGGCACCTAAGAGAACATTTTAGGAAGGGGAGGCATTCGAAATTTCCCTTAGAATTCAAGATGGCGGCTTTTTTCAAAATGGCCGACCGAAATTGAGATTTTTAAATATCTCGGCTTCTAGTTCACTTAGAATCATTATCTTGGTGTCTAAACATACATATTTTGGGGCAATGATTCTAATAGGGCCATCGCAGATTAGCCCCGGTCTCATCGGTCGGCCATTTTTCAAAATGGCCGACGAAAATTGAGATTTTCAATATTTCGGCTTCTAGTTCACTTAGAATCGTTATTTTGGTGTCTAAACATACATATTTTGGGGCAATGATTCCACTAGAGCCATCGCAGAGTAGCTCTGGTCTCATCGGTCGGCCATTTTCCAAAATGGCCGACGAAAATTGAGATTTTCAAAATTTCTCGGCTTCTAGTTCACTTAGAATCGTTATTTTGGTGTCTAAACATACATATTTAGGGGCAATGATTCCACTAGGGCCATCGCAGAGTAGCCCCGGTCTCATCGGTCGGCCATTTTCCAAAATGGCCGACGAAAATTGAGATTTTCAAAATATCTCGGCTTCTATTTCACTTAGAATCGTTATTTTGGTGTCTAAACATACATATTTAGGGGCAATGATTCCACTAGGGCCATCGCAGAGTAGCCCCGGTCTCATCGGTCGGCCATTTTCCAAAATGGCCGACGAAAATTGAGATTTTCAATATCTCTGCTTCTAGTTCACTTAGAATCGTTATTTTGATGTCCAAACATGCACATTTAAGGGCAATGTTTTGACTAGGGCCTTCGCAGATTAACCCATGGTCTCATCGGTCGGCCATTTTCCAAAATGGCCGACCGAAATTGAGATTTCTATTTTCCAAATAACACGAATCTAAGGTCTTTGTCCATCCCCAATGAGCTGAAGATGGCATATCAGTTATGATACTGTCTGCCTGACCACACACATGCCCACCTTGGTATATGGCTCGAAGAGTGTGTAAGACTAGCGCATCACATGTGGGAGGAAGACTTAGCAATGGTGTCACTTTAGTAGCGGACAGATAGGCGAGCGCCATGCCGCAACAAACAGTCCTGAAAATCTCTCTCACAATATTCTCCAAATGTTTTTCAGAGCTTTTCCATAGGCGACAGCATACAGCACCTCTCCATAGGCGACATCATTCAGAGCCTCTCCATAGGTGACATCATACAGAGCCTCTCCATAGGCGACATCATCCAGAGACTCTCCATAGGCGACATCATCCAGAGCCTCTCAATAGGCGACAGCATACAGCCCCTCTCCATAGGCGACATCATCCAGAGCCTCTCCATAGGCGACGTCATCCAGAGCCTTTACATAGGCGACAGCAGACAGCATACAGAGCCTCTCCATAGGTGACATCATACAGAGCCTCTCCATAGGTGACATCATACAGAGCCTCTCCATAGGCGACATCATCCAGAGCCTCTCCATAGGCGACATCATCCAGAGCCTCTCCATAGGCGACATCATCAGAGCCTTTCCATAGGCGACATCATCCAGAGCCTCTCAATAGGCGACAGCATACAGCCCCTCTCCATAGGCGACATCATCCAGAGCCTCTCCATAGGCGACGTCATCCAGAGCCTTTACATAGGTGACAGCATACAGTGCCTCTCTCAGGCGACATTATGCACAGCCTCTGTATAGGCGACATCGTCCAGAGCCTTTCCATAGGCGACGTCATCAAGGAAGACTTGGCAATATCCTAGCTGAATTGATAATCCAGCTGAATTTTGTGGAAGTTCAGGTGCTTTTGTTTATGACGGTGTAGACCTCATATAATAATGGCATGAAGCCACGTTGTTGAAAAACATTTGGAGTATATTGTGACAGGACAGTTTGTTGCGGCATGGCGCTCGCCTAACTGGCCCAGTTAGCTACATTGGTAAGAGCGTTGGCTGCGCGTCTCATGCGCCTCTGAGAAAGAGAGCATGCGGACCGTGGCTCGCTTCCCGATGCCAGCTTATTTTCAGAGATTTAAATCTCGGGCTAGCACGGTCCTTGCACGGGGACCTTAAATGGCGTGGCGTCCATTCAAACGGGCGAGCGGTGGTGAAGGATCTCACCCGATCAATTCATTGAAAAATGAGCAGGGTCGAGGCCATATACGGTCGCTATAGAAAAACGCGAACATTTACATCTGTACGCGACCAAAGTGACACCATTGCCAAGTCTTCCTCCCACATGTGATGCGCTAGTCCTACACACTCTTCGAGCCATATACCAAGGTGGGCATGTGTGTGGTCAGGCAGAGAGTATCATAACTGATACGCCATCTCCAGCTCATTGGGGATGGACAAAGCGAGGTGAGGTGTGGACTCCACAATGGACTACACAACCAGCAGTTTGGCAGGTATGCAGAGAACTATTGAAATGTGGGTGCAAGGAGGGTTGTACGTCAAATAGATGCTCTTGTAAATGTGCCGGTGTCCCATGCACACTGAAGTGTTCCAACAGTTACTGTAGAGGGAAATGTTCGAATCCTAGCTAAGGAAGTAATTTCTTACATTTCACGAAAGAAAGATAGATAAACTAGGACTAATAGAATGTTTTATAAATCCATGGAAGACTCTTATTATTAAAACTTTTAGATACCAGCCACAGTAATGAGGGAAGATGCCACAAAGAAATTGGAAAACAAGCACTGAATGCAGAAAGTATTTATTTGTTTCTTTTTAAAAACAATTTCGCCGTTTTGCAATAAATTGACCTTCTTTGGCTTCATTTTGATGGCTTATGTTAATTTTGACCCTATAGATTCGTGTTATTTGGAAAATAGAAATCTCAATTTCGGTCGGCCATTTTCCAATGAGACCATGGGTTAATCTGCGAAGGCCTTAGTCGAAACACAGTCCTGAAATGTGCATGTTTGGACATCAAAATAACGATTCTAAGTGAACTAGAAGCAGAGATATTGAAAATCTCAATTTTCAGAGATTTAAATCTCGGGCTTCGCACGGTCCTTGCACGGGGACCTTAAATGGCGTGGCGTCCATTCAAACGGGCGAGCATTTTGGAAAATGGCCGACCGATGAGACCAGGGCTACTCTGCGATGGCCCTAATGGAATCATTGCCCCTGAATATGTATGTTTAGACATCAAAATAACGATTCTAAGTGAACTAGAAGCCGAGATATTTTGAAAATCTCAATTTTCGTCGGCCATTTTGGAAAATGGCCGACCGATGAGACCGGGGCTACTCTGCGATGGCCCTAGTGGAATCATTGCCCCTGAATATGTATGTTTAGACACCAAAATAACGATTCTAAGTGAACTAGAAGCCGAGATATTTTGAAAATCTCAATTTTCGTCGGCCATTTTGGAAAATGGCCGACCGATGAGACCGGGGCTACTCTGCGATGGCCCTAGTGGAATCATTGCCCCTGAATATGTATGTTTAGACACCAAAATAACGATTCTAAGTGAACTAGAAGCCGAGATATTGAAAATCTCAATTTTCGTCGGCCATTTTGGAAAATGGCCGACCGATGAGACCGGGGCTAATCTGCGATGGCCCTATTAGAATCATTGCCCCAAAATATGTATGTTTAGACACCAAGATAATGATTCTAAGTGAACTAGAAGCCGAGATATTTAAAAATCTCAATTTCGGTCGGCCATTTTGAAAAAAAGCCGCCATCTTGAATTCTAAGGGAAATTTCGAATGCCTCCCCTTCCTAAAATGTTCTCTTAGGTGTCAACTACAACTGTGCAAAGCGGCAATCCGTGTTCAAAAAATGCAGTATAAATTCGTGTACCGCCTGGAGCTCGTCAGCGCTCATGAATAAGCTCGTGAATAAGCTGATGCACTGCCCTAAGCCTTCGAGTAGGGCATTAGAATCATGGTGGCCTTCTAGTAGGGCATTAGAATCATGGTGGCCTTCGAGTAGGGCATTAGAATCCTGGTGGCCTTCTATTAGGCATTAGAATCATGGTGGCCTTCGATTAGGGCATTAGAATCATGGTCGGTATCCTACTGGACCAAGAACTTTCTTTTGCTCTGGCACCTCCATTGTTGAAGTCGCAATTGCTATTACCAGCCTCGCCAGCTTCGCACTGTCGCTCGCTTACTGACTCTCAGTGCTACTACCACTTTAGAGCATTCCTTTATTTGTGCTCGACTTTGCTGTTCTTCGCTTTACTCCGGTCTACCGTCTGGTCGGCTGGCGTGCCTCGACCGGGTGCTTCGCTTTGCGGCACGCCTTGTTGGCCGAATACCTCCATTCGGTCATGTCTCTAATTACATGCTGGAGATCCTACGCTGGCTCCCTGTCCTCCAACGCGATCCTCCTACAGGATCACCTCTCTGGTGTGGCGATGTCAGCTGGGTCTTGCCCCAACCTATCTGTCGTCCCGAGTCGTGCGCCCAGGTTTTCGCCCCCTTCGCTCCGCTGGGAGGGGGTGCTCATAGTCCCGTTTGCCCGCACAGCTACCATGCAAAACCGTGCTTTCTCAGTGGTACAGGCCCGACGGTCTGGAATGGGCTGCCCTTGCAACTGCGCCTGCTTCCCAGAACTCTCTCTGGCACGTTCTATATTATAACCGGAAAACTGTTCTTTTTGGCCGTGCTGGAGTCGGGAGTACCTCTAAGTAGAATGTTAAGTATTCTCTCCGTCCTCGTTCACATAACCGTGAGATCCCACATGCTGACGCATTAACTAGATGTGGTTTTATTACGCGTATGTTATTTTATTGATTTTATTGCTAATCTTTCTTTTTACTATTACCTTAATCTCATATATGCATAGATGTCTGTTTTATTGTATTTATGATATTTTTGACATTTGTGATTTTTGTGATTCATTCTGATGTTCCCGCAGTGCGTTTGCAGGCGGTTCAATAAAGCACGTTTACTTACTTACTTTAGTGCCTTTGAAGAGGTGCTATATAAATCCCCCGAGTTAATGAATAGACGTTTGGGGTTTACTATTACGATTACGACCAATCTCAGGCAACCACTGCAGGGTGGTTTGTTTTACACAGTTTACTTTCCATGACTGAGAGGGCACCGTGCAGGATGCAGTCATCTTTTGCTCACTAGAGGTCACCAATGTAGCCACTTACGGAGAGATGTCGTGTTTGCAGGACAATATATGGCACACCTCAACGTACCTAAACCTATAAAGATGACAGTGTTTATGGAGATTTGCAATTATATATATGTTAACGATGCTAATGCATGCATACGTCGTGACAGGGCGTTGCGTAACATCACGCTAGTTACAATAAGGTACAAAAACGAGAACTTAATTGCGCGTGCGACCAGAAAACGCACCCACCAATGGCCCACATACAGCGCTCCCCGATTTGTCAGCGAAAACACTACTGGCCTAAAGCGCGTGATGTGTTTGTCAGGCTTATTTAATGACTTTTAAGGCGGTTTTAAAAGGTGTCTAAGCCGGCTACACCTTTTTCGAGACTTATGACTAATTTGTGTGACCTGGGACTTTGACGTCTATAGAAATTGTGCAAACAAATAAATTTAAAACGTCTGAGTCGTTATTAGGCGTATACGTGTAGGCCTACTGATATGTGCTGCCATCTATCTGATTGATATTTCGCATCGATGAGTAAAAACGATCAGACTGTGGCCTATAAAATTATGATGATGATGACGACGATGATAAGACTCTAAAACTAAATACATTTATTTTAGTAAAATGTTTTATGCAATACTTAAATTTACCAACTCATTCGACGCTTAGATTAACATGATATTTCATTGTAAATGTCTCTTGTTAAACACATTTTTAAAGTTCGCTTGTTTATTAATAAATTGGATTGCACCAAAAAAGTGACCATTACAATAGTAGGCTACCATGTCAATACAATTGCTTTAGACCGCAACGTCAGAGGCAGCCACAAGAGGTCGTTAGACAATGAAAGTAGGCCTAACTATCTCAAACTTAGCTGCATTATGCCATACGAACGACGAGAACTGTTAAATCCGGAACTGCCCGTAATGCCAGTCTTTAGCCTTGAGAAAGGAGGAGGGCGACGCTAATCATCTTTATTAGGACACAGTCTCGTTAAACAGGAACGAACCAGCCAACTGATTCAATCCTGTACTTAACGCTGTCTTATTCAATACATTGCTCAGTGCTTCCCAAACTGGATATCGCGGCACCGAAGGTTACTGTGACCCTGCTCAAGAGGGGCGCGGCTTTAATGGCGGAATGGCAGAACCATAACATTTTGTGCAGCTGTTTCTGTAAAAAAAACCGTGAAAAACTACTGATAATCGCTACTAACATGGGCTTAAAACTATTCTTTAAAATTAAAATAATAAATAAATAGTCGTGACGCTGCCTGTTGAAAACAAGGAATGTTGCTTCTCACTAAAAGAAAAAAACTAAATGGAGGGAAAATAAATGAAATGAAGGCCAGTGAGTAAAGGTGGAAAACTACTGCATTAGCTACTACATAGTTTAGTGTTTAGGCTGTCTGTGTAGTTGAATAGCCTATACATGCTGTTTGTGCAATTGTAAAAGCAATTGTAAAAGCAATTGTTATTTGCTGTCTGGGCAATTTTTAATTACTGTTTTTGCAGTTGTTAATTTACGATGTTTTGACAAAACGACAATGGCGGATGTTTTTAAACTGACTAATAGAAAGAAATGAATAAATTTGTCTGTCGTGGTCGTAGTCTTATCCATTGGCCAATGGTTGGTGACACGCAGTCCAAAAACAGATGTCAGGGACCTGTTTACCTTATGCTCTGCATCACTAAACCGCTCGTGTGGTGTCCAGTCATTCACGGATTGACTGCGTTCGCAGGTTACAAGTTATGTTTTTGTTCCAGTTCACGGCCATCTTAAATTCCTGAACCGTCAGTGAGTAGTCCCCTATATAGTCCCCTAGATACAAAATCAAGTTGAACCTTGATGGCAAAACCACGTAGCGAAAACTGCCAGCGAAAATTTAACAATGGTTGGAATTTCAAGCAAGAGTGGGTATATAAACTCTGGTGCATATAATATATATTATATAATATATACATATATACATATAATTCTTGTAGGGTATATACATATATATATATTTCTTGTAGGGTAAAGTAATTTATGAACAGCCTTAAGGAGTTCTAATGATCTATTAGTAGGTAGGTGACAACTCATTCGAGTACAAACTCACTAATAGATCTAATATTCGTTTGTTAATTCAAACTGACAACGATACGCAGTAAGATTACATGTTAATATTATTTTCGTGTAGCCTACACTTTATTTTTGACTAGTTATCACGAGAGTGCATGCAGTGATTTGCTGTATTTTTGGGTTTTGTAAAGGAATTCGAAGACATGCTACAGATAGAATCACAATAGACTGGTGGGTCAAGTGCCTCTTTTCGTTGTCTCAAGACCTCTTTCTTTTCTCTGGGTCTCTCGTACTGGGAGCGCCTCTGATTGGTGTGCACTGTTAAATGCGCTATATAAACTGATAGATGCAATACAGTATAATACAATAGCCACAAATATGGCCACCGCTAATATCGCACACATGACTGTTACAGATGCGACGTGTTTATCAAAACAAGTTGAGGAAATTGATTTATTGTCTTGTAAAGAACGGCAGAGTGATGTCAAACACAAGAATAAATTGCAGCGTTTCAGAGACGATGATGCAGTAAAAAGAAAAGGAGACCGTTTGACAATGCTGCTGCAAGTGTGTCTTGACTGCATGTCACTGCGATCGAGCCTGGAAAGTTCTTAAAGACGAACAGGCGTTTCTTTATAACTGACCAGAGAACAGTCTGCAGGTTGACGTGCATCAGCAATGTCGATGAACTTGCGACGAATAACCTTGTTAACAGGCAGAAAAGAAAAGCTAAGTAGACTGGACGAATTGAAAATATCGCAAGTCATTATGTACCAGTAGCGAGAAGGTCGTGGATGTTAATGATGACTCAGTAGAAGATTCTGAACTTAATTTTGATAGCAGCAGCTCAAACGCAGTAATCATCCAGATGATGAAACTAACGATGATGTTGTTCAACTTGGTAATCAACTTTGTGATGAACCTGAATCGAAAGTTCTGTTCGAATCAACCGCTTTGCTTCACCATGAAAAACCTTGAAAATCCCACCTGGCCAACGGAACCAAACCGCTTTCAGGTCGTTTGGCCTGTCGCCAATAAAGTCTCCCACGGACTTCAGTAAAGTTCGATAAGGTCAACGGCCAATGGCTGTCATAACATGTCGTTAACCGCTGGGAAATAATCAAGCGAGTCAAATTTAAAATGTGTCACAATGATAAATTCATGTAGACTATTGTCAACAGTCCAAGAAGTCAAACGATTGTAATATAGAATTTAGACATCTTTACAACGGTTTCAACCGACGCTGTATATTCGTCAACAGCCTTTAGGCCCCATGCAGCTGGTCGTTTTCCGCAGTAATTGCTGGGTTTGATCTTACCGTTCTTACGACCAGACATCTTCCTCGTGGTGCCACAGATCTTTCCGAGTGGGGTCTTGTCGTTCAAGTAGTCTTTCCAGGCCTGCCCTGGACATTCTCGATGAACCTTGATGCGGTGGTATTCGGCTGCGTCCTCCTGGTTCAGAGTCACCTACATCTTCCTACGTATGTATCCTCGGTGAGCATCTTAACGTGTGCTGTGCACTAATCCACCAACTTGCACCCAGTAGGGGTGACTAGTCATAAACACATACAGAGTATAGACATACATACATGCAAATAGACACATGCTACCAAACATATATAAATACATGCAAGCATACATGCATACATACATGCTTACATACGGTTCATGCGACAACTCGTCGAACGACATTTCGTATAACGACACTTCGTCTACGACAATTCGTATAACGACATTTCGTCTACTAATGTATCTGTATCCATTACGGCTAATCAACAGAGGCCGCTTTCATATAGTTTCGCTAAAACGTGCTATATATTCTCAGGAATCCAGCTTCTAATTAATGACAAGATTATTTTCATCAATCCAGCTTCTGTTGAATGGAAACCTATTTACATCCATGCATCCAGGTTGATTTCCAGCTTCTATTTACATACAAAATTATTTCGATCAATTCAGCTTCTATTTCAACACAGGAATGTTTTCATCAATCCCACTTCCATTTACACACATACAGTTTTTCATCAATCCAGCTTCCATTTTAATGCAGACAACATCAAATAACTTAGTAGACGAAATGTCGTTCGACGAATTGTCGCTCGACGAAGTGTCGTAGACGAAATGTCGTTCGACGAGTTGTCGTGACACCGCTATTTAAGGGCTTCATGCATACGTATACATGTATAAAAACATACATAAATGCACACATACATGTATAGAAATAAATACATAAATGTATAAATAATTATGGTATACATAAGCATATATACACAAATAGAAACATACATTACATACATACATAGTACATACATACATACATACATACATACATACATACATACATACATACATACATACATACATAAGATACATACATACATTCTTACATACATACATGCATGCATACATACATACATAAATACATACATAAATAAATAAATACATACATACATACATACTTAAATGCATATATACATACATACATGCATACATACATACGTACATACATACAAACATACATACCTACATACATGCATACATATATACATACATACATAAATGCATACATATATGCATACATACATACTTACACACATACATACATATATACATACTATGTATACATGCATGCATGCATGCATATATACAGCCGTACATATTTAATTATATACATAAAAAATATTTTGTGATTCCTCGTTGCAACTGAACTCGTTATTGCATCTTACATGTCTCTTTACAATGGATGAACTGAACTTAAGTGATCCCGATGGGTCATTAATTCTATGCATAAAATAACTTATTCTTCAATTCACTTAGGACCCATTCATGCAAATGGCCTTCATTGCCGCAGTCTTTAGTCCACATCGCCCAAATTGCGTGGCAACGGTTCACACGTTCTGTTAGGCTTTGTTAGGGTCCACAGCGCATAACAAACAAGCCTGCCATCATTCAAAGCTCTTAGTCGAAGAGTTTTGTCTGTTAACCACTCATAAGCAGCTTATAGTACAGCAATCAGTTGTCCCCCATTCAATGGAAAGTTTTCTGCTTGTGACAGCGCCGGTCACTGTTGCGGGGCGGCTAGTCCTTTATGGGTGCGGTCCTGCAGCCGTTGACATCTCGACTAGAATGACTCAAAAGTCTTAAATGGACCTATCTAATCTAATCAAATCAAATCTAATTGAATCTTACCTAATCTAATCTCATCCAGTGACTTCTATAGCGCCATTATAACAATTCATTCATTTTGGAGATTTATATAGCGCCTCTTCAGATAATCTACTCAGAAGCGCTCCCGACATAACCCCGGCTGAAAAGAACAGTCCTAAGGTTAGCATAAAACCTGGTAGCAAGGGCAGTGAGCACTAAGCGAAGAGCCACAGGAGGCACATTCCAAATTACAGGACCAGCAACAGAGAAACCACTGCTCTGCCTAATCTAAGTCCGCTCGCGGAGGACAAGGAGCACAGTCTGCTTAGATGAGGAGCGGAAAGTGCCACGGCGTTGGACGTTATATTAAGGGTGGAGCAGCAAGGGTCCTGCAAATACGCCACGACCCCAAGGCAACGCCACACCAAGGAAGTCATCCACGGCTTCCAAGTTCCCATATACAGTATCAGTCCACGGTTGTTTAGAGTCAAATCGCAATCACAGCTTATAATCTAAGGAGGAGGAGGTAGATAGCGGGGAGGAAGAGGAGGAGGAGGAGGTGGAGGAGGAGAAGGACGAGGAGGAGGAGGAGGAGAAAAAGAAGGAGGAGCAGAAGGAGGAGGAGGAGGAGCTGGATGAGGAGGAGGACGAGAAGAAGAAGAGGAAGAGTGCCCAATATCACCCTATGTGCTGGGCCCATATAGCAGTCGAACCTGTTTTTTGGGTCGAGTTGACTGCAGTTTTTATTTCAATCAAATAGTCATTTAACCGCCAATGGAACAACAAGTGCCGAACATGCTTATTTCTATTATTGGCCCATGCCATCATGAACGGAGCCGAAGCGTATCTCGTGTGTAACCAATCAGTGTGTGTGTGGACAGCCGTCGGTCGCTATTTTCGGCTGTTTGTGTTCGGTGACTTAATGATTTAGGTGCCTTTAACCGACGACACTGTATAGCTCTCTCTATCTCTATCTCTATGACTGTATTACGTTAGTGAATGCTTGGAAATGTACGGAATTGTCTGTCTGTCTATCTGTCTCTCTCGCTATATATATATATATATATATATATATATATATATATATATATATAGGCCTATATATATATTTGTGTGGGGTGTGGGGGTGTGGTGTGTGCATAAGACGGTTTTGTTTATGATGTATTTTGGTCGTGTGTGTCGAGACATCGCTGCCAAGTAGAGCGTGATCCACAATGGAACTCGCAGAGTTGTCTCTGACTCATTCCAACCGATTCCTTCATTCACACAGGTGGTCGTGGTGGTCCATTGACCCACGGTCGGTCGTACGCGATCAGACAGAGGCTGCTTCGTCTCGCTCCAAGTCCCGTTCCGTCCCAGTGACAGCACTGACGGATTTAGTCTGCGTCGAAGACCTTCAACTCTGGCCCAGATTCATCGCCGTATTAATTTCTCCACTTTCCTAACAAAAAAACTCTCCGCTCCTCATCTAAGCAGACTGAGCCCCTTGTCCTCCGCTCGCGGACTTCTATTAGGCAGCGCCGTGCTTTCTCTGTTGCTGGCATGAACTACAAAATACAATGAAATATTGTAAATTAATTATGTGGAGTTCAAAGCCGGGTGACAAATATAATATGGCAATCTAAAATCTAACAGATCTGAACAGATGCTTATTAAGATGGTTTGAAAAGTTTCATCGTCTGTATATAGGACGAAATCGTTTAATGAGGGCCTACTAAAGGAGATTGGTCCAATGCACGAGAAAGCATAAATGTACCCAGAGATGATCATAATTCATGACTGAACCTATCGGCTTTGAAATGCATAATAATTATATTATAAAAGGCATAATGCGTCCAAGCTAGACAGTCTATGTATTATGCCCTGCGCCGCATGACGGCACATGGCCTTCCAGGACCAGTGCTTCACGATGTTGTGCGAATAACCACTGTAGCCCCTTGTTATACGCGTCACCGGAAGGGTGCGGTTTGTGGGGCAGCAGGAGCCCAATAGAGTATATGCAATCCTTGATGACCGTCTGGTCCGACTACGCTACCTACCAGAAGATAATCCAACATTAGAAAGGCTGTATAGAACGGCAGGTAGGAACCTCTTTACTGGTGGACCCGGACTATGTTCTGAACCCGCTCCTCCCCCCTGTAAAGACACTCCCCTATTCCCTGCGTCCCAGACCCCATGACCGAATAGTCCCACGGGCGGACAATTTAATGAGAAAAACGTTTTTAACAAGAATGCTTTATAATGCTTACTTTCATGTAAACCAAAGTCCAGTGGAACTTTGAAGTATGGTTGCATGCAGAGAGACCAGAGGAGGCAGAGAAGCTGTTACGACGGGTTTCGTTGAAGACGAGAACGCTTGGGTGGATTAGGGTAGAAATTATTGAGTTGGTGAGACGTCCGTTTGGAATAGAAAGCCTGTGGGGGTGATAGGCCTAAGTAGAGGAGCATGAGGCAGAAATGGTAGGTGATTGACGGAATTGGTGGAGGAACTGAGAATATGCTTAATAAATAAATAATATACTTTCTTATTCACTTACTTACCCGTATTGTAGCAGTTCCAGGAACTCAGCTGGACCAATACACGATAAGCCGGATATGGTAGACACTTGCCATAAGTGGTAACAATGGATAGGACGTGGGACAATTAATTATTGAAATAAAATACGGATTAAATATTTATATTAAACGAACGACGAAATAGTTTCGATGTTGGAAATAAACCAAAGCGAGATGAATAACTACATTTATGGTTGCTATTTAAAAACCTACGTTCGAAGTCACGTGATCACTTCGCTATGACTGCAGAGCGTCGTTAAACGAAGCCAATCTGCATGGGGTCGAATTATTCTGAGTTTCTGCCTTCGATCAATTGATGACCTTTTGAACTCTCCAGTGACGTTTCATCAATATCTAGTTACAGTTACGATCACAGTTCAAGCCGTAATGTCACGAGACAGACAGACAGGCAGACCTCTTGACCTTTAACCGTGAGCAGCGCTCATCAATAAGCTGGTGCCCTGGGCTTAGCTTTAGAAATTTGGAAGTTTGAGATTAAACGACTCTGGCCGACTTATATAAAAGAGAATTAGAAGTCGCTCATAACTGTAAATTAATATACATGATACATCTACTGTCTTCCATTCGTCGCGTTCCCCTTGGATCCCCGTACCTATTGGCCTTCCCCAGGGTTCTGTGCTCGGTCCTCTTCTCTATATCCTCTTTACTGCTGACCTTGAATCTGTTCTCGCTTCTAGTGCTCTTTCTATAGCCACTCATACGCTGATGACCTTCAGTCCTACTTGCATTGTTCTGTAAGGGACGCTTTGAGTGCTGTTCGCTCGATGTCCCGTGCAACTGACACTCTGTCTGCCTGGCTTTCTTCCAATCGCCTGAGACTAAATCCTCTTAAAACCCAGTTCATATGGCTGGGTACCCGCCAGCAGCTGGCAAAACTTGACCTGAACCTTCTTGCAGCTGAATTTCCTCGAATATCATTCTCTACCTCTGTACGAGACCTTGGTGTCATCCTTGATCAGGAACTAACCTTTACTAAACACCTCTCCTCTTTGTCTCGCTCCTGCTTTTACCATCTTCGTCAGCTTAGGGTCGTTGCTCGCTCTCTTTCAACCTCTGCTGCTTCTACTCTTATCCATGCCTTCGTCTGCTCTCGTCTAGACTATTGCTCTTCTCTTTACACTGGTCTTCCTCAAGTCCGCTTGTCCTCCCTTGAGAGGGTCTGCGGCGCGCCTTGTTGGTTCCATTCCTCGCTGTGGTAGCGTATCCTCCTACATGCATCATACTCTACACTGGCTTCCCCTCCGGCAGCGTATCCTATATCGGCTCTGCACTCTCGTCTGGCAAAGCGTCTTGGGTTCAGCTCCTCGCTACTTGTGCACCATCTTCACTCTCTCTTCGTCTATTAAGGGTCGCTCAGCCCTCCGTTCCTCTTCTCGGGGTGACTTCTTGGTTCCACATGCCCGCACTGCTACTATGCAGCACCGAGCATTCTCTGTTGTTGGTCCAACAGCGTGGAATGTCTTGCCGTCTTTCCTTCGGTTATCTCCTCGCATTCACTCGGCTTCCTTCTACGCCCAATTGAAGACTTTTCTGTATGATCAGGCCTGGCTTGGGAGCGCCTCTGAGTAGAGCCCTTGAAGAGGCGCTATATAAATTTTATGATTGATTGATTGATTGATTGATACATCAGCATTGTACATTACAAAAGTTACTACTGGCAGCAACTGAAATAAGAAGTTATTATTCTGTAAATGTTCATTAATACTGTGTTCTGACCAGTAACGACTACATAATATAATAATAAATTTCACAGCTAACAAAGCACCAGTCACCAGTGACCAGTAGAATGGAATAATAACTTTATTGTAAGCGTCTATGTTATATGCAATGCAATGGGTAATGATAATGGTACAACATAGCAAATAATTTAAAGTTTGCATCTTTATTCAAAAGAGTGTGTAGGCTACACGAATGTGCACCAATTCTATTTGAATTTCATATCAGTTTGGTAGGATGACTGCCTGCGGACAGCGGTTGATAAAGGAATATGAAACTGTGATTGTACGATAACGAATCAAAGGCTTTGATTCTTAATTGTACTAACCGCAAAGATGTATAATTATAAAGTAGTTCTGTATTGCTTCTTGCCAGCCTCAGTATTATCACAGTAGGGCCTAATAAGTACCTAATCATGGCAATTGCAAAGCAGACAATTCAAGTTACAGTATAGAGAAGTAAATCGGCACAGTTTCTCAACAGCTCTAATAATATCAGCTGTAGGCCTATTAGCTGCAAATTAACTGATTTCTCAGTACTGGCGATATGGCAGCTAAGCTGTTAATAATAGTATCACTAGGCATATTATCAGCGAAATAGCATCTTATATATTGGCTAGTAGGCCAACAATTAACTTTCTTAATGCAACAGAGCTCTAATGCAGCAATTACCTACCATTTAATTATGTGATGAACTTCTAATGCAAATGTTTCAGAAAAGAACAGGACAAATTAAAAAAAATTAAGATAAATCAAAACGTGGCGGTGATTAGATACGTAGAAAAGTGTAGAATTTTAAATTATTATAACTCACCACTAAGAAATTTCCAGTTGCTGGTAACCGAAATAAAAATCTTACGCCAAATAGCACTTAAGCTAATAATCCGAATTCTCCCCAGAGATTGTCTGTAGGCCTATAGACTGCCTTCTATAGGTGTCGAGAATTTCTGTTGATGTTGAATGTTGATGCTTAATTATTACAGTTACTCTGAACACGTACTAGTCAAGAAACAGTAAAATTCTCTAGTCTGTGATTATAATGAATATCACATTCAACAACCAGCTAATCACGCCCCAACACTATACAACTGCACCTCTAGCACTGAAAGGCAGTTTTACAGTATACTATAGCTGCTCTTGTCCACTACAGGGATCTGCAGCCATGCTGGCCGGAAATCTAATAGGAAACATCTGTTATTGGCTTAATTAGCTTTACAGAGGGACCATGCACTGTTTGAAGACTGAAGGTACCTATACGTGCACAGCAAGTGTCTAACGGGCCATTAGATATGTGCTACAAGGCCACCTTAATCATCTGTCGCCTTCATCACCTTCATTGCCAAGCCCCCCGCCATGGGGGGGGGTTCGGCTTGGCATCTTCAGTAAGCGTGACCTGAAGTGATAAGAAGTGTGTTCAACCACTGATGTCTCTGAGTTGGAGGGATCCTTGGGTGTATTGGTCCGAGATAACATGTGTTTTCGATATCATGTATGATACATATATACTAATTTTCGTACTGCAGGCCGTTATATTAACGGAAATCAACAACCCCCCAGTTTATGTCCAAAAACGTCAAACCCCCCCCACTTCTCGAATCGGTGGGAGATCGCTCTCCCAACCCCCCCATTGGTAGACGCCACTGAGCTGGTGCCCTGGGCTTAGCTTTAGAAATTTGAAGTTTGAGATTACGATTACGATGTGAAAAAATAGACTGCGATGTTACACAATGTGATGACATACACACGCACACACATCGACAGAAACTCAGAGAGAGAGACACACAGACAGACAGACAGACACAGCCAGAGAAAGAGGGACAGCACAAAGAGAAGTACTTGAGTACGTATACACAGTGGTCTCCACTGTAATTTCGAGAGGGCGCGTCAATTGCGTTCTAAAGAGTCCTTCGAACATCTGAAGAAGTTCTTACTCTCTCAACAATACTTTTTCAGTTCTCACACCCAACCACACACACACTCACACACACCCATTTCGCAAACAAAACACGTGTCAACAATCACTCGTGACCCTCTGATAGTTTTGTCTTCCGTACTTAGATGTTTCGACCTAATCAACCTTTAAACAAAGTTTAACTAATAATTTTACGACCCTATAAGGTACAGGACGTAGGTGTTCAGTGGCCCGCGATGTCGTCCTTCGGCGGCTATTTCTAAGATCTGTTTTAGCGCCTTCAAGTGCCAACCCTTGACGGTCCACGCAATAATGTAGGCCTTTGAGTATATATAGGACTCGTTGAGTGTCTGTGGAATGTCAGACGACCTAGTGTTAAAATGACCTCCATGAGATGAGGTCGAGTGACCAATGACGTTTGAGGTTTGAGTGTGGGTTCACTGTGACCACACCCTGCGAATGTCTATAGTTAATCATAATTATTTCGGTCTATCAAACAGCGGCGGTTTCAGGCTATGACTTGTGGACTGCGTAGAAAATTCCCTGTTCTACATTTTACCTATAACACTACGCATGCCAGACACATGTAGCTTAGGATTTGTGTGTGGATGAATATGTTTATACGTGTGTATATGCATGTATGTATGCATGTATATGGTATATACGTATGTATGAATTTATGTATGTATGTATGCATGTATGTATGTATGCATGTATGTATGTATGTATGTATGTATGTATGTATGTATGTATGTATGTATGTATGTATGTATGTATGTATGTATGTATGTATGTATGTATGTATGCATGTATATATGTATATGCATGTATATGCATGTATATGCATATGTATGCATATATGTACATATGTATGTATGTATGTATGTTTGTATGTATGCTTGCATGTATATAATATGTATATGCATGTATATGCATATACTGTATGTATGTACGCATGTATGTATGTATGTATCTGTGTATGTATTAACGTATGTAGTTCTTGAATGGACAATAGTGATGATGGTGTTAATGGTGGTGGAGGTGGGAGTAGACTTGTCGTCCCACTAAATTTCATTCAATTAATACATCAATTACTTGCTTATTTTTTCCTTTTAAATGTTTTTGTCTTAAAATTGTCACGGGCATTGATCCGTTCATTGACAGTTAAATTAAATTGTTCTTTCGTGTCCGAACAGATAAGTTGTGGTTGGTCATCTTCAGCAGAGGGCGTATCCAGCGGGGTGCAGACGACGGGCAACAGCCCAGTTCACAAGGTCAAAGAAGGGAGTAAAATAGTTTAATTAGATGGTTTTAATTTTCTAAGGTTAGTTTAGATTTTGGACATTGCAGGCTAAGATTTTGTGTCTTGTCCTTGGGGCAGAAGACATTGGGGCTCAGATTTTGTGCTTTGTCCTGGGCATAAGACATTTGGGGAGGGGGTTCAGACTTCGTGTCTTGTCCTGGGGTAGAAGACATTGGGACTCAGATTTTGTGCTTTGTCCTGGGCATAAGACATTTGGGGAGGGGGTTCAGACTTCGTGTCTTGTCCTGGGGTAGAAGACATTGGGGCTCAGATTTTGTGCTTTGTCCTGGGCATAAGACATTTGGGGAGGGGGTTCAGACTTCGTGTCTTGTCCTGGGGTAGAAGACATTGGGGCTCAGATTTTGTGCTTTGTCCTGGGCATAAGACATTTGGGGAGGGGGTTCAGACTTCGTGTCTTGTCCTGGGGTAGAAGACATTGGGGCTCAGATTTTGTGCTTTGTCCTGGGCATAAGACATTTGGGGGAGGGGGTTCAGACTTCGTGTCTTGTCCTGGGGTAGAAAACATTGGGGCTCAGATTTTTCGCCTTGTCCCTGAGCATAGAATGACCCTAGCTACGCCATTGATGGTCAGCGTCTTGTATAGCGACTGTGCTGTAGACATTCTGCAATTCAATCAGATCTGATTAGATGCTGATTATTACGTCCCATTAGATGATCAACGATGACCTTCGCTCCAGTGAACAAATAGAGATAAATTGATGGGATGAAAACAGGAAGGGACTCCTAACGACCCTCATTGCTTCCTCTTCCGTTTCTTCTTCCTCCTCTTCTTCTTTCGTCCTCTTCCGACCTCATTCTAATTTATCCTTATCTTTTCATCCTCCATCAATTTATCTTCCTCTCCATTCTTCTTCTTCCATGTTGCCCTCCCCTCAATTTCTCTCCCTTCTCCTCCTCTTCTTCCTACTCCTTGCCTCCTCTTCCTCCTTATTTTCTCCTCTTCCTCCTCCGTATCTTAATCCTTTCTCTTCCACTCTTTCTCCTCCTCCTCCGTGCTCCACCATGTCATCATTCTCTGCCGTTCTCTTCCTATTACTCTCCCGCTTACTACTGCATGTCTTCGTCATCCTACTCCTCCTTCTACTCCCCTTATTCCTCCATTATCCTCCTCCTCCTTCCTCCTTGTCCTCTTCCTCCTTCCTTCTTGTCCTCCTCCTCCTTCCTCCTTGTCCTCCTCCTCCTCCTCCTGTCCTCCTCCTCCTTCCTCCTTGTCCTCCTCCTTCCTTGTCCTCCTCCTCCTTCCTTGTCCTCCTCCTTCCTCCTTGTCTACCTCCTCCTATGTCTTGCACCCTGCTCCTCCTCTTCTTAATAACTCCATCTTCTCCTCCTCCATCCCCACTACTCCCTCCTCCTCCTCCTCCTCCTCCTCCTCCTCCCTCCTCCTCCTCCTCCTTCGTATTTGATCCTCCGTCCGTCCCTCCCTCTTCCCATCCCTCCGTCCCTCCCTCCGCCCCTCCATCCGTCCCTCCCGCCGTCCGTCCCTCCCTCCCTGAACACGTAATCGTTCGCAACGTTGCATCATTCGGTCCAGCAACAAACAAATCGTGATTGTGCAGGTGGTTGGTTCGTCGCTAACAGCCGAGATCTAACAAGTGGGAGGAGGAGGAAGGAGGAGGAGGAGGAGGAGGAGGAGGAGGAGGAGGAGGAGGAGGAGGAGGAGGAGGAGGAGGAGGAGGAGGAGGAGGAGGAATAGATCAATTAAACAAAACCCAAAGCGACCGTTGTCCAAACAAACAATAAACAACTCTTCTCAGTCTTTCTCTACAGCGTGGGCCGCACCTTGGTCGCCGTCAGCCGCTCGCATGCTGCATAGTCATCGCCTGTACACCGCAGTCGTAAAAAAGTGCAAGCTCATCATTTGTTACGTAACATCGGCCAGCTGTTTATGCTGTCTCATTAATTGATTTATTAACTGACTGACTGATTGAATTTTATTTATTTAGTTTGATTTATTGATTGTTAATGTATTGACTGACTTGTGATTAATTAATAATATTAAATGACTGAAATTAGTAATTTAGTTTGATTGATTGAGTAGTTGATCAATTAATGGATTGATTGACCGATTGTTTGACTGTATTTGATTAGTTTAGTTTAATTATGCGTTCATTTTATTCAGGTTATTTCTGAACCACTGGCTCAAATCATAAATAGTTCATTTTCTACTGGCATCATTCCAGCAGAAATAAAAATTGCTAAAGTCATACCTCTTTATAAATCGGGTAAAAGAAATAAAATAAGTAACTTCCGACCCATCTCTATACTACCATATTTTTCTAAATTCTTCGAAAAATCATGTATAACAGATTGATGGATTATTTTCTTAAAATGAATGTTTCATCGCCTAATCAGTATGGCTTTCGAAAGCAACATTCTACATATATGGCACTTTTGGAAATACAATGTAAAATCTTGAATCCATAGATAACCGTGAATTTTCTGCATGTAGGAATTTTTGTTGATCTCTCCAAAGCCTTTGATACAGTAAACCACTAAATCCTATTAGAAAAACTTGATCACTATCATGGTATCAGAGGGTATAAGTAACGTATGGTTTACCGAGTTGATATGTTTATTTTAAGGGTCAGTTATCCATTAGCAAACCTATAAATTGTGGAGTGCCACAGGGCTCAATTATGGGGCCATTACTATTTCTAATATATGTAAACCACCTTGCAGCTACCTCCAAAATATTTCACTACATACTGTTTGCGGATGACACTAATGTTTTTATATCTGATAAATCAGTAGAATCACTGTTTGAAAGAGCAAATCATAATTATGCTAACGACCATTTCTTCCTGGTTTAGAGCTAATAAATTGTCACTAAATATTGATAAAACAAAATTTATTCTGTTTGGATTCCGTCGTAAACTACTGTCAGCTTATAATTATAGACTTACAATTGATTGCAAACTAATTATGCAGACCGAGTCAGGTTAATTCTTAGGTGTGTATCTGGACCAGCACCTCATTTGGAAAGAACACATTACGCAAATATCTAAGAAATTAGCCAAGACGATCAGTATACTGTCAAGGATTCGTCACTGTCTCCCTAAAACTACCCTAGAAAGCTTATATTATTCTTTAATTTTCCCATAATTATTTGTCATAGCCTACTGCAACATTTGTTGGGCTGCAAATTATACTTCTTATTTGAAAGAATTAGAGATTCTACAAAAACGTGCCATTCGAATCATTTTCATGTTGCACTGGTCTGCCAGTACCAGACCCATTTTCAAATCTATAATATGCTTCGATTAGCAGATGTAAATAAGTTTAAAATTGGTTTATTCATGTTTCGCTATCATCACAGATTGTTAATAAGTACGTCTGATGGTTATTTTTTATCAGGGAACTGCTTTACATGATCATTACACTAGAACTTTGTTCAATTATCGCACTGACGTTGCACATAGGCCTACTAGAATGAAATTGTTTTTGATAAAATGTTCTGGCCCTTCGATATGGAACAATCTTCCAAATGATGTTAAGCATCTTCCCACCCTTAATCTGTTTAAGAAAAAATTTAAAGACTGCTTGATCTCTGTGTGTTAAGACTTAAACTACCAGTTATGTTTGGTTCGTTGACTTGTGTATCATACTCTCACACAATGCATATGCTTTTGCACTGTTACTACTGCCAAATATTTTCCAGGAAAAGGTCAACCCAGCCGCAGCGGGTCCATATATGACCCTTTTTGGATTGACCTTTTGACTTGTGCATTATTTACTGGAATGTTTTCCGTCAATTTGCTGTTATTTTATACCCTACATGTAATAATTATGCTAAGAACCTAAAGACAATATCAAATCAAACCAGAGAAAAGGAATTAAATTTATTTAGTTACTTAGTTTTTATGTGCATGTGGTTTCCATACACATCAGTGTGAGATATGGAGGTGTGTGTGTGTGTGTGTGTATATATATATATATATATATATATATATATATATGATATTGTATGATATTGACTTGGGACCATTACTCAATTCTAATCTTTCTGCATTGGAATATCATACGCATCGTTTTATGAATCCGTTAAAAAAATCAGCTTTCAAAGTAGTAGGCCTACCACTTGAGGAGAATATTTCATTACCGGTCAGACTTCATATCAGACTTTATAGCAGACTTTCAGACCAGATGTCAGACTTCATAGCAGCGGTCGTCCTATCCGTCCCATACTTTAAAGACTTTGGCTTCAAAATAGGAAGTCTTCAGGTAGATGTTTCATTAGCGGTCTGTCTGAGAGCTATTAGTGATCATTTCATAAATTTCGTTTAATTAACTCCCTATTAACCAACATGATCGCACGCAAAGTTTCCGGTCCAATGACCGACGCATTCTATGCTCTGAAAGACTAATATCGTAGAGGTGTAGTTTGGTCGGGAAGAAATTTCTACCTCACTTTCGAGATCTATCCAATTTCACGTGATGATTATTATTGTTTGATTAATAGGATAAAAAAAACATTTGAGTATGCCACGCTACTACTGCACATAATTGGAATCGTTCATTAACGGTTTGAAAAATATGAATACGGGTACTCCCCCCCCCGGTACTACCACAAATGACGTCAATTTTTCAAGAAAATATGTCCTGTTGTTGGACTTATCTGCTCTTTAGTAAAAATATCTTTCAATCCAATTACCATGATTCTGAGGGCTATGATGGTCATTGAAGCAATACTTCACCCACCATTGCCTTGCCTTGCGTTGATTTGTATAAATTTATCTAGCAGTATCTTATCGTAATACTTTGCACTGTCTTCCCGTATAAGATGCCTAAACTTGCCACGTTTACATAATTTGTTTCGCCTTACCTAAAGGCAGGCAGGCAAGTTGTTTGTCCTACCTCACCCTACCACACCTACTCTTGTTTACATCACATACCTTATCTAATGCTGTTGTATCTGACCTAACTTTCTTTTGCCTTATGTCGTATTCGTATTTGACGACTTAAAAGCTATCCAATCCATCCATCTATATCTCGTAATCATGCACTTACTTGCATTTCTACAACGCCCAAAGAAAGCGTATACGTATAGGCTTTCATAGTCATGGGAACTAACTCGTAAGTGTAAATGTTAATATACACTGGCGCTATATCAAATCAATTGCTTTGGAGCCAGATCAGCTTACTCTCCATAGGAGCGAGACAATAGGCAGTTGAGAAGCGAAACAACAGGCAGTCGAGAAGCGAGACAATAGGCAATTGAGAAGCGAAACAATAGGCTGTAGAGAAGCGAGACAACAGGCAGTTGAGAAACGAAACAATAGTCAGTCGAGAAGCGAGAAAATAGGCAATTGAGAAGCGAGACAACAGGCAGTTGAGAAGCGAGACAATAGGCAGTTGAGAAGCGGAACAATAGGCAGATGAAAAGCGAGACAATAGTTCAGAAGCTGTAGACAACAGACAGTTTAGTAATTAATCGTCTATTCCGCATATAACTGAGTTCTATTTCCGAACGGATAAAAGCTGGACTCATTAAAACTTAATCGCTTTTAAGCCGTGAAATAATTGAGGCGCTGCGTAAGATTAGCTCACGTTTTTGTAAGCTGTGTACGCACGTCGGCCACGAGTCTGCATGGCATTTGCCCACCCATAATGTAGATGGTGAGATTGTCCATCCATACATCCATCCACCCGCCGATCCAACTATCCAACCATCCTTCAGTTAAACAATCCATCAATCCCTTCATTCCTCCGTCTTTCCATCCATCCACCCATCATACATCCATCCATCCATCCATCCATCTATCCATGTATCTAGGGAGGGGGTTTAGGGTAATGGTAACACTCTGGGGCGTAGAGGCAACTGATCCGGGATCGCTTCCCGGTACCCTCCCTAAGGTCGACTCAGCCTATTTATTCTCTAGGTGGTGTTGAAAAAAGAGCAGTAGCACGTGATGGGCGCATTGCATGGCTGCCAAACAGTTAACTTGTGATCGTCCGTTCATACTATGGATTGTAATAATCCTACGTACTTGTCAGTTTCCATCCATCCATCCATCCATCCATTAATAAATTCATCTATACAGCCATTAATAAATCCATCCCTCCATTCTTCCTTAATTGTAATCCATATATCCATCCATGCATCCATCCATGCATCCATCCATGCATCCATCATGCATCCATCCATCAGCATCCATCCATCCATCCATCCATTCAATCCATCCATCCATCCATCCATCCATCCATCCATCCATCCATCCATCCATCCATCCATCCATCCATCCATCCATCCATCCATCCATCCATCCATCCATCCATCCATCCATCCTATCCATCCATCCATCCATCCATCCCCATCTATATCTCGCGATCCATCCGTCATCATCCATCTTCCATCCAATCCATCCATCCATCTCCATCCATCCGTCCAGATCCATCCATCCATCCATCCATCCATCCATCCATCCATCCATCCATCCATCCATCCATCCATCCATCCATCCATCAGGTGAGATTAAGTCCGGTGGTCAACATCCGTCCATCCATTAAAGATCCATCCATCCCGTCCATCCATCCATCCATCAAATCCATCCATCCATCCATCCATCCATCATCCATCCATCCATCCATCCATCCATCCATCCATCCATCCATCCATCCATCCCATCCATCCATCCATCCATCCAATCCATCCATCCATCCATCCATCCATCCATCCATCCATCCATCCATCCATCCATCCATCCATCCCATCCATCCATCCATCATCCATCCATCCATCCATCATCCATCCATCCATCCATCCATCCATCCATCCATCCATCCCTAATCCATCCATCCATGCATCCATCTATGCATCCATCCATCCATCCATCCATCCATCCATCCATCCGTCCATCCATCTATTATTACATATTCGTTTAATTGTATGACCAGATGACACACCGCAACTGGGTTCAGAAAAGGGGACAAGAACTGAACTATAAATAATCTATAAAGCGTCATATTTGGCTCAAAGATCGTGGGCTAGATTTTACTGATTGTCGTTTCGGGGATAGTATACCAGTCATCCTTTGCTGGCAGATTTAAGTTCATGCGTTCTCTGGCGTAGGCTGCAACTGTGGCGTGCTAAGGGGGAAACATACTGCGCAGGACGTGGGTCCCATTAGTCCTTGCCGCACGAAAGAGGCCCTCATCTGCCTTGGCGGCCCTCTCTTCCGTACTGGGCGCCCCATCCCCATTCGCCCCATACCCCATTCTCTGTGCGCGGCCCAGCAGTCGCTCTGCCCTTAGTTTGTTCTCTGCGGTGGAAAAGCCCCACTTGGCGTACATGAGGTGGGTCACAGTGGTGGCCTCCGTGACCGTATGCAGAGCTCTACTGGTAGGCCATGCACGGTCCTTTTGTTGTCGCAAAGCATAGAGGAAACAGGAACATGCGCTAAGAACCTCATC